>CAHIKZ030000118.1:207500-552500 GCA_903632075.3 Acanthosepion pharaonis
AAATACACACAGCCCAGCCTGGTCGAAGTCGCAAACACTATATCATCAAATTCAAAAACTAACGCTTTTTTCTCCTAGGCCATTTTTATTTACTAGTTTTAACCCGTAGAAATTTCACGGTTTTCTGATTTTAAATTTATGACGAATCTTAATTCTTCAGTTAATGATTGAATAAGCTCATGTCAAGTTCTACAGCAATAAAATATCCGTACAAATTCCCCTACCGTATCGTTAAATATCTGAGCTTAATTTTAATAAAATACTGCAATAAAACCTATAAATATGAATGTTGATCGTTATTTTAAGAAGTAAGGGGGTACAAATGAAACGATTTGAAATGCGCAACTTTTTCCATTTCGCTGAAACAGACGTTAAATACTTGCGTCTTCCCTTGTTTTATTCTTTCATTTTTTCACTGAAACCAAGTAGCGTCGTTGATATGTTTTTTTGACTTCTTACACGATCAAAACACAATAGTCCATTGTTTAGGAAGAAACGTTAAACATTTCTATCCGTTTTTTCTTTTTTTCACTGAAACTAAGTAGTTTCTCTGAAATGTCTTTGTTCTTACCATACGATCGAAACAGTCCATTATCTATGAGGGATTGGCAGGACGTAACAGTCGTGCAAACTAAAGAAGGGAGGAACAAGCACAATTTTCATATTTTTTTCATTTATTATAATAATATTAATAAAAAAATTTAATACTAGTCCCAGTGGTTCTTGTGGCAGCTGAATGAGAAAGAAGAAACAAAAATGAAAATAAAAAGAATTTTGCAAAACAATTTGAGCCAGAGTTGATCCTGCCGAACAAAGTCATTAATTTTGATCAGTGACTTATACGCTCTTGATTGCCCTTCTGAGCAGTTTGTGCCTGAATGAGTTTCGTTGCTCCATCAACTATTTTTTTTTTTTTTTTTTACACCAACGGGTATTTTCACCTGATGACAATCAAGACAATGAGTGTGAAATGATTGATTAGGTGCCGTTTTTGGAAATGCGAAAATAAAGGTGAAAAACAAGCAATAAAATATTTCCAAAATGGCTGAATCAAAAAAATATTCATTAAAAAAGTCCTATTAAATCCGTTTTAATACATGCAATAATAAATATTAAAAAAAAGGCGAAAAGGAAAGAATCTCGCAAAAGTTTAGTGAATTCAATAAGAAAACATATCGACTGTGATGCTGGACAATTTCCTAAGAAATAAAGAAAATAATTTAAGCGAAACAGATATTTAGAGACCAATATTTATAATAATGGGGGCAGTGTATTTTTATACAATTGTTCATACAATACAAGGCCCAAGAGCCACTCAAGGTAAAATGAAGTTTTTGTAGAGAGTAACGAAATAGGGAGAGAGTAGCGAGACTAACGAAAATAAGACGAGAGTAGCGAGAGTAACGAAAATAAGGAGAGAGTAGCAAAAAGAGGGATAGAATAGCGAGAGTAACGAAAGAACGAAAGAGTAAAGAAAAGAGCGAGAAAGTAGATAGAGTAGAGAGAGTAACGAAAATAGCGATAGAGGAGCGAAAAGATTAATGCAGTAACGAAAATAGGGGTAGAGTAGCGAAAACAGCGATAGAGTCACGGGAGTAAAAAATAGGAATAAAGTGGCGAATTCAGCGATAGAGTAGAGAGATTAAGGAAAATAGCGATAGAATAACAGGAGTAACGAAAATAGCAATAATTTAGCGAAAATTGCGAGAGAGTAACGTTTCCTCTGTATGAAAAGTTGTTGCAACTTGGATAATAATTCATCACACACAAGGTCGCGTAAACGCTTTTTGAACTCCGCCAGGTCCGTTAATTGAGGATTGGGTCGTGACAGTAACACTTCATTTATAGGCTGATCTATCTCTTTAAAAAGGTAGAGTATGCTTGGAGTCAGTTATTTTCTGGAACGGTACAGTGGACCGGCAGTTGCTGCTGGGCAATCTTCACACAGATGAAGAGACGTGAGGCAACATAAATATGGCTCAGTAGAAGGATACTGAGAATACCATGGACTGAGCATATAAGGAAAAAGGTTGTAGGCAAAAGGGGAATAAAAAGTACCCAATACATACAATTAGAAAAAAGGTAAGTGAAATTACTAGGGTAGGTAACGAGTAAAGAGGGCTTCGAAAAGTGGACAGGACATCTTGAAAGAGACAGAGGAAAAGAGCCCATCATCTACCTATAGTGATTTTCAAAAGTGGAAGTTGAGGAGAGTTATGAATGTTCACGACCTGAAGAGATACAACATTCATTGAAGGATCAGTTAGCGTTAAAGTCAAATGAAATTTATAAAATATCTTACAGCAATTTTTCAAGAAAATTAGTTTTCTGAAGTTCACTAATTGTTATCAAGTATCCGCGTATTGATTGGAATTAGCTTCCAAACATTTTTGCTTAAGGTAAAGTCAACATCTTGATTATATCATTATTTTTTCTCCTAGTTATATATGCTACCTATTTTACTTATTGTTGGTTTTTGAATGCAGTCTATAGGGCATGAAGATGTATGGTTTTCTTTAATACCTAAAGGATTCGTTCGCATGAAGTCATTGTTAATCATTGATTTGAAAAACGGTTATATAGTATTTTTTTCTTCCTTCCTCTTGCTTCCTTATGAAGGATCTGAAGCCGCCCTTTTGGCTGTGTTTTCAATGATTCTATTTGTCACTGGAAGCTATCTTGGTAAATGTTCAGCTCCCGTGGATAAACTTTATTATTTTTTCTCCTTTATTTTGCTACACACAGAGACTTAATTTCCGTTACGGTTTCGATCCCACCATTTCAAGCGTGTTTTTCTTTTATTCATAGTTTAGTTTTACCACCCATTGCATGAATTTAGTAATTGGCTGTTTATTTTCACTTTAAGAAAAAAAAATCTCTTTTCTGGAGAAAAAATGATTTATTTATTTATGACATGGAAATTAAAAAAAAAAAAACATCTAAAATTATGTTCTCCTCTGACAAGAGAAGAATATATTTTTTAATACTGTGTTTTATGCATGGCATTTCCCGGAAGAGTGAATGACAAAAAATCGCCAAGTCAGGTGAATAGGAAATAGGATTACGACACACCGCTGTTATTGTCGTGCCTGATTGGTTTTTAGTTGAGGCTTGTCAAGCATGAATTTACTGGAACAAGCGGTCTTTCCAACCAAACCGGGGAAATTCTTCAGTTTAGAAATAAACACTTACTCCATTGGTAGGTAATTTCCAACTGGTCTTTCTTTATGTCTTACAATTTGCAAAAGGGGAAAGCCGTACTAGAAGCAATTACATTCTTACTACATCTAAGCACTGTGAAGGATTTGTCAAAGCATCAGTATTGTTTGCTTAGAAATACATACGTAATTTAATTCTTAATCAAATAACTCAAAAATACATGATTTGATTCTTCATTTTCTAGTTATATACTGTCTCGGCTGTTATTTCTGGTTTTTATAGGTGTACTGCATTAGTAAATAGTATTGTACCTATTTGCATATGTTAAGTAGAAGAGAAATAAAGTGTATATTAACGAAAGAGACAGGCGGAAGCTAATTACCGATTTCGTGTCTTGGAAGAACGTAATACAACAATAAGGATACATGAGAAATGAAAGAAAACGGGTTTCTATTCAAAACTAACATTAAAGGGTCATTATTAAAGAATGTTTCTTGTTTATCTTAAGTGATACAGAATAAGTAAACTATAATGATAGATAATTGTAAAGGATCTCGTGAACTACTACTGATTATCGTACGAGGGGCGGATGGATTTTCGTAGGCTGACCAAAATACTGTAATGGAATATGGCTAAATGAGGTTTATTTCTTAACATAGTCCCCCTTGCGGTTCACGTACGTCTATCGTCGGCGTTCCTGTGCTTGGATCCAATTCGCGAAAAAAAAAAAAAAAAAAGAAAAAGAAAAAAAAAGGTTTTAATTCTGTTGGTCCAAACAAGTTAACAACAATAAATATGGCGTCATCATCACTGCGATCCTGTTTCCAAATAGTGTGTTTTTTCAAGCTGAAGAACAGATGATAGTCAGATTGGCCCAACTCAGGAGATGAGGGGAAGGAAAATCAATCAGTTCTAAGTCACAGTTATGTACAGCAGCCATTGAAATCAAATACTTATGCGCTAGTGAACTGTCCTGATGAGACAAGACCCCTATCAGTTTTCCTATGCATTTGGTCTTGATTAACCTTTCGTAACTGCCTAGTTACAAGTTGTCAGTATTCTCCATTGATGGTGTGTCCCTTTTGAAGATAGTCAATAAACACAATGCCTTTTGCCTCCCAAAAAACTGAGTCTATCATCTTCCCTTGAGATGAGGTCACTGACCTTCTTTGAAGCAGGTGAGGAGGGTTGTTTCCTCTGCATAGATTGGCTCAAAGTGATGGACCCAACACACATCCTGGGTTAGGAAATGTTCAAGGAGATCACCTGGATCTGTCTCAAACAATGTCAGATTTCCTCATGATGTGATCATCCTGGTGCGCTTTTGATCAGATGTCAGGAGACATGACACCCACAGAGCAAAACCTTCGTTATGTCAAGTTGATTGTGCCGAATATTCTCAATTCTCTTACGGAATATGCTGATAGTATTGGCTATTTGATTTATAGTAAATCATTCCGCCATCCATCACCGTGTAGAGAAAACTATCAATGTTTTCCTCAGTGGTGACAGTCCCTGAACCTCTAGGGCATATTTAAAACTCCCTCTCCCTCTCTTAAATTCAGCTGTCCATTTTTTGCACTGTTGGTATAGTTGGCGTGTCAGCCTTTAATGAAGTAACCATATCAGCATTAATGTGTAAACTCTTTTTCTGCATGTACTTTTTAACTCAAAGATTTCAAACTTTGTCCATTTTGAAGAGAAGTCGCTACTAGTTACGTTTGAAGTTTTCTTTGAACAGTCAGATGTCAGTTTACCTGGACTAAAACAAGGCAGGTATTAATAAGAAGAGGTGAAATTATTGCATGCTAGATTTTAAAATTCAAGCATATACTCCTTCATATTCAGTCTGTGAACACTTTTAGTTCACTTCGTATAATTATATTAAAATGCGTGTCTAAAACTGGAAAAAAATCACTCCATTGATGCTATGGGGTATTTTGGAACACCTAAACAAATAAAACTGCTTGTAATTCCGAGAAATATCTATATAAATAAAGAAAGTGTCCGTATGTCCATCTGATTTTCGATCTCGGGGAATCATAAACAACCTGAAGTAACAGGTAGTAAATATTGTAGTTCTATGCGATTAGAAATTAAATAAATAACTCATTTAAAGTTAAATTTAAATATCGAACAGAGTGAAAGATTTGAAAAACAATTCTTTATTAAAAGTTTAACATTAATTTCACTTTTCTTCGAAATCGCAATTGGTATCGTCTAATTAAACAATAATTAAAACTGAACCGGGTACGTTGCTCATATGATTTTTTTTCTTTCTCTATCATGCGTATTGTGGTGTATTCGAAATATTACCTATTTCGGGTTTCCTAATGTCTTTTAAGAGTGACTTTCTGTAAAGAAAATAAAAACTGCGTGCAAAATAAATGTAAACAAACTACAGAGATCGGTTGCGTAAATGATGAAATATTATGCTGAATTAAGATATCAGATTTAGATAAAATAATTTTATTATTTCTAAATTTTTATAACTTTACATACATAGGACACTGACAGTAAAAGCTGAAGGCCTAAAAGACCTCAGCAGGAGCTACCTTAAAATCCGCCCGAAGGTTGGATTCTAGGCGAGTTATGACTAAAATCAGTAATTCCCTGTTACTTGATAGATGTACTTTGAAAGTGACTTAACCAATTACGAAAATGAGATTTGCCACTTGCTAGATATTAAAAGAGAAAAAAATACTAACGAAAAGTTAAGTAAAACATTGAAAATTTTAATTTCGAAGAAAATAAAGAATTTGTAATGTGGATGATTATTTTTCTTATTATTTCTTTCTCGGTTATATCTTTAGCCATTTCCATTGTATATAAGGTAGCAAAACTTTGTCTGGGAGTTCAAACATCCAAGGATTCAAATGTGTGTGTGTGTGTGTGGGGGGAAGTGGGTAAATTGAGTATCAAAATATTATTCTAATATTGGTTTTCAAAAAGGATCCCTAACACTGCTGAATCTGAAGAACGTTGTATGTGAAATGGAATAAAGTAATATATTATTGTTCTTTTCAAAACTGAAGTGTTTATTAAATGTGGTGACGTGTCCTTTGAAATCAATTCCAGAATAAAAAAAAAGTGATTAAAACGATTCATAAAGCATTTTTCCATTATAAAATATCTACCGCCTGGTGCTATTTTAAAACTAGCATAGATATACAAGGGCGTACGTCCTGGGCGTAACGATAAACTACATTTTGGAGCAAGGCCTCTGATCGGGATGTTTTGAGGAGCGTGGAACCACCTGTTAATTGTTGTTGTTCCCACGTCCATCCTGACCCCGGTGTGGTAGCACCTGTTAGGGTCCCAGCTAAGGGCAAATAGTGAACCCCAAACAATAACAAAACACTATGAAAGTATAAAAATAAACTGTTTGATGTGTTTATTAAATGTGGCGATGTGTCTCTTGAAATGAATTCCAGAATAAAAAAAAAAGTTATCAGCGGTCGTTTATTTGTATTTAAAACTAAAAAAAGCAAACCCTATAGCAGCATTCGAAAACATTCGGAAGAACTAAACTTTTCGAAAGATCATATGTAGAACATTTTTAATGTTAGTCCCCTTCAGGGCATAGACGGTTCTCAAAAGAACAGATCTTATTTTCTGGGAATCAGGATGATTTTTAGAAAATAGTGGAATAGTTTCCAGTTGCGTTCTCCACAGTTTAGAATCCAGTATGTTTCTTCTCTTACATTGGCCCCAAAGTTATCCAACTATTTAACCGTAGTTGGGAAGAAAAATTGGATTAACGCCTTTCCCAGAGGTATTGGCGCTCAAGTGGACGTAGAACACTACCCCAATAAGACAGTATTACATATACCTCAAATATATATGGAAGCTCCAGAGAGATAAAAAAAAAAAAAAAACATTTTTAATTTGCCCTAGTAATCCATAATCAAGATGTTGATCGTCCACACTACTTAGAACACAAAGCAAGGAAGGAAACCGTCATCAGTATGGGAAAAGGGTGATTACAGTTATTGGACTAGAGAAGTATATTTCCCTGAAAAATTATTTTAACTGAAAGATTTTATAAATTTCAGGCGAAAGTTTCGCTGGCAACTACGTCAATGAATGCCATGTTTTTCCTCATAAGAAAACGGCTCTTCTCAGCAGAACCATTTAAAGCCAATGATCTCATTCGGATTCTGAATGCTAATTTTTGAGAACTGCAAAATATACTTACTTGGAAGACTGTTAATACGTCTGTCTCTCTCTCTGAAATGAAGTATTATGTTTACTTACATTATTCGGACTTATCCTCATATTCATTGCCATATTCACAACGTTTCGGCCGTTATGCGCTCCAGCCTTCTTCAGGTGATTGGAATGTCGAACCGAACCCTTTATTTCGTCCACCGGGGTAGAATGTTCTAGTTCCACGTGCCATGCCTCTTCCGGATTTGAGTTAAAGGGAAATAACAGACACCCGGAAGAGGCATGGTACGTTGAACAAGAACAATCTACCCTGGCGAACGACACAGTCATCTGAAGAAGGCCGGAGCGTGAAACAGCCGAAACGTTGTGAATATAGCAACGAAGATAATGATAAAAGTTCGAATAATTTAAATGTGTTAATACAGTTCTTATGATTCATATTTATGTACATTTTATGAACTTTTGCCAAACTCGTCTTACTAAATAATTTTCTGAGATTTTAAGGAAGACAAATTTTGGTAATTATATAACAAACACCCCCCACAAAAAAAAAAAAAAAAAAACGGTGTGGTGGAATTATTTTCTTCCTGTGCCATACGATGCCGTCCTTACTAAATTTCTGAAAGCTTAAATGCATATTTTCCCGAATTAATATAACTCGACTTTTGCAGAAAATGGTTAAGAAACTCACAGAAATAAATTTACAGATGTTTATTCATAAAGCATTTTTCCATTATAAAATATCTACCGCCTGGTGCTATTTTAAAACTAGCGTAGACATACAGAGGCGTACGTCCTGGGCATAACGATAAACTACATCTGGGCGCAAGGCCTCTGATCGGGAGGTTTTGAGGAGCGTGGAACCACCTCTTAATTGTTGTTGTTCCTACGGGGTGGTAGCACCTGTTAGGGTCCCAGCTATGGGCAAATAGTAAAACCCAAACAAAAAGAAAACACTATGAAAGTATAAAAATACATTTTTATAGTAAAAAATACCAGCAATACATTTTCATAGTAAAAAAATTATCAGTAGTACGTGTTTGTAAAGAAAATTATTAATGCGCCCAAGAAAATAAAATTTCGGCATGAAATGGCCCGTAAGGAGTTGATTTTTAAAAAAATCATTTCTCCCCAAGTAAGGCGGAAATCTCACTATGAACGGGATTCAAGAAGATAGAAGATGGAGATTGACGTTGTATTTAAATGTTTGAAGATTGTATTTATCAGTGAAGCAAGTAAACAATAAGGGAATTCCACTGTCAGGAAGTGCAAGAAAAGAAACTATTAGACTATAAATGGCGGTTGCATTTAACTATTTCAAGGGTAAAAGAATGGAACCTAGATGCCAGTCTAATAGTTCATTCAAATTTATGTAGCCGGAGCACTAGAGAGAAAAGCTCAATAGAACAGTAGCCATGGAAATATTTGTAGAAAAGACTGAGGGAAGTCACTTCACGTCGGTGAGAAAGTGACTGAAGTCGAGATACCTGGTCAAGATGACATTTCAGATTGTTCTTTGGATTTTGTCAAGAATCTCAAGATAAATAGCAAGATATGGCAGCAGTATTCAATACACGGGCGAATGGTAGATTTTAAATGTGCAAGATGGACTCCGAGGAGAAATATGCGGGTAAACAAAGAAATAGTCAATACAGGAGCGTAGAATACAACCTGTTTTGTAGTAATTTTTTTTTAAATGGCTTTCTGAAACCCGTTTGCAGTAGTAATAGAAAGCTGTTTCTCTCAATGTCAACCTTGACGTCGAAAAGAATAATCGATGTAAAATTGTATTCGAATATTTGAGAAATCAGAATATGGCCGGAAGTTGATAAAGTTTTGCACGGTCATGCGCATTTGATGAAGTATTCAGAAATAAAAGCAATAAATAAATAAAATATTGAATAGTAGATTCTATAAAGACCGACAGAGAAATTAGAAAGGCGAATCCTAATCACCTTGGTGTGTCTGTTTTTATTCTCGTTACAGACAGTCAACACACAATAATTAAATGTGTTTAATTGATTATAAGCGAGTAGTGTTTTTAGACGCTAGGACATATTTATATTTCCTTTCTTCATCATCGCAGACTGAAATTAATTACATGTTTGAATGAATCAAGAAAGAAAAAAAACAACAACAAAAAAACCGAAAAACTTTGTGGTGTGGGTAATTAAAAGTACAGTTTAATAAAATCTTTCCCCAAATAATTTTCCATAGAAAAAAAAAATCGCATACACAATTATTTTTTTTAAATAGAAAAAAGTAATTTTCTGATAAGTTAATTTTCAGTTTTTGTTTTGTGCCTGAAACACAATTTCTCGAGATCTGACGCAGTGGGCGAACGAGGGGGCGCTGTAAAGTCCTGCCTCTTTTACAAACACATTTTACCTATCTATCTGTATATAAACGGAGCGTGTATCTGGACTTTTCAGCATCCTTCGTAAGTAAAAACTGCTTCTTGAGGAATAGAAATCTCATAGTTTTTAGTAATTCGCTTGTATTTTGTAATTCAGTGAGTACTTGGGACATGTTGCAGACATATCGTAATACAATATTAAAAAAAAGGCCTTACATAATTCATATGATACGAGCTAGCCTATGTTGAACAGCACTATCACGGATCGTACAGTGCGCCAACTTATATATGCAAGACAAAAGGAAAACTTATATTGGACGATACGTTTCGTCCTGTGAGGGATTTTATCAAGGAAAATGTAAGAATCTTATTTTGTAACAAGTATTTTTATACAAGAGCAAAATTTTCGTTTAGATATAAAGTTTTTATACACAAATGTTCCTGCAAAAGAATGTCTAAATTTACTGAAAATACATTTAACTAAAAGAAACCTAAAATTACATATTCCTACATATAACAGGTGTTACTTTGAACCGGGATCAAAGTGTAGTATCTGTTCTTCACCAAAATCGGGTTTCTGTCTTCAACCAGTTGACAGAAAAAAAATAAATTAAGGGATGTCTATGATTGACATGGACTGCACATATGATCACTGACTAGGTTTCAGCGAAAATGGAAATAAAAAGGACATTTAGAATCAGAAAAAGCCAAATGCAGTAACAATGAAAAAATGGAAAATTAAACACCCATAGGATACATTAAATGCAGAAGCGAGAGAGGAAAACAGGAAATAACCTACCTAAGGAGTTTATATAAATAGTTGGTAGAACAGGGATTAGAAGAAATAGTAAAATGCAAACAGTACTAAGAGCTACAAAGGATAAGTTGCCTTGGAGAACCATGATTGCCCACGTCCTGAAAAAAAAAAAAAAAAAAAAAAACGCCACAAGTATCTAGTCTTCTGCCACCTCAGCTGCACTTAAAGAAAAATTTAGGGATATTAACACTAGCATGGTTGCGGGTGCTGGTTAATCCATTGTCCATGGCCGATACATACGCGTATGGACACCCTACATTAAAGACCTCCTTAGGTCACATCTTATCTTCGTCGGGAGATCAGTAAACACCGGATCAAAGTATAGTATATATTCTCCCTTTGTATTAGTTATGAGAAGTCTAAACCTGGGCATTCCAACACTATGACAGTACCTTCCACATTGCAAAAAATGGAAGGTTTGATGGATACCGGCGCCAATGTCGTAGAAGTCAGCGAGACTCTGTAATTTTTATCCTTGACCCATATGTACGCACATCGGTAATCGAAGTTTAAACCAAGCTTGTATCATATCCTACCATCGTGTCAGGGTTAAATACAACCTAAGCTCATCGAAGTGAATTAACGTCCATTTGAGCTATGTCCTTACCATCGAAAATTCTGAATCGAAAGCATAAAAGTTAAAAAACTTGATTTTCTTGACAGAGGAGAAATCATAAAATTGTTCAAGGCTTATAGAATACCGAGTAATCTAACGTGACCAGGCATCTCGACTTCAATCACTTCCCTCTGCCTTTTCTACAAATATTTCCATGGTAATTGTTCTCCTGAGATTTCCTCCTTAGTGCTTCGATAAAATCTAAGCATACTCCTAGATAACTAGCTCCTGCCGTTTTACTATTGAAATAGCTCGATGAAACCCGATGTTCTATTCTAATATTTTCTTTTCTTGCACTTCTCGCCTTGAGGAACGTCCTTTCGATGTTTTTCTTCCCTGCCATCTACAATCTTCAAAAATTTTAATGCAACGTCAAACGCTACACTGTTTCTTTATTGCCTTTTCTCCTCACAATATCATCTCATTGTCTTTCACTCCCAGCAAACCCTTCCGTTCCAGTGGCATTATCGCCTTGCTTGGGGTGAAATGATTAAAGATAGTCTCGGTTATCAATATACTGCACCGGATTCAGTTCAGAATTCCTTCTAGTTTACCCAGATCGATATACACCGGAGGAAGACCGGAGTGTATGTCGGCTGAAACGTTGTGACAAAACAACAGAGATGAGGACAATAGCCCTAAATAGTGTAAATAATGATAAGTCCTCATCCCAGAAATTCAGAAAAATAGTAAAGAATTCATGTCTGCAAACCAAGCGGAAGAAGTGCTTCTAACTTTCAAATGTGACAATCAAGAGGGATTTTGTTTTGTCTTTATATTTGGGACGATAGGCGAACCACACCCCAAAAAGCACAGATGCTAGAACTGCAATGTCATGGTCAGCATCTAAGAAAAATCAATACTAGCTAGCTGACAAAAATAAAAAAGAAAGAAAGTTAAACCCTTTAGACCAACACTAAAAGAACATCCTGCAGCAAGGCCTCTGTTCACGAAGCTTTGAGGAGCATGGAACCACCTCTCAAGTTATACTGGAACACACCTATTCTATAGTTAATAGACTCTCCCACCTATAATAAGTAGTAGTAGTAGTAACGAGTCAGTCGTGAGTTGGTCAGTCAGTCGATGTCAGACGCCCGTTAGTCGGATATTAAAGTATCAGCCACCACAACTAGATTGCTGCGTCATTAACTATTATATCAAGTTCCTAACGTTTTGTGTGTCGAACCTATTTTAGGACCGACTTAGTGAAATACAAGCCTCCACTGTGAAACTACTCTATAACAACTTGGCGACGAGGGATTCGAACTCATACGGAGGAAGAAAAACTTTTCGTACTCTACAACACAAGTTTTGTGGAATAGAAAAGTAACATTTTTATTCTGCCATGGATAACCGCTTATGAATCTCCATCCGTTCCTCTTCTTTATTATGTGAAAGTCCTGGGTATGAGGATCTTCTCTAATCGGGAGATTGGAGGTTTTCATGGGGGTCCTCTTAATTGCTGTTGTTTCAATGTCCACCCTGATCCGGAGTGTTAGCACATATTAAGATCCCAGCTATGGGAAAATAGTGAACTCCCAAACTGGGGTCAAAACATTATTAAAGTAGAAAAATACATTTTT
The DNA here is from genome assembly GCA_903632075.3 of Acanthosepion pharaonis. NCBI lineage: Eukaryota > Metazoa > Mollusca > Cephalopoda > Sepiida > Sepiidae > Acanthosepion > Acanthosepion pharaonis. The sequence goes on from CAHIKZ030000118.1 coordinate 220,202, forward strand.
GTAGTAAAAATGCCAGAAATACATTTTCCTAGTAAAAAAACCCCCAAAAAGACAAAAAAAAAAAGACAATAAATTACCAAAGATTATGGAGACAATCGGTGAAAGGTCAGTGGAGTTTAGTGGCCATTAATGGAGCATCAGTTTATACTATATGATCTAAATTATGGGACGTTCACGACGTTTCGATTATTGTACGCTCCAGCCTTCTTCAGGTTATATACATTATATACGTTTTTATTTCGAACCGAACCCTACATTTATTTTAACTGTGATATCCAGAAAAGGCATGACACATGGAATTAGAACAATCTACCCCGTAAACTAAATAAAGGGTTCGGTTCGAAATTCCAACGTATATAGCCTGAAGAAGGCCAACAAATATGACAACAAAGATGAGGACAACAGTCCGAACAGTGTAAACAGTGTTAATGGTATCCTGTATTTGGCACTGGGAATTTTGGCATACATTTTACTAAAAATGCACGCAAGGTGAGGATTGCTAATTACAGTGAGTTTCACGCGGAGTTTATTGTTAATAATACAAAGTTATGAACAACATGATAATGAGAAGAAAAAAAAGAGAAGATGAAACGGAAAGGCTAAGGCAAATTTGAAAATGAAAATTAAAAAAAAAATAGTCCTTTTGATCTGCTTTGCCATTTTGATTTAAACTATAAACATAAAGTATAGAGTTGCTTCTAGCCACAGAACGTTAAAAAAAAGAAGAAAAAAACTGTTTTTCCTCTGTTCATGAATGTCAAAATACAAAGAAGAAAATCTCAAAGTCTTCATTTGACGATTTTTCTGATGCTTTTCCCTTCAACGCAAATTTGATATCAAGTAAGAAATATGCTAACATTATGATAGTCACTGGATTCTTAATAGGATTGTGCCAGTTCATATTTGACAAGTTTGATGTGTGCCTACCAATTCCGTTTTATTAGGTCGGCAGAAAAGAAAATTAGCGCTTAGATGATGTATGATCGATTTTTAGAACCATTCCACCCAATATAATCATATATTAGTAAAATGCAGTATTAATGATAAAAATAAAAAAGTTTAAAATTTTACATGAAAATCCGGGAATTTATTATAATTTCGTAGAAATCCGGTATTATAGATTTATAAAAATCCGGTTTTATGAATAAGTCTATAAACATCCAGTATTGGTTACACAAAAAAAAGTAAATACTCGGTATTGATTATAATATTGTAAAAGGTTCGGAATTTATTATCGGTTTATAAATACCCAGTATCATCCTATAATATTTCTGCTTGTCCCTTCTTAGTTCGCACGGCCGTTACGCCCTGCCAATACCTAACAAATAATGGACTTATTGTTCTATTTCGATTACGTGAAAAAACAAAAGACATACTAGAGACGCTACTTGGTTTCAGTGAAAAAAGAAAGAAACGGCTCCTGTCAATACCTTACAAATAATAGACTATTACGTTATGGCCGTGTGAGAAGACAAAATACATTAAAAACGCTACTTGGTTTCAATAAGAAAATAGGAAAGAGAGAAGTGTTTAACGCTTGTCTCCGTGAAATGGCAAAAGTTGTCAATTTCAAAACTTTTCATTTGTGCCACCTTACTTCTTAAAATATCGACCAACATTCATAGTTGTCGTAATCAGCATTAAACTCATCCAGCTATTTCTGAATTATCTGCACTCTTCTCAGATTGACACCCACACATTGTGAAATTTGCGTATTGGAGCTTCTGATGAGAATGACAAGCAGTACAGCAATTTCCAAATGTCTGGTAGAGAGAATTGCGTCAGGATGATCTTTTTCTCACAGATGGTGACCAACTGACTCTACTACAGTGTGCTGTCGACAAAATCAAACAACGCGCATGTACGAAATTAAAATATAAAATGCGACAATTTATTCATCGCATCCTGTATTTTGTTAAAATTGTTAAGCTCAAATATTTAACGATGCGACAGGTGAATTTCTACGGATATTTTATTGTCGTAATATTCGCCATGAGTTTAATCATTAATTGAAGAATTAAGATTTGTCATAATATTTAAATAAGAAAACGGTGAAATTTTCACGCGTCAAAACTAGTTAATTATAGTTTTGTAAAACGGTTTATAAAAAAATGATATATTAATTAAAGTTTTGCTAAAGGTTCCGTATTAATTACCGATTTATGAATATTATTAAAAAAACTGATTATAAAAATAAAAGCCAGGTATTAATTAATATTTTAGTATATGGTATCCCATCATCTTTCCATAGATCATTTAAATCCAATGTAATATCAGTTCTCCTTGGTGGCAGTGAATGTTGGACAATTTCTTGATAGATGAAGCGAAGACTGGCGGCAACAGAAATGTGGTGCCACAGGAGGATGCTTAGAATGCCACGGACAGAACTCGTAAGCAACGAAGACATCGTAAGGAAAATCGAGTCGAGAAGGACTCTTATACTAACTCAGAAAATAGGCAAGTGAATTTTCTTGGAGATTTAACGAGGAAGGAGAGCTTGGCGAAATTAACACTCATAGGTTTTATCAAAACCAAAAAGAACGGAGGCAGACCAAATATCTGACCCGCTTGTGAATGGATGGCTGAATGAGGTGCGGGAAGGACGGAAAAGAGAGAAACGTTAAGTAGAGCTACAAGGTATAGGGAGCTGTGGAGAGCCACGACTGTCCATGTTGTGAAGAGAAACGGCATATAGAAAAAGTATTAGCAATAATAATGGTAGTAATAATAATAATAATTGTATTACTAGTAGTTATAAGAATAGTATTATTAATAATAACAACAATAATAGCATTAATAATAATAGTAGTATTATTAATAATAATAATAATAATAATAATAACTGTAACAAAAAAAACGAAAATTCAACCTAAAAAAATATATTTCATTTCGTTTCTGTAAAACAAACATTTTTTTCAATATTCTCTTTTGTCGGCTGCTGTCTGTCAATAAAGAATATGTTTTGCCAAGCGAGATCTGGCAAATGATAAAATTCTTCACATATGTCAATACTTAATCGAAAAAGTGAAGAATTGTCTTGAGGAGGTTTTTATGAAGGAAACAAATGTAAAAAAAAAAAAAAAAAAGAAAGAACATAATCGTAAAGGAATAATACAAATGGTGGAAAGAACAATTGTGACGTAGCAACAGGCTGACGACATCTTGGAATAAAAAAAAGAAAGAAAGAAAGAAAGAAATGTACAGACATAAAGATTACATTTTGTTCTTCTGGGGAGTGGAAGCAAACAGTCACATTCAAAGCAACAGTAACATTTGTTGATGAAGGGAAAAAGCGCGGGAAAGAATCAAGGGTGGGTTAAAAAATGGATTGGGGGAAAGGGAAGAATGTGGCAGAGAAGGATGACCAGTAGAGGTGAGCAGACATGACTGTGGATTTACGGAATATAAACGATGTTGAAGAATAAGAAAAGCGCTTCCCCCAACCAAACACAAAAAGGCAAGAGAAACTTTTCTTTTTTTAAATAGCACACACAAGAAAATATAAAAAGGACGTCGGCTCACAAATACGAAAACAAAACTAATAAATGGAATGAAACGCTAAAAATATAGTGAACGATAACATTTGAAATAGAAAAAAATAAAAAGAATGATAGAAAAGGAAACGAAGGCAGAAAGACCAAATAAAAATAAAAGAAATGGTTAGCAGTAAGCATTGACTAACAAATAAATAGTCAACGTTTAAAACAAGGGATAAAACAGTGAACGCCATACTTGTAGAACAGAAGATATCCGATGTTCATACAAATAAAATATGGAAATTCTGCTTAAATTTTGGTACAAACAAATCTCTCAGCAACGGACTAATAGGGGGAAGGGGTGGTTCGTTAAAGCTGATTGTCCGTAGATGGAAGGGATTATTTTTGAGTTATAAAACTACTATAGTAACTAAAAGTACCTATGATCATAATGTAAATACTATAAATATGTATATATGACATTAATAAGTATATACATAATATAAATATATTAATCAAAATAACAGAAAAAATAGATTTCTCACAGCTACTTTCGCACGCACGCGCTAATGTATCGTACTTTATATAATGTACACCCGTCTTTGTTTACAACTGAAAGGCCTGCCACCTCCAGCAAGCGGTCACTTTGAGAACTAATACGACTCGTTCGGGTCAACCCGCAAATTTTGAAATACATCGCTAACGGGTAAGGATTTTTTTCCTACAGATTTTTTTTATTATTCTGCCTGCAGATTTTATCCGTTGCATCCGAATTCCGTTGATTGGTGTGTGTGTGTGGGGGGGGGCTGTGTCTTTAGATGAGAGTTTTGTCTGTATTTATTTCAAAATAGATTAAACACTAATCAAAATAAATGTCTATATCTCGGAGATGAGGCATTATGATTACTTACATTATTTGGAATGTTATCCTCATCTTCATTGCCATATTCACAACGTTTCGGCCGTTATACGCCCTGACCATGTTCAGGTGATTGGAATTTCAAACCGAATCCCTTCGGAACTAGAAAAAATCTACCCCAGTGGACGAAATAAAAGGTTCAAATCGAAATTTTAATCAGCTGAAGAAGGCCGGGGGGGGGCGTACAACGTTCAAATGAAGATAACAGTCCGAGTAATTTAAATAATGTAACTAATCAAAATAAATTGTTCTATTTACCAACCTCCTCACAAGGCAAGATGTGGTACAAGGCCAGTTTTTTAACATGGGGCATTCCGAGCCCGTAGACCTCGTCTACACGGGTTCGGGTTTGTCTACCTCCCCAAACGATACTCTGTTCTTCATCTGGGTTCCTTTCAGAGGCAGAGAATTCGACGAGAGGAAGAGAAAGTCTCCTCCTCGTCCTCCTTGTTTTCTCAAATAAGTATTAGTTTTGTTTCAAAAAATGGCTTACATTCTTTATGTGCTGTGTGTTTAGCATACATCATTTGAAAGTGGAATCGGCGAGAGGAATTCAGATTCTGGTCTCCTCTGTGAGATTCAATTTTGACTAGGAAAGACAGAAATCTATTTCTTCGTGCATGTAATCGACAGCGGTTCGGAGTGAGATATGGTAGTATTAGGCGGTTTCCTCATAAGAAAAAATTCGACACTCATTGGCCCAGCATCAGTCGGTACTGATGTCGATTGAAATTTATAAAACAAGTCTCTTAAGACAATTTTTCAATGAAATATGTTTAAGTCAAGTCCAGCAGCTTTTTTAACTTTTTCTTTTTTAACATTTTCTTTCAAGTAGTGTAGGATGACAAATATCTTGACTATATCATTGCTTTCTCTTCGAGTTAAATATGCTATACATTTTAGCTGTTACTGGCTGTTCAAATTCTTCAAAAGGTCGTATCTGTTATTTGTTTTTCTGAAGCGCCTGTCAACAAGGTTCAAATAAGTATGGTCTTCAAGATTCATAGTCTTATATCGATTAAAGCCGTTTTAACCATTGATTTGAGACAGTGGTTGCATGCAGCAAGTAGTTTAGCTATTTCTGAACGAGTGTGGCCCAATTCATGACATCCATATTAACAACTCCATCTGACGAGGCTTTTTAAGAATATGACTCATGTTTTGAGGTTAATGTTTGTTTTTTTTAGTAATGTGCAGTGTTGGCAATGACAAACGGTTAATTTGCAGTGTAAGCACCAAAAGTCCCGGATTGAGAATGTATCATTCTGGCGTGAAACTACCTAAGTTATTTCGAAAATTATATTAAAATATTGCACGAAAAAACGTCAAATCCGACACATAATAAAATAAAAATTACGTGCCTGAAAAGACGGAAAAAAAAATTCCTTCTTTTCAACGATGTTTTTTTTGTGTCGTAAAAGATTTTGTTTCATTAGCTATAAGCAGATTTATTAAGGACAACAAAGAAAAAATACTCTTCATTTTAAACTTCATTTTGAAAAAATAAGCGCATTTTAAAATAACAGTGCAATAATCAAAACCAGTAAGATACGTAAAGCTGTAAAAAGGCCGTTAACTAAGTAAGCTTCCGCGCATTACACTCAACACACTTTATGGCGGCCCGACAACGCGAAAGAGATCGAACTTACATTGATGATAAATCGAAAACGGTAATCAAGTACAAAGTTTTAACGTCATTTTCGAAATAACCAGTCGTTTCTGCTATTTGCTTGTGATTCTGTAGCGCCTGTCCACAAGGTTTAAATAAGTTTGGTCTTCATCAAGATTCATAGTTTTAGATCGATCAAAGCCGTTTTAACCATTGATCTGAGACAGTGGTTGCATGCAGCAAATAACTTAGCTATTTTTGAACGAGTATGGCACCACACGTGACATCCATACTAACGACTCCATCTGACGAGGCTTTTTAAGAATATGACTCATGTTTTGACGTTTTGAGGTTAATGTTTAGGTTTTGTAGTAATGTGCAGTTTTGGAAACTCTTACCTCTAGCGTAGCATACTCTATATACCAAATAAGAAGTTATTTGCGAGAATAGAATGAGATGAAGATCGATTTTAAAGTGGAACGAGAGTATTCCCACATGGATTATGGCCAAAAATTGCCCAAGGAAACTCAGGTGTCAGGTAATAACCTGCCTAGAGGTAACAGTCACCCCATGACGTCTTGAGTACATATAATCTTAAATACGTGCCCCATCAATCAGCCAAGTTTACCACTTCTAAACCTAATAACGACTCTAAAACCACAAGCCTTACCAACCATCGATAACAGAATAATCCATTTTAGCATGTGTGACACTATGATTGGGGACATACATAGAAAAGGATAGTAAAAGATTTTTGTGTTTTGTGTTTTTTTTATGGCCGGCGGTAATGTTTGTGAAGTGGGATGTTTAAAATCAACCACCAACTTGCCCCAAAATAAAAACTTTTTCGGTTAAGTGAAAACAAAGCAAAAGTTGGAGATATATTAACAGTCACTGTTGGATTAGCGAGGATAGACTTTCTATTGCTGTAGTTGTTTATTCAGTCGCGTGTCGTGATATAGAGATTGCCAGAGAAACGGTAGGGCATAGACAAGGCTCTCTTTGGTTGAACCAAAAATCTGACCTACAGCCTGGAATGACAAAAGAATCAGTTGTCAAAAGTGTCCCTATCTACACTACATACTTACCCCAGCCCCGACTGTTCAGGAGAATCCATGAAATAAACAACTAAATATATGATGGGGAAGGAGATTCATGTTTTTCATTTGTCACCATACCTTTTATCTTTAACTTTCGTTTACCTTGTGAAAATACAATAGACCTTTCCCAGTTTTTGTTTATATCGATGCGGAGTGGAATAGTGACGCAACGTGGGGGTTATTTGGCCGGTCGGTGAAAAGCTGAGGGAGATCTTCGTTGGATGTTTACAAGTCAATTTTTATTATTCATCGTAATTATAAATAAAAGTTTCAGTCGAACAGACATGATGGCAAACAGAATAAAAAAAAGTTCCGAAGAAAGAAGCTATAAATATGAAGAACAACGACAATACAATTTACTTCAATGCAATTCACTTAAAAAGTGAAGAGAAATCCTATTTTTTGTAAGAGATGGACAGATGTTAAAAGCAGCTTGTATTTTCTTAATTGTTGTTGGATTGAAAAAAGAATAACTCATAATATGAAATAGTTGCGAAAGCAAAATTTGAAGAGAGAAATTGAGTCGCTATTGATGGCGACTCAGAACAATTACATAAGATCAGCTATACTGAAACTCGAATAGAAAAGTTACTGTTAAATACTACATACAGAATATGCTGAAATACAAAGGACGTTAGTCCTGGGTTTGACGATAAACTACACCCGGAAGCAATGCCTCTGCTCAGGAGCGTGGAAGCAACACTGAATTGATGTTGTTTCCAGTACCACCCTGATCCCGGGGGGGGGGTAGCACATGTTAAGGTACCACTATGGGAAAATTGTAATCCTCCCAAAACAAAAACAAAACACTATGGAAATATAAAAATACATTTTTATAGTAAAATTACCAACAATACATTTTATCTGTAGTAGTAGGCATACAATTGCGTTCAAAATATATTGAATTGAAGCCTGAAATTGTGTTCCAAATTTTTAGATGTAGTTCCTAAATAACCCATAGAGATGTCTATATACCGTGAAACCAAATCAATCAACCAACCAAGATGAAAGAACTTAAGACATTAATCCATATAATATACTACAATCTGTTCAAAAAATCAAACTGTATTCCAAACTATGACATAAAACCCATATATCACCGCCTCTAGTATTATTATTATTAGTAGTAATTAGCATATGCACAAAAGCTGAGTATCATCTACCATATATTCAATTGTGAAATCAGAATAACCTACATCATATTTTTATTACTTCAAAGCTTCCAAGAAAATTACATTTCAGCAGTAAATGACCCATAAGAAGTTGATGTGCCGTCAACTAAACGACAGGACGGCGTTAATCATCCTTATCATATACGAATATTGTCGGTTGTTTCAGAAAAATAAATATTTAGACATTAAGATGAAATTGATTTGCTGGGAAGTGGAGATAAATAAGATCTGGTCGGATGGACGAATTGGATATGAACAAATAAATATTTGTTTTTGAGGTTACAAAATTAACAAACATCAGGAAATGTGAAATTCAAATGAATAGCCCAGTGTTGAACAAAAAAAAAAAAAAAAAACAAACAAAAAAACAAACGCACCTCTTAGTCATCGAAAGAGGTGAATTAGTTTTTTTTTTGTTTTTACATCCTGGATGTTAGTGGAGATCACCTCGCAAAATTGGATGAAAATGAAGTATAGGATAATATAATTTGGCAAGGCGAATATTGTTACTAGCGAACTCGGAACTTGGAACATATCTTAAGTGTCGTAGCAAGAGATGGCAAGAACTGGATGTCTGAGGTAGAATAAAAAATATCTAGATTACGACATTACTAAAATAAACGGGAATAATAATGAAGAGAGCGTAGTAGGATTAATGGGATCCGCGATCATTATTCCTATAAAGAAACATCAAATTACTACTGGTATAAAAGGCAACAGTGTATAACATGATGATGATGATGATGATGATAAGCTTTTTGAGAATTGTGCACTGCACAAATTGTCAAATATAAACAGATCATAGAAACCACAATTAACTGATTTGTTTGCTTGTTACGGTTTATCAACACTTTTTAGTTATCTAAAGCTGAAAAATATTTTGGATTATAATAATTATTTTTACGAGTGAATATTGCATTAACATTATTTTGAGAATAACAACGATTTCCGATTCAATTCTGCTATTTAACCCATATCTGATGGAGGTAATGGATTCACACCTTTCCCAAGTGTATTTGTGTGTAAGTAAATGTAACAAAGACAACTGTGATCCTAAGGAAGATCCCCAAATTCTTATTCCTTGTTTCTACCTACTAAACTATCCGCACACTTATACAAACCGTGAAAAGGAGGAGGAGGAGGACCTATCGGCATTGATGAGTGTATTGTATGTGAAGGGAGATCGTTGGAGTTGTATTTCATATTTTTGAAGTAAGATTCACTCTGTACAAGGCTCGAGAGAAACTCGAGGTAGATGGTTACGTTAAGAGGCAATTTGGCTTGATCTTGCTCTTGTAAAAGTAGAGGATAGCGTGAGGAGTCAGGTACTTACTGGAGCAGTTCACGGAGTCAACCATTTTACCTGGATCTTTTGCAATGTAAGATTTACCCTGGATTTCAGGTGTGAGTTTGAGGCCCAGTAGTCTTTCAAAGCACGGCGATTCACCAAGGGGTCATCCGTTTACCGTGACTGGCAGTAGTTTGGGGTCTTGGTAAAGAGAGTAAAGACTCTCGTAAGGTACACAGCGAAATCAAAAACCTTGCAAAAGAGGACTACATGAAGATAATGAAAGAGAAATTAAATGCAAGAGAGACAATGCCGCTTTTTAAAAAAAAAAAAAGTGTTGTAGCACCCCTCCCTGTGCCGCGCTAGGAAATTTTTCTCCCCGTTATCGATCCTTCAAATCTACAAATCAACCATTCGCCCTTGCATGGAGTATTGCTGCCATATATCGCCTGAAGACCATTCTGTTTGTCTCAAGGTCTTTGATAAAATCCAGAGACGGATTTGCAATGTAATTGGCCCGGATCTGGCATCTCGTTTGCAGTCGCTCTCTCACAGACGTACTGTCGCCTCCCTCTGTTTTATTTTACAAATACTTTCATGGTAATACTTTCCAATGAGCTGCTTTCGCTGGTTCCCAGACTTCATGAATTTAAATGTTCTACTAGGTTGGCATCTCGCTCTCACCCTTTCACTGTCGAAAGTGTTAAAATATAGCCCTCTCTTTTACTCCAATTACTTCATGTCTCGCACTTCTCGCTTGCGGAACTCCCTCCCCTTTTCCTGTTTCCCTGATAGCTATAATCTCTAACTATTCAAATGTAATGTCAATCGACATCTCCAGATGCCTTGATCTATCCCCTATCCTTCTGTTCTTCCTTCAGTGGCTTCCCGCCTTGCTTGGGGTGAAACTCTTAAAAAAAAAAAAATAAAAAAAAACATAATGGTATCTGCCCAAAACCAATCCTTGAATATTATTTCTCTCCGAAAGAATATATACAACCAAGTGTATTCGGATAAGTGCAGACGACGTGACATAGAGATGAGAAATGTTATGTTAAATAATAGTTTTAGACTGTTATTTTATAGTGGCAGTGTATTTTCGTTCAGACCTTCTGAGGCTGACCTTTAAGGTCAGATGCTAGACAAAACAGAAGAATTCGTTTTTGATTGGTTAAAACTAGCGTAGGAATGTTAGAGAGTTAGTAAATTATTTCATGGAGTTATGTTTTTACACGTCATACACAGTGGTTATTTCGTGTCTTGGGGAACTTGCTTTCCAGTAGGGGTGATAGAGCGGCCCCACTGGCTAGTTATAAACGTACACGTAGTCGTGTTTAATAAAATAGATAAGTTTAAAATACCGTTCGTTGAAGTTCTCTGGTACAGTTTAAAAAATAGCAATGATAATTTTGAAGAAAAATCTTTGAATTCCTCTTCATGGAACTTAAAAACCTCGCTTTAACTCTGATTTGGCAGTAAGTCCAATTTCGACAATCGGTCTGATTTGAGCCGTAATTCCAATTCAGGTCAAACACCGAGTTCTTCAAATCATAAACTCTGCAGAACTTTAAAACTTCACGTCAGGAAACCTCTCGCTTTAACACTGATTCCTCGGAATTTTGAAGAAATAAAACTCATTTTCTCAATTCACAATGTTTTAGAGATATTTTGTGTTTTAAAGAAAACAAGGAAAAATATGTCTCTGTAGAGAAAGTGTGACGCGAGTTAGAGGGGTTTCAGACTCAAAGACGGAAAGACAAATATAATTCTCCGTATATTCTATTTAGAATTACAAACATAAAAAACAACTTTGAGGATTCCCAAAATAATTTCAACAACTAAATTCTGGCCTAATAATAGCGTTCTTTTCTTCAAGATCCGATGTTCAAATACATGTCGATTTTTTAAGTAGGAAGTTATAATTGTGAAAACTAGAAAACCTTCCAGTATTTATTATTGGCGGGATCTTAATAACCTAAGATACGCTGATAACACCGTGTTGATAGAAGAGACAGAAAGAGTCCTGCAGGAACTCTGAGAAAACGTAGGTAAGTATGAAGAAAAGACAGAAAGTATGGTTTTCAACAAAAGGGATAATCCAAGATGAAAACTACGAACTGGAGACGTCAAAATTAAGTAAATACATAAAACCATTTAGGAAGTATTTTAATAGGCGAGAAAAAAATGTGATACCGAAATCCGGAAACGTATTAAAATAGCGAAATATGTCTTTCAAAAGCTAAACAATGTATTAAGAAATGGGTAAATTACGTTAGGAACTGAAGAAAAAGAATGCTGAAATGCTATGTAATCTTAATGTTTCAATATGGCAGTTAATGGTGGACAATTTCCTCATAGATGAAGATGAATACTGGAAGCGACATAGATATAATTCTACAGAATGCTGCTGAAGGAATATCGTCGCGAACGACGACATTAAAGAAGAAGCTTTAATTAGGTTATTAGATGTAATTAATCGGAAAACCGAAATAGAAAAAAACAAAGAAAAAAAACATATACTGCAATTTAGTAGTCATTTAAGAAGCATGACCGTTCCAATTAGAATAAAAATATGGAAAATACAAACTTCGGTCCTGTGTTGGACGGAGTTAATATTAGTGAATATAAAAAAGCTAAATATTTAAAATGTATACCGTTGATATGATAGTCTCATAAGCAAACGACAGATGAAAAGAAACTATTTCAATTATTTCACAACATAAAACAATGGAAGAATTTAAAAAGATTTAAAACAAAGAGATTCTTCCAACTTTTAAAATTTTTAACAGAATAGTAGGTGTAGTTTTGTTCAACAAGGTACTAAAAACATAATATATATATATTATACACACACACACACACATATATATATATATATATATATATATATATATATATATATATAATGAAATGGACAAAGTCCGACAATTATTTAAGACATTTTTTTATGTTTATACGTTCTTTTTATAGATACAAATAATCTAAATGTAAATGTTGTTAATACGGTTTATTATAAACAGAGCATTTACTTAAATATGTCTATCTATAGCATTTACTTAAATATTTGTATCTATAAAAAGAAAGTATAAACCTAAAAATATCTTATATATATATTTTAATCTGAAAACATGAGTCATGTACTTGCATATCCTCGTCAGACCTAGACTCGCATATTGATGTAATGTAATAAACTATCCTCAAAATTCAAGTATTTTATCAAATCAACGTTTGCAAATGGCTTCCAGCGAATGAATTCTTTGGGCTTTAAGGAAGGCGAAGCTTCCTCTGACCTTATATGTTTCAAATCACAAACAAATAAAAAAAAATCATTTGATAACTTCCAACTGCAGCAGCAACACTACATAGCACATATAACTATGAGGACAAATCATGATGTTGGTTTTCCACACTACCTTAAACAAAAGGTTTGGAAGGAAACTCTCAGCAGTACCAGAAAAAGACATAAAAATTAACGGAACTCAGGAGTTGAATTTCCAGAAAAACTTTATTTCAACCGACCATGACGCTAACCATTCGCTCAATGAATGCCGAATCTTTAATATATAGGAACAGGGTTAATTTACCCATTATCATTCGTGTGACCACAAATTTCATATATTTTTATCGATATCCAATCGGGTTTTAAGTAAACAACGATGCTTATATGAAAAGTACGAGCTGTATGAGATTTGAACACATTTTGGTAACTCCGGATGCTAATATACGTTAACCTTGTTTGCGGCAAAGTTCAGAGAATGAGGTCTTAGCTTCGAGGCCAAGAAAACTGTCAATTCCATCCGTCAAAGATGTGACAAAAACATTTCGTTCTTCCAAGTAGGGAAATCGTTTTAAATCCCAAGGAGACAGCCAAAACAGATTTTATCTTAAGAAGTGGCGATTATTTCTACTGCCAGATATTTCAAGCGAAATAATTCCCTCAGTAAAGGATTGGTGGATGTTGATATAATGCCGTTTGGCCTGATCCTCGTCAAGGAAAACAATAATTATCTTATTTCAAGTCAACTGTTCACAACGTCCGACAAACAAACAATATTTTCTTTGAGGCATCTGACTAGTGTATGGATAATTAACATTGACGGGCAAGCAGATAAAAGCATTCTGTATATTTGGACAAGCTCGACCAAAGAGAGTAGAAGTGAACAAACGAATGTAGAATATATTGTGTCAAAAGAGATGGATAAAGATACATACATTCTGGTGTAATCTTGAAATGCATACAACTGGATAACGGTGTTTTAGTTATACACTTTTTTAAATCATTTCACCCAAGGCAGGCAGGAATGCCACTAGTACGGGTGGGGGGTACCCGGAGTGAAAGTGAGAGATAAAAAAATGAGTATAGGAAGGCTTGAGGAAAGGTCAAATGAAGAACGGAATTCAAGAAAATGGCGATTGACGTAGCATTTAAATTTTATAAGATTGTAGATATTAAGGAAGTAAGTAAACGGAAGGAAGTTCCACAGGCGGGAAGTGCGAGAAAATATCTGTTCAAGTAGAGATAGCAGTTGGATAATGGCGCGGAATTATTAATCGCAGGGCCACGTTCTAATTTCAGTTGTGTTCGTTATATTCACTTACGGTCTAATACCCTTTGGAAAGATATGCCACAATTCTTCTCCCCCAGATATGGGTTAATTAGTACAACTTGCATTCCTAAAAAACATTATCATCTCAAAAAAAAAATAAAATAAAATAAAATAAAATAAAATTGCGTACTGAATATTTAAATTTCGGCATTAAATGACCCATAGAGATGTTGATATACCGAAAAACTAAAAAAAACATCCATAAGTGATACACGTTTAGATGATCATGTCTTTTCGATTCACAACTGACTAAGCAGAAGATTTTCCAGCAGTACGCTGCCGTTTCTTTCTGCGGTGGACTCCTTGCCACCCAAGGCTGTTCTACTGTTCAACCCATAGCTGGAGTCGGGAAGAAGAGATGATTCATACCTTTTCCAAGGGTATTTGCACGTTATTGAATATAACGAAACCCGACTGGAATTTGTACTCGGCTCTCCGAGAACTCATTGCACAATGCACCGTATTTACAATCACCGTATTTATTTAGCTTAGCCGAATTTAAGTATAATAAGGGCAAAATTAACCGTTTCCTTATGAGGGAAAGGTCGACGTTCATTGATCGAGAAGACAGTACTGTTGTCGGTTGACATTTATAAAATCTTGCTCTCAAAACAATATTTCAGGAAAATAGGTTTCCTAAGTACAATAGATGTTATTGCTCTTTCCAGTCTTGATGGGGTTTCCTTCCTAACATTTTGTTTGAAGTAGTGTAGAATGTCAAGATCTTGATCATGTGATTGCTTTCTCTTCGAGTAAAATGTGATATCCATTTTAGTTGTTGCTGCTGTTGAAGATCCTCAAATGATCTGGTTATAGTAAAATTCTTTGTGATAATGTACCGCCAATGCACAATATATATATATATATATATATATAAGAAGATGAAGATATATAGCTTTAAGATGTGGTATATTTATGGGATTTATTGTGCTCAATATAAGAGATAGAGCGTATGTAAATATAAAAGTGAACATTGAAATCAACACTCAGATGCGACAGGCTGTTTCATGCTAGACGCAATCGTCAGGCCTGACGATTGCGTCTAGCATTTTGCGGTGTTTGTAAATCTTATGTAGGGTAATTGTCTCATACGAGACATAAGCATAAAGACTGAACTGAAAGACACTCAATCGTTGAAAACGACGGGAGAGTCCATTATATATATACACACACACAATTTTATATATATATATATATATATATATATATAAGACAAAAATGAAATATTACGAGTGCATTTCGACCCTGAGTGTTTTGTCAAGGAAAACGTATAGATTTCATTTTGTTACAAGTATTTAACCCTGTTCCTATACATTAAAAATTTGGCATTCATTGAGCAAACGGTTAGCGTTAGGGTCGGTTGAAAAAGTTTTTCTGGAAAATCAACTCCTGAGTTCCGCTAATTTTTATGTATTTTTCTGGTACTGCTGAGAGTTTCCTTCCAAAGCTTTTGTTTAAGGTAGTGTGAAAAACCAACATCATGATTTGTCCTCATAGTTATATGTGCTATGTGGTGGTGCTGCTGCAGTTGGAAGTTATGAAATGATGTTTCTTATTTGTTTGTGATTGAAACATAAGGTCAGAGGAAGCATCGCCTTCCTTAAAACCTAAAGAATTCATTCGCTGGAAGCCATTTGTAAACGTCGATTTGATAAAATACTTGAATATTGATGATAGTTTAGATGTTATACATTAAATCAATATGCGAGTCTAGATCTAACGAGGATATGCAAGTACACGATTTATGTTTTCAGATTAAAATATATATATATATATATATATATGAAATTTTTATGTTTATATGTTCTTTTTATAGATACAAATATTTCAGTAAATGCTCTGGTTATAATAAACAGTATTACAAGTATTTATAAACGGAAGAAAAATTATCGTTACGTTTACAAAGTTTTAAAATTTAAGAATGTTTTAAAATATTAAGTGGGTAGATAAAATTAAGTTATGGATGACGCTAAGTGATACAATTTAATGCCTAGTAAACGTGAGTAAATTTTGGTGAATTTTTAATTTCCTATTTACACACCTATGTTCTAAAATATATCTACTTACCTATTGAGTGTGTGTGTGTATATATATATATATATATATATATATATATATGCACACAGGGGTTGGACAAAATAATTTGAACACTTGTTAAATTCAAAGAAAATTTATTTAATATGAAGTTGGTCCTCCTTTAGCCTCATAGACAACTTTAATACGTCTAGGAATGAAATCATAAAACTTCCTGACTTCATCCAGAGGAATTTTTAGCCATTTTTCCATTAAAACCTTCTCCAGCTCTTTACGACACGACAGTGGAGGATAGCGGCTCCTAACTTGTTGCTCCAAAATGCACCACAAATGTTCAATAATATTGATATCTTGAGATTGGGGAGGCCACTCCATGTGTTCTAGATCACTTTCATGCTCTTCATACCAATTCTTAACCACTCGAGACGTATGTATTGGAGCATTATCGTCTTGAAAGATGCAGTCACCATCAGGGAATAAAGTCTTGACCATTGGATGAACATGATCTAAAATGTTCAGGTAATCTTTGCTGTTGATTCTATCATGCAGGGCAACGATTGGACTGAGACATTTCCATGATATGGCTGCCCAAAATATCACTGATCCACCTCCATGCTTCACTGTTGGAAGAAGGCAATCAGGGTTGTAAGCTTCTTTGGGCTGCCTCCACACATAAACTCGCCCTGAAGTTGGGAAAAGAGAAAAACTGGACTTGTTTGAGAATATGACTTGCTTCCATTGGTCTGCAGACCAGGCATTGTGATCTCTGTACCACTTCAACATCTTTTGAATGTTGCGAGTGGAGAGAAGAGGTTTCCTCACAGCGATTCTTCCATGATATGCAGCCTCATGGAGCTCACGGTCAACAGTTTTAGTAGAAACTGAACTATTCAGATGTTTATTCAACTCAGCAATCATTTGGCCGATGATTTTTTGCCACATTGCGTTTCAATGCACGTCAGTCCCTGTCAGTAAGTTTGCAAGTCCGGCCCGAATTTCTACGGTTGCTAGAGGTCTTGCTCTGTTTCTCGAATTGCATCAGTGTTCTTGATATGGTAGCTCTTGAAAAACCCAACAGTTCAGCAACCTTAGTGATCGAAGCTCCTGCCATGCGAGCTCCAACAATTTGCTCTTTTTCGAACTGGGAGAGGTCACGCATTTAGCCTAAATTTTTACTAAATTCTAAAAATAAATAAGACAAAGACAGTAAATTAGATAAATAAACGTATTTACAATAGATATAACCTCCAATTACGAAATTTTAGTTAAAGTTCTTAATATAATAGGTCTTTGAAATATAGGAGTGAATTTTGAAACTGTTCCAATTATTTTGTCCAACACACACTATATATATATATATATATATACACGTAAACGAACAATTGCTAAAGATGATAGAAAAATGGTCGGTTCTTTGCTCTGTTCCAGTTAGCACGTGACTCCTACTGTTCTACATTTACAATATCAGAAAGAAAGTGAAACTTCCTAATTCTAAATATCTTGTCTTAATAGAGTTTAAAAAAACGCATCTACGCGACGTGGGTGAGGAATTATTTTCCACATTACAACTCTTTCCCCACATTCGAAACCTTACACCCCACTCGCTACTCTGCCGCTGGGAAATGTTCAGAGGAGCTACTCTTCACAGTTCCACCCGTACTAACCCTCAAAATTAAGACCTGGCTTTCCACGTACACGGGTATGAATCGTAATCATTCCCTTTCATATTCCATTAGTAAGAAGGAAGTTCCATTCGAACAGCTTCTTCCCAGGCATCGCTACTTTGTGGAGACGACCTCCAAGATGATGCTTCCCGACCGCTTACTCGTCCTAGTTATAACGATAATCTATATCGGGCAGTAAGGCCTCTGATCGGGAGATCGGAGTATTTGAGGAGCGTGCGATCACCTGTTAACTGCTGTTACTCCCAAGTCTGCCGTTCCAGGGGGAGGGGTTCACACCTAACAGGTGCTACCCACTCAGTTATAGGTAAATAGTGAGCACCAAACAAAAATTAGCAGTACATTTTTTATAATAAAATGACCAGCAATACATTTTTATAGCAAAACGACAATCAATGCAACACTAAAAAATATAATACCTTTTTATAGTAAAAATATCAACTATACATTTTATGATTTACAAACTATATATCTAAAAATATACGTTTATGCTGAAAGTATAAAATCATGTGAAAAATATTCAGATTTCAGCACTAAATAACCCATAGAAGTGTTGATATACCGATAAGCAAAATCAACCAACCCGACCGCTACTATCTGAACCTGTTCGAGTCTAGGGTTAACAGTTATCTTCTTTATATATCCTTATAAACTAAGTCTCTTACCCGTACAGATCACACAACAACCGCCTTCAGTAACCCTCTATAGTGAATGCCTCTTGGGCCTTGTATATAATCAACATAATTAAAAAAAATCAGTTTCATTATTCTGTCTAAACATTGATTTATCGGAATGCAAGCTTTGCTTATCAAATCAAACCTCTTATTTTTAAATAATCCAGTATTGTTTATATTTTTTCTTTTAATATCTTAAATCTACCTTTATCCCCCTCTTAGCTGAGATGGATGTATTTTCAAGTTAAACTGTAGTTATTAAATCAAAGAGGACACACACTCACCATTAGGAAGCGTGGTACAAAACCCCTTTCCTTTCCTATGTTCTCCTCTTCTCATTTGGTTTTATGCTAGAAAAAGCTAAGTTTCCTAAATATCTCTCCCGAGGATTAATTGTTGGCCAACATGGCGTCAGAGCCCCAGTAAAATTTAAAGTTTTGATGCCCAAGCGAAAAAAAAAAAACCTTATGTCAGTGTGATCGCATCTCTCATTCTCCGTGTGTTCTTATCTAACGATTTCTCGCGGTTTCATTCATTTAATATCTGATAGCATCTGTGGTTATATTGGGAGCAGCCAAACGATAGATAAGCGCGCAAACACACATATCTACAAGGTGCCTAGTAAAAAAGCGGTAACTTCAGAAAAAAATTATTTAGCTATCGTGATTCATGTATAAATTGAACAATCCCTGTAGATATTCGAAATGTTTGCCTGTTGTAAGCGTGATAAGCAGGGGGCAGTAGCTTTATTCAAGGTCATGAATATTCAAGATTATTCAAGGTCAATTATTCCTAAACGATAAAAACAGTGATAAGAAATTTGCCGCTTTTTTTTTTTTTTTTTACTGGGCATCCTGTATAACCTTGTTGACCCCTGAACGTTGACTGAGTGTATAATACTCCCGTTCTGTTTTCCGACTTTGAAGTCGGAAATTTAGAGTACAATTATACGAACGCATTTCGTCGCCGTATACATTACACTATAACCAAAAGGATATTGTATTTATTTTTCAAACTAATGAATCATTTTAAGTAACTATACACCGCATTTGTTTCAAGACATTTATATCGATATAAAAACATTTTAGTCTCTCTCTGCTGGTGTATATCAAAGTTAGACGTTATTACATGTTTATCAGTATTTTATGTAATTTTGTAAAGATCGTTTCGTTTATATTTCACGCGGAGTTGAATATCCATATATCTATAAATCAAAGCTCTAGTCCGAGAATGCAGCGTGTAATCTATGCCTTAGTTCTAACTCTTTATGAAACTGCGTGATGAAAATCATCTTTAATGGCTACTCCTGTAGATCATTTCTGCCTTAATGCATCCTCAAGGTGTCTATAGTTTAACCCACTTTGTTCCTTATTTTCATCAACGACCTTCCCCGTGTCACCAGTTTCCAATTCAGTGTCTATGCAGATGATATTCACATTTATCTTCATATTAAATCTGATGAGTTCGATGAAAGTGGCAGTTAAATGATCTACAAGCTCTTGTTAAATGGAGCAAGTCGCGGCTTGTTAGTTTTAACGTTTATAAAATTATACTGCTCTTTATTCATCATCTTAATCTTTATTGACTTCGTCCATTATGGCTGATGCTAATCTCCAAGTGAGCAGTTCACTGCGACTTTTTTATCTTATATTTTCTACTGCTATGAAGTGGAATGATAATATTACATTATTAGGTAAGTCTGCTGCTAGGAAAGTCGGTTCGCCATTTTCTCGACAGAATCTTGCATATTTATAAGTCTACTGTTCGTCTGTGTATCGAATGTTGTTCCCACATTTGGTCCGGTACTTCTGCCATGTGTCTCGGGGTTCTTGGCGAAATTCAAGGCAACATTATCGGTCCTGACCTGGCATTTCGGTTTCAATCATAATCCTTTCAAGGATTTAATTGCAATACTAGATTGGCAGCCAGTTCTCTAATTTCCCTCTTGACAATGGTAACCATAAGTTCTATACTAATTGTTTCTTCCGGTACACTTTTAGACTGAGGAACTGTTCCCGCTTCCTTTCCCTTCAATGATGATCATTAAATATATAAAAGCAATGTCAATTGTAACCGTTCTGTTTCCAGTTCTTCTTATTGGTTTGTTTAGCGGCACAACCTCTATGGGTTATTTAATTCCGAAATCTAAATAGTTTAACACAATTTTAGGGCTTCATCTAAATATATTTTGAACGTAATTGTCTACCTTCAACTATAGATAAAATGTATTGTTAGCCATTCTGCTATAATGTATTAATGTAGGTACCTCCACGAAATCGCTAAAAAAAGAGCATAGCTTGATGAAAAAGACGCCAACCTTGCCGAAAACAAAATTTTATTGTCTAAATGCTTATGTTATTATTAAGAGGAAAGACCAATGTTTTTTTTTTTTTAATTATTTTTAAAAAATTTTCCTTCTTTTTAGAACATTCTAAATTTTGATTAAAAAAACCTTTTTTCTATTTGTATCAGCGGAACTAGTAAATAACAGACATTTTTTAGCACGTTTTTTTGGTATGACACGCATTAATTTGAAAAATCGTGCAAAAATAGAAATAATTATCGGATGTTAATGAAACTTTCAGGAACTATTCACAGATGATCGAAATTATTATATGTTTTTTTATGAAAGTCATGGTAGAAATATTTTTAAAAATATTTATTACCCCCCTAACTAATTTTATGAAAACGCTAGAAATTCGATCGCATCGGTTTTAGTGATTACAATAATTAAAAGCACAGGGCTTTGAGGAATGCAAATCATGTTTTTTTTTTTTTTAATTGGATCCGCAGTACCTGAAAATCAGCTCTGAATTGTAACATACAAAACTCAATAAAACAAAGATATTATTTAATTTCAAATGCTTTTATTTGCTTTTAGTTGTTTTTATGAATATGGACAATATTTTCTGAAAGCAAAAAAAATTTTTTTCGATGAAAATGAATTTTTAATACAATTATTTGTTATTTCATTAATTATAATAGATTTTACATTTAAGTTGTTAAAATATTATAAAATTAGTTAAAAGCCGCATCGGCTTTCATAAGTGTCCTTATGAGATAGATCTTTTTTTTTAGCGCGTTGTAAATTGTATCATTTTGACTAATCAGAAGATCCCCAGTAATTAAGAAATGTAATTTTGTGCTTATAATCGAGCTATAATTATAAAATACGGAAGACCAACCAGAATATAATTAAGTTGCGTTATTTGAGTTAAGCATTGTTCTCCGCTGTTAAGGCCTTTACTTTTTTGCGAAACACGTGTGGAGAAGTTAATTTGATTTTTCAATTTCAACTGAGAAGGGTACCTACAAGTATCAGTATCATCTTATGAAATTTATATGATCTTATTTTTATATTAATCTCAGTTACGACATTTTTCCATAAATGAAATATCAAAATTAATAATAAAATGAATGCAAATACAAATAACAGTAGAATGTAATAAATGTACATAAAATTATAGTATTTTATGTACAATTCTGATAAAATTTCATAAGAAAGGTACCTATAAATTAATTAGATACCTTTCTTAAGAAATATGAAATTTAATGTCACTCTTAACAGTTTTATTTTAATTTCTTTACAATATATTTCACATAAAGCATCATAAACGTAAAGGTGAAAGCTAAGTACAAAAAAAAAAAAAAAAAAATTAGACCGCTGAAAGTTTTTGTTAAAAATAACGGGGTAAATAATTTGTTCACGTAAATGTAAATTATTTCACTTTTCTCCTTCCGTAGAACAAATTAGCCTCATGGAATTCGTAAATATATCATTCATCACATGTCAAGAGACGCGAAAGTTTATGACCTGCTTTGTTTTATTTTCAAATTACATCTTTTTTGGCACAAAAGCTAAATTAAGTTTGGTTCAAAATATTTTAAATAAACATTATAATTTCTGATTTTCTTAAAATAAGTTTTGAAAAATGATAATTGATATTTAAAAAATTTCAAAGTCAGATTTCCAGTTTTTTTTTAAATGGAAAAAAATGGTCAATTTTGCTGACTCAAAAAAAAACTAGATTTTTAACGAAAATTTCGGACGCGCGAGGAACGATTAAAAACTGGAAAAAAATACCCCCAAAACACTTTGACCTTTCCTCTTAATAATAACAAACATTTGGACGATAAAATTTTGTTTTCGTCAAGTTTGGCGTCTTTTTCATCATGCTATGCTCTTTTTTTAGCGATCTCGTGGAGGTACCTATATTAATGGTAATTCTTGTATAAAATGTGTTAGTACTTTTACTATGAATATGTATCGTTGTATAAAAAGTATTGTCGGTATTTTTTTATATAAAAGGTATTGCCGGTACTTTTAATATAAAAATGTATTGGTGGAATATTTATCATGAAAATATATTTTTATACTTCCATAGTGTTTTATTTTTGTTTGCGGGTTCACTAATTACTCATAGCTGGGACCCTAACAAGTGCTACCACCCGGGTCAGGAGGAAGTGGGAACAACAGCAATTAAGATGTGCTTCCACGCTCCTCAAAACCTCTAATCTGTCAATTAGCGGCCTTGCTGTCAGATGTAGTTTATCGTCATACCCTCTACTATACCAATTCTTTTGTTGTCCCCTGTTTCTTTCACCCTTAGCAAGCATTTACATCCTAGTAACTTCGTTGCCTTGCCTGGGTTCAATGATTAAAGAAAATTCTGCCCTTCAAAACATTTTGTAAACTATATAAATCATTATATTTAGTCGTTACGTGTAGCGATCCCACTTAAACTAACATCTGGTTAGGCTTGAATTGATGCTTCTCCAATGACTGATGTGGTTTTGTAAAGAAGTGACCTGATCGAAACCCGATCTCGAAAGTCAAAGTATCACAACTAACGCAAACAATCATTTATCTCTTGCTTAAAACACTGCAGTCATGTGTGTACATGTTCCATATTGTTGATAAATACTTATAATAGGTAGACGGAATTTTAGAAACACACGACACACCGTAATTGAAAAAAAATCTCAGTATTTAATAAATACAGTTAATTGAGGTCGTTAGAGAAAAGAACTAGGAAAGAGAGTTTGGACAGGACACGGACACGTTGAAGTCAAGAGGGACATAGGAAAACAAAGCCATAAGCAAGTTTGAGTAAATGGATGTCTGAACACGGCTTAGAAGAGACAACATAATGACTAAATTTATTAAGCGCTACAAAGGACAGGGAATTGTAGGGAGTCATGATCGCCAACGTCCTGAAGGTAAACGGCACATGGAAGATTTGCTAATTGTACAAATATTTTGGTAATTGTTACATTGATTTCTCTAAAGTGGTTATTCAGTGTTTGTCATTACTGTAAATTAGGACATTTCCATCCATCCGTTGTTTGGTATTTAAATGCGATTGTAATCGAAATGTTCGTCTTATTTATTTGAGATCGAATCGTAAAACTTTGTAGTTACTTTTCTTGACAATCGCCATTTTCTGCCTTCTTGAACCCCCGTCATCTTTTGTCCTTTCCTCAATCCTCCCTATTCTCAGTCTCCTCTTTCACTAATGGTATTACCACCTTGCTTGGGGTGAAATAATTAAAAAAAAAACAAAAAACAATATAGCAAGTAGTGGAGGGAATTAAGAATATACAGTCAGTGAAGTGGTTAGCTGCTCAGAACGCGAAATCGGCGATTCGAGTTCGAACACCGTCCGAGATCGTTATGTTCAATTTCGTAAAGATACTCTTGGGAATGATATATATAATTTTTTACAACTCATCTCCCTCCCAGCTATGGATTAAATAGCATAGTAGTCCGCGTGCACTCGGCGTAGTTGAAAACTAGCTCTAGGGGAAAGAGAACTCTGAAGTTTTATCTCAATCACTTGAAGTAAAAAGATGGTTAGATGTACAGTGAACACACTTTATCTGCAGGAATTTCCCACTGAAAAGTAATCATCTAGAATGTTTGTAACCCTAATAAACATTGCGCCGCCCCAAAAGTCATTTTATTATAGAGAAAGGCATGGATCCACGTCTTCTCCCCATCTGTAGTTTAATAATAGCAGAGATTGAGCTCTTTAGCCTTGGATTGCAAGAGGTTTAAGAGAAGGACAATCTCTTCTAAATTCAAAAACCGTCGAGAAGACAATCACCTCACTTTATTTTCCAATATATTACAAAAATTTACATATAATAAAACAGGAGACTTTGGAGAGCCATATCCTGAAGATATAAATTATAGAAATTATTATTTTTTTAATTTGTAGTTTGGCGTTTTTTTCTGTTGAATAAGTGGATTTAACATTACGCTGACATGTCTTCAGTATTTGGCGACTTAGTGAATGTTTCACAACATGTCGATGGAATAAAAGAAAATAAGAACGATAGAGAATGAAAAGCGATTACCTAAAGTACAGGTGCCCTACCAATTTTCCAGCCACTGATTGTCCGGTGCCTATTTTAATCCGGACAATTTTACGAGCAAGCATTTGAATTTCACGCGATTGTCAGACTAATTCACCAGGAGGCCACAGATGGCATTGTGCGTGTCTAGCGATCAATTTATTCTTTGCACAGTCGATGCAGAGGAGATACGAGAGATGAAGAGTTAGTGGGTTGAAGATTTATTATTGACATTTGTTGGATTGGTAAAACGGCTAATTCGGCACCTTTCCGGAAATTCGGTGGTATCTCAGTAGTAACGTTCATATGGGTCAGTTCGTGACAATGATATGCCGTATAAACTAGAGCATAGTGAGAAATTTTATGATCAGTTTTTAACACAAAAACAGAGTATCGGACTATACATAAGTAATTCTTTTGAAGAGGTTAAAAATAATGCACTTTCGTTGACCGGATGGACTAAGCGCAGGTAAGTTTTTTTTTCTGGTGGGGGTTAAAATTCATGCCAAAAAAATTCAAGTCGACTTTTACATGAGTATATACGATAAGTGCTGAGTCGTCCAGTTTTTAGTAAGAAAAAGAAATAATCATCTTCATGAGAGGAACTATTTTCTTTCTTTTTAAGCACATTTTTTTATTCTATGTGCCGTGTCAGTACGTAGGCGATCATGGCTCTTCACAATTTCCTGTCATTCGTAGTTTTTAATAAATTTTATATTTTTGTTATTTCTCTTAAACTTTGCTCCGCCATCCATCTATTCAATGTCACTAAATTGGTTAGCATTGATTTCCCATGTCTCTCTTGCCTTCAATGTGTCCTGAGATTATAAAAGATTTTGCAAGACTTCAATTCCTCATTATATGCCCGAGATATTTCAACTGTTATTTTCCTGGTGTTAAGTTTTATTATCTCTTAATACTTTGCTTAGTTTCTAAAAGGCATCTTTCGCTCCTGTGAACCTTCAGATTTATATAATCGAAGTAATTAATGGAATAATTACAGTAGCCATATTACTATCATAAACATTCGATTATTTTAGTCGTAATCATTATTCTATTTGATAAATTCTAATTTCATTCAATACCATTTATGTTTTTGTGAATATTGTATCTAAGATTCTTAAAGAGGTTTCTGAAAGATCTAAAGGCGATGAGGAAATGGTCTCCTTTTGAATAAAACGGATCTGCAGGACCTAATTAGAAACAAGTAACAATTTTTATTACACGATCTGTATGAAAAACCTTAAGCCACTTACACTTTTATTATGAAAAATAATGTAAACTTTTCACTCTTTTAAAGAAGGAAGTAATAAATAAATTTTATCCACATAAATTCTATATTTTCTTTTAACGATACGCTAAAACCGGAATCAATTTCTCAAAACATTCTCTGATTGTGAACTTGCTTATAAAAAACCCCTTCAGGCAGATTCTTGATAAATTATTTTTTTATAGACTTTCTACCTTCATTTTATATCCTTTTATGAAGTAGAAAATCATGGTTCTACACCGACGTATTCTGGGACAAACTATCCCCATTACTTTCGTTTTCGTATAGGAGGCACGGTGGAGTAATGGATAGCGGTTCGGATTGAGGAATCGGAGAGCCGAGTTCGAATCCATTACATTCACTTACGTGCTAATACCCTTGGGAAATCCTCTTCTCCCTCCAGCTATGGGTAAATAGCAGGACAGACTGGGTTCTATAGCCTTGGATGGCAACTGGTCTAGGAGAAGGAAAAACTGAATTCAAAAAACTGCGGACCTTGTGTCCCTTCAAAAAGTGTGGAAACCTTCACCACTATAATCAAATCTCATGTGCTATACATGCGGGTTGGGGACCGCTTGTGAATTCCAAATTCCCATGAAACTCCCGACCCCGGGTGAATGCCGTTACAGGTACAGGGTATTACTTTCGTATAACGATAAGAAGGACGTTCAATACGGACAGCTTCTTTCCAAGAACTGCAACTTTGTTAAACTGTCTCCTGAGATGATGCTTTCCTGTTCACACCATTGTTCTGTGTATGTTGATAAACTACAACGGTAGATTCGAGGTTTTGAGGAGCAGAGAACCGCCTCTTATTTGCTATTTTTTCCACTTAGAGACCCAGCTATGGGCAAAAATCCGAACGTTTTTTTTCCATAGTAAAATTTAAACAATATATATATATATATATATATATAGATAGATAGATAACTATACTCATTTCGAAAAACCCTTGAATTTTTGATTTGCCAATAATCAAATCAATCTCGAGGGAAAAAAAGATTTTAAAAAAAGAAAGAGCTACAAACATGTAAGTCTGTCGAAAAAAATCGCACAGATACAGGTTTGAAGCCCAAAGAAAAAAACCCAATATGAGTAAAACAACTAACTAACAAAAGAGCTCAATACAACCGTAGAGCAGACCTAGATACACCTAGTGAGCCAGAAAAAAAAACCTACCGAGGTTTCATCTAAACGGATCGTCAGGGAAATTTGGCTGACGATCCGTTTAGGTGAAACCTAGGTAGGTTTATCTGGCTCACTAAATGTGTCTATATATGTTTTCCTGAAAGAATAAAATTATGTTTAAAATATGTGTAGTCGAAGGTATAAATTGCGTACAAAGTATTTAAATTTAAGCATAAAATAACCCATAGAGGTGTTGATATGACACTAAACAGACACGATCACTACACTTTTAATGTCTTCAAGTTGAGGGTCAAGCGTTATATATCCTAAATATTTGCAGTGTGCACCTCTTCTCCCTTCCCTTACAACAGCTTCATTTAATAATGCTCTACCTTGAGTTGTTCTTCGGCCTATTTTATTTAAAGCTTACACTTCGCGTGGCGTCTTGGGAAGTCATTTCCCGTTGCCTTCTCTACGGTTTTGAATTCAGAGTAGCCCTTCATCTTGACTAGTTACCATCAAAAGCGCGAGAGCCGTGTTTACCTGCTATTTAACCCATAGCTGTTGGAGACAAGAAACGGGTTTATGCCTTTCAAAAGTGCGAAGAGAACCTAACAGACACGGATAGGACTTGAACTCGGTACCTGATTCTATCTTCGGCGATGGTAATCGCTACGCTACCGGAATATATTTGTAACCTTAGGCTTTCGATATCATACCGTTGTATACTTGTAAAATTAGAAGTGATCTGATCACAGATCAGACTTTATGAACTATCTGATTCAATTGACATAAATCGATATACGTTTTGGACAAACAGAACGCTTTAAAAATTCCTTTCTCCATAACAGAATAAAAAGGAGAAAAAAATTATGGCAGGACGAAATAAATATTGTGAGATTAATACATAACTTTCGTTTCTTTATTTTATCATTTTACCTGCGCAAAAAAAAAAGTATACGAGATTTTGCAATAACTGACATTCGCCTCGAAAAAGCTGTCACGATCTTAACCTGTCCGGCTTTCTGATCGATCTCGTGTTTAGACTCAAGCCGGCGGAAAAAAGACAAGAGTAAGCCGATGAGAAAGAAGTAATAGGAAGATGTTGGTACATCGAAGTTGCGATAGTGTTTCTTGTGGGAGGTTTCAGTAAAGGTTTTCGTTTCAGTTGTCTGCCAATTTGAGAGTTAGAGTCAAGCGAAAGAAAACAGACTCAACTTTTATGTTGTAAGGTTAAAATCGAATATTGAAGAAAATATATTCAAAGTTTTTTTTTTCTTTCGGTATGTGTGAAATGATAGGTAGGATGGAAAGAAAAAATAACATTCTAACTCGGTTATCGATTCGAGCAATAATTTTCAATGTTTTATTTACAAAGTTTTGTGAATTCTCACGTGCCAAGTTACCTTTTCACTGTTGCTTATTCGATGTAGATCTAAGGTTCATCAAAAGTAACATGACTAAAACAAGTTTCTTTACACGTCAAGGTGACGATACACCGCAGCAAGCCAACATCAAGCCCAGTGCGTGATCAATGTAGTTTATCGATACAAGTTGAAATTGACCCCATTAAACAAACATTTAAGTAAACCCTTAATGCTGAATTAAAATACCACAGACTGAAAAACAGTAATAATCATACTTTGGAATATATATTTTTGATACAATATTCTTTAAGGACGTAGGTAATCATGACTTTTCAAGCATCCTATTTTGTCATTACTTCTAGAGAAAGATAGTGGAGTGATTTTCCGTTGCCCTTTTCGCTCTTTGTAATTCAAAGTAGCCCTTCTCCAAAATTGTCTGCCACCATTATATTCCATTCGTAACTTCAACTCAGCCACCTTCTTCCCAATTACTGTTATGTGGCAAACTCCCGAGAAGGTACTTACCCGATCACTACAATCTTAACCTTATCAAGTCGAGAGAACTGTTATCCATTCTACATATTCTCATAATATCCTTCTACCTTGAGTGGCTCTTAGGCCTTGTATTGGGTAAACAATACTAAAGCAAAAATGTGCCGAAACTATCCTGCTGTTTAACATATCCCCATAAAATGCACCTCTCCCTCTACGGTGTTTCAACAACGTCACTATACTGAGTGGCTCTTGAGCCTTGCATTAAGTGAACAATAGTAAAAGAAAGAAAATGACCAGTCTATTCAGCTATTTAAAATATAGTTGGGTGGAGAAGAAATGGATTCATGTCTTTCCCAAGGGCACTGCGGTGAGGTCAATGTAACAAAGTCCGTAAGGATTTGAAACTGTCCCGCCGGTTTCATTTTCTTGCGCCAATATCCCTTACGCTACCCACACATCCAGAGACATTTAGGGAACATTTTTATAGATATTAAAAGGAAAAAAAATAATTCTACATACTTGGAAATAATTATATACTGATTGATTTTATTTTGAATGAATTTTAAACCGTAGCTGGGTGGTGAGAAGCTGGATTTATAACTTCCCAAAGATATTTGCGAGTATGCGAATGTAATGAACCAGCCTGGAAATCGAACTCGGCTCTCCGATTTCTCATTCCGAGTCTCCGTCAATTACATCAGGAAATTATGATAGAAATTGTGTATATGATTATTCTTGTGCGTTTGTAGATCTGATTTGTAACATTTTGCTGTAATAGAATTGTGTCCCTTACATTGGTGATGCCAGCAGACAGTGTTTTGTTATGGAAATTGGGAATAGTTTGTCAGTGTTTAAGAAACCAGAGATGAAACATTCAGATTTTTTTTCTATAGGTAAACATTATATGTACTAGCTGAAATATCGATATACGCTGGGGAAGATGGTATAAATTGGATTGCAACTGGTTATAATGGAAATAACACCCTACCTTAGACTAAAAGAAATATTCTTCACATCACTAGTTATACCAAGGGGAACACATTTTAACTTTTTTTTTTCAATTAGAAATTTGTTATTACTCACGTGCATCAAGATTTATTTTTAGCGACATCGGTCATGTACAGAAACTGCATAATAGCAATTGGTAACATAAATAAAAAATATTCCGATGAAAAAAAAGATTCCAATAAAAAAAAAAATACCCTGAAAATTAGAAAATCAATAGTTGTGAAAAAAAATTGCATTTTCAAAGCAAATATGTTTTTCTTGTCTGGACATAAATAATAAAATAAAAATTCTAGTTTTACTTCGAACGGTTACAAATAGTAACTTCTAAAATATATTTCCGTAGAACAGAATAGACGCAGGAAAGTGATCATCCCATGAGAAATATTTCTTTGACGTTAAAAACTTTCAACTTGGGTCCATAATTTGATCGCGCTATAAAGAAATGTCTGGTCGCGTGTATAAAGACGAACGAATTATTCTCTCAAATATATATATATATATATATATATATATAGAGAGAGAGAGATAGAGAGAGAGAGGGGAAAGAAAACCATTATTTTCAATCTCCACATTCGTGCGGTCATATCGAAACGTAGAAAAGGCTGAGATAGTAAATCGAGACTGAAAACCCGGAGTAGAATCTTGGAGACGTGTGACTGCCAACACTGACAATATTCCTGCAATTCCTACAGCCAAGTCAAAATCAAATGTAATGCCCTGAATTCATTTGATCATGCCAGTACGTTTAAGAGTGATGCCCATGTAGTCTGGGAAGCGCCAGGCGTCAATATACCATCACCCTAGAGGAGTCACTTCAGTCTCACCACCACGGGACTGAATATTGTCCAAACTGGGCGTTACTTTTATTTCGTGAGATAAAAAGGATATCAACAAAACATGATTAAATACGACAGAATGATAAAATAAGGAACAAATACAAACATGTTTATAAAATTAACACGTTTCGATTTTATTATAGCTTCATCAGAATTTTTTGGAACATGAGTATCGAAAAGAATATTTGAATACGGTGTTTTGGTAGATAGGTATCAGGTGTTAGATTTTGTGTGCATGTTTGTATCTGATTCTAGGTCATTTTGGGGTCTCTGAGTATCTGTGTGTGTTTAAATACAGATTGCCGTGGGAAAAATGTAAAATATGTGTATGTATGTATGTATATGTATCAAATTTCTAGTTGCTCTTGTAGATTCCTGAGGAAGTTAAAATAAAAGTAAAACAGGTTAAATGTATAAACCTCTTCGTATTCATTCCTTATGCTAAAGATATGTACGTTTTTATTTTTTTTTATTATTTTAAGCTTTTCACCCCAAGCAAGGCGAGAGTGCCACTAACACGCAAGGGGTTACAGAAAGTAAGAGTAAAGAAGAAGGATTGAGGAAAGGATGAAACGTGGAACGAGGATCAAGATCAAAGCATCAGAAGATGTCGATTGACATTACATTTAAATTTTTAAAGATTATAGTTATTAGAGAAGCACGTAAGGGGAAGGTAGTTCCACTGTCGGGAAGTGCGAGAGAAGAAGCAGTTGGAGTAGAAGAGGCGGTTACATTTAGCCGTTTTGACAGTAAAAGGGTAGGATTGAGATGCTAACCTAGTAGCAAGCTTAAATTCAGGCAGTCTGAACACCATTGAAAATAGCTCGTTAGAAAGAAAAATATTGAGGGAATATGTGTGTGGAAAAATTTTTTAGTGTGACGCGCATCATCCTTTATTCCGATGAAGTCCGAAAATAGGAAACGCGTTACACGGAAACTTTTTTCCACTTTGTCATACACTTTCCCCTATATGTATATATTTGTGCGTGCGCGGGGTTTTAACTTAATTTTTTTTAAATGACTTCAACCAAAACGAAAAAGGAGGATGGAATCGATTTTACAGTAAGTAATTTTTGTCAGTTGCCCTGTTTATTCTCTTTTTGAACTGGACAAAAGTACAGAGTTGACGACCATAAAACAGAATCATGTGTCCTGGTGTTGAGTTCGTACCTTAGTAATGAGACTGAGAACACGATCCAGATTGCAATCTCTTTACTCTGTTCGATTCTGTTGAACTGCTATTTTTTTACGACCAAATATATAGCAAGACCGTTTTATTTTGTCCTTCGGAAGTTGCCAAAATGGCTGATGAGTAGCGAGTAGCTAGTTTCCAAGTTTAAATTCCGGGTAAGATAAAGGCACTCGTTCCAACTCTCCGAAGATTTTTACTTTCACCTGGCCCCTACTCACTAACGATTTCTTTCCCAATTTCTTTTTAGAAAATGAAAACATTTCGACACTCACACTTGTCAAGAGCCGGAGAAATGAAAAATACAATCAATAATAATAATAATAATAATAATATATAATTTTTTAAAGATATGATTTCATCGCTACATAAGAGTTCTCATGTTTCAAAAACAGGAGTTAAAAACTTCAATTTAATTATAAAAATTAAATTGAATTAAAGTATCAAGCTCTGTTTCATCTTCAAGCGAAATTTTTGGAATAACTAATCTTGACATTTATGGAGCTTTATAAGCATATTCATTCATAATATTAATTACTATGGAAACAGCTGAAGCAATTATTTCAATAAGGGGCGTAAGGGTTAACATTTTAAAAAAATAATTATAATTTAGGCTCTACTTGTTTATTGAGCACTGCTTTTTAAAAATAAAAACAACTAAAGATTTCGGATTATTAACCTAACGTGTTCTATCCTATTTTTCTATATATTTGCACACACACACATTATATATATATATATATATATATATATATATATATAAAAATATGTCAACCATTCGTTCACTGTCTTTGCAAGGTATGGGGAAGTTCACAGCCCAAACCAGACGCCGCCTTCGATCAAGCATGTTTTGTCGTTCTTTAGAAGAACTTCTTTCGCAAATCAAGAATTTTGCGACACCCGAGGTTGAAGCATTCTGTCACAATTTACAAAAAGTTTCCAATTTTTTTCATATTTAAACAATGTTAGTTGTTTCAATATTGAAGAAGCTTATATATCTATATGATATACTTTCGTGCATATGAAACGCTGGAAACAAAAATCGCACCGCACCTCATGAGTTTGTCGTTGCTTGGAAATCTTCCATGTAAACAAAAACAGACTATCATTATTGTTTTGTCCGTGTATTGTTTAATATATTGTAATGTAATTGTCATCTTTGATAATGGCTTATATAAGCTGAAAGCTTAAATAGGATTAAAAAAATATGTATCAATATTGTGATTTTCTTTCTTTATTTAATGATAATGCTTATTAAGCGTATCAGACGATATGAAAATAATTTACATAAATTAAATAGACAAAACTTGTCTATAGTATTTAATGAAACACACGTAGACACACACACACACACATATATATATATATATATATTAAAAAGCTACATTACTTCACCATTTTTCTACAGATTCGTTATTCATTAATCTAAATTCTCTTTCTAATACATTAAAATCAATGACAATATATACAAAATACGAACGAGATGTGCATGTATGAGAATCTTATGTGGAACTAATGTTGAAAGAATATATGGCAAATTTCACCTTTAGAAGTAGAGAGTACAATCCAAAGTTTTAAAATTCTTTACCTTCTATACTGTTCATCTTACTACACACTTTCCACAAAAAAAACCACCATATTGTAGGTGATTAATGCTAAAAAAAAAAGCAGCGATAATTTACAAATTTCATACCTTCAGTTACGTGGATATTGCAGTTTTTTTTTCTTCCACCCACAAGGAGAAATGGATCACTTACCTGAAAAAGAAAAAGAGAAAAGAATGACATTTGAAGAAAAGAACATCATAGAATGCTTTATCAAAAAGTGGGTTAGCATGTAAAGGTCAGAATGTCATCCTTGGCTTTGCAAGGGTGAATTTTTAAATAACATTACTTTGCTATCAATAAAGCAAAAGTGGAGAGTGACAAAGATAAGAAATATCTAGGATTAGATTTAATAGTCAGGTTAATGAAATTTTAGGAATTCGATTTTAAAATCTTTTTCTCCGTGGTTCAATTTATTACAAAAGGTCTACTAATACATAATAGCTATCATCAATCTAATTGCCTATATTATTATCATATTGTTGTCTTTCTTTCCTCTAAAATTTCATATGTATGTAAAAACTGTCCAAATCTTCGATATCAGCTAATGTATTAGTCATCATCAATCTATACAGGGTGTCCCCAAAAATTTAAAATAATTTCGAAGGCTAATAATTTTGGCAGTTCTTGTTGAAATAACATGAAATAATGTTTTATTCTTCTCATCTCAATGAGAATCGGCAAGAGAGATGGGTCGGGCGTGGTGGAGATGAAGACAGTTTCCTGATGAAATGGCCGCCGCTGACCTGTCCCCATGTGATTTCTTTTTATGGGGTTTATGTGACGGGACTGATCTATGTCTCCTCCTCATCTTCCTGTTGATAAACTCAAGCAGGGAATCACTTCCGCACTGGGTAGTGTTACTACAACGTGTTTAGCAAGAGCTTAACTATCGACTTGATTTGTGCTGTGTCACAAGCCATACAAATATTGAACACTTCTGAAATCGGTCCCATAATAAACTTAGGATATTCAACACCTAAACTGTTCAATTTCATTGAGCTAGATAACTGCTTTTAAAATGATGTCAAATTTTTTTGGCACACCCTGTATTTAATATAAATATAATCTATCTATAAGACATTAGTATTGGTTAATAGATTAGCTGAACCGTTCGGATCTACAGATCATTCGAACAGTTTTTACAGACTATGTCTACGTAAAGAAATCACTTACGCGAATGCAAGAATAAATTTTAATAAAAAAGCTTAATCGCAGTGCCTTCTCCGTCGTCATCAATATAACTTGTAGAACAATTTAAGTTAAGCTTAGATAAATTCTATTAAATTGTGGTTGTGATAGAACTGGTGGGTAGAACAATATATTTTAATTCGTTGGCTTTGTCAGTATGAACCACTCTTATATTTTGAAATCTTTTACGAGCCTTTTGTTTCGCGTTGAATGTTAAATCATTGGGGAATTAAAAGAATTTTTCCTCTTCATATAAATATAGAGAGATACATTTTATATATATATATATATATATATATTTCTTATATGAAAAATTTTAAAAAATGATGAAAGTTTGAATAATATTTATATGTAACGTCTCCAAAATAACCATTAACTCTAGAACACTAACCATGGGTATATAGTACCCAGCACAAAATTTTCTATTTTTCATTACAATTTTCACTACCTGATTTTCTTACCTAAATAATATGTTCCTATCAATGTTAAATCAAAGTACAAAGTTTGAAGTGCCTGCATGTAAAATATTTCAAATAAAGATTTATATTTAATATTTTTTTTTGATATTTTCAAAAAAGGTATGATATAGCCATGGTTAGTAGTGGTGTAACTTTAATTGATGGTTAGTGTTCTCGGGTTAAGAGAGCTTGAATAACTAAGTAATCTAAAAAAATACACAGGAAGTGAAACCATATTTTTCAAGAAGTTATACCCATTGACAAGACATTAAAGAGGGGGGGAACTATAGAGAGTCATGACTGTATCCAGAAAAAATATCCTTAGAAATAAATTAGCTTTCAATGAATTAGAAACACGTATTGTTGACGTCTGCTTTCCAGTGAGAAACTTCATAGGTTAAGAAATACGATTGAATTCAATGCTTTTTCTTTACTAAAATTTTGGTCCATGTTGCTTCGCTGACGGCAAGACGATCAAATTTCGAATCTAAATTGTTTGTCCATTAAAACTATTGCATTTATTTGAAAATATATTCACTTTAAAGAATCGAGTTATAAAAATGACACAAGAAAGACTGCGCATTTCGGCTAATAATCTTATTTATCCTTGGTTTTGCCAGACAGAAAGGGAAATTAGCCCTCGGGACAAAGATTTCAATTTCATTCATATTGCGTGTTTGTATATACATCCATGTGCACAGATACAGGGTGTCTAAAAAGTTCATGTTCACTTTATAAAATTTGTAACTTTATTTGTATTTGCGATAGAAATAATCTGTAAAAAATGATATAAAGTTTAATGTACCTAGTTTTAAGTATAGGTAAAATAACTAATGTGATTTCAGGCATTACTGTAAATCAGTTGGCAAATGTTTTCCGTGAACTGAAAAATCGTATTACCCTTTCAATTGCTAATTATGGAGGACGTGTGGAAACTTAAATAAAATTTCAATAAAACATTAAAAAATATAGATTTACTTCTTTCTAATCCTTTTTACAAATTATATATATATATATATATATATAAAATTAAAAAAAAGGAAGCTATGGAGAGCTATTAGTGCCTACCTCAGTAAATCATAAACGACAGATAACTCTTAATTACGTGGTTGGATGTGGATGTATATTTATTTACATTCGTACTCAAGTGAAATCCACATTTTGTCTTGTCGGGTCTCATGAACTTTAAACGCATTGGTCAGGATAGTGTAAAGGCATTGTATCGACATTAGAGGCAAAAACAAACTATAAGCTTTACCAGATAAGCAACGGTAAGTATTAATAAATTTTCTCAGTTCTTCGGGGCTGGGAGGAGAAATGCATAAAGACTGTCTGCGACTTGTCTGGTAAGATGTGACCTCGTCTCGTTTTAAGAAGATCTATGAAATATCTTTTTACTTTGCTTTTTTTTTTTTTTTTATCAAGCAAAACGTCTTTGACCGACAATAAAATGGCCGACGGCCAGAAATGGTATAAAGCCTCTTATCGAAATGACGGGATTAGAAAACAACAGAAAAATTAATCTTTTCATTTGAACATATCTTTCTTTCCTTTCATTCTCTTCTTCAATTTGTTTTTTTTTAAACATTTTTTTTTTTTTTTACAATTTTCAATCACTAATAGCGTTACTGTTAAGACGATTCTCTTACTTTTCTTCCCGGAGGTTATATTTATTTTTGTTTGTTAGAGAAGCCATTTTTTTTTTTGCTTCGTTGTCCTTCCTTATTTATTAATTTATACACATATTTTATTGATTCTTTCTTTCTCATCCGATAATTTCTATTCTTTTGTTTTTTTATTCCTCTTCATTCGTATATAGTACTTAATTTATTTCACTGTCTCTTGTTAATTTTCATCTTTCGATTTTCTTTTTCACAGGTTAGGTAAATTTTCGTTAATTATCTTTTCTTTCATTTAATCGTCTATTTTTTCTTTCTTTCAAGTTTCCACTTCTTGCGACTTTTCATTTACATTAATCCTTATTCATTATTTTATTTCCACTTTCTTATTGCCACCCTGTTCCCTTAATTGGATGTGCGGATAGCAACTCGGAAAGTGGAATCTGTGAACCGGGTTCGAATTCCTGCCTTCTACGTTCCTTTCATATTCATATAAATGCCTTTGGGGGGAAAAAAAATGAATCCAAATCTCTCCTCCTCCTAGCTATCCCAGTTAAATAACAGGATGCAGGACGTCAGCTAGGTAGTGTTTAATTCAGGACCATAAAAGCAGGAATATAAATCGTCCACCTAGCTTTTTTTGATATATTGTAGTAACATCACGGGATCTCTCTCTACTAAGAAAGACGTATTCCTCTGACAGGCTGATATCTTATTTTCACGTAGCGCATCGCACAGACACACATTTTTAAGAGACACACACATTTTTTAAGAGATACGCACATAAATATTTTTTCTTCCTTTTTTGAGCTATCTGTACACAGGCAAATATAGTTTTCTGTTTCTCTTTATTGTGTATGCTATGTTCTACATTATGAAGAAAACATGTCAGAAAATCTCCCACGTGCCGAATTCATTTATTTCGAAACAATTTATCCTTAGCCACAAAAACGATAGGACCTTTTTGCTAAATATTTCTTTTGAATATTTTTTGTGATTGAAAATGGTTGAATCTTATATTTGTTACATAGAAATTTAATCATAAACAAAATATGTCAGAGTAAATTGACAATACTGCACCTCGAGCATCACAGTGGATTTAAAGCCTGCATAAATACACCATTGATATGCTTTGTGGCATGGTAGATATAGATATTGGTTAATTATCAGTTGCTGTTATCTAGTGGTCATGAGTTCAATACCTGTAATAGGAGTAGATAGGTTCTAACTCCTCCCTGTTTTTTTTTCACCAGAAGTAGAGTTTTGTCTCTGGTTGGCAGGCTAGAACTTGGTTTCCGGTCCCTTTAAAGTCCATTTCAACTCTATACGTCTAACATCACTGTGTGTGTGTGTATGTATATAACCGAATGGGTAAATATAGGTAGGTATACGAGCGAGCGATCGTATACAAATATAAATATTCGATTGTGAAAGAAAAAGCAGTGGTCAATGTTAAGTAACAGAATTATATAAGATAAAGAAATATACATAACATATTAATCGCACAACTCTGAGTTCAACGCCGAAGCAATATATATTTATTTTTATTTAGGGATGATACCAATTTATTTAAAAAAAATTCTGGTTAACGGAAGATATATAGTTGTTGGGGTGGAATATTATTAAAGTTGAGCTATTTAAATGAATTGTAGTTTAATTTTAAATTTAAGCTCAGATTTAAAGATTGAAAATAAGCTTGGAAATATTCTAAATTTGAAAGACGATGGTTTTGAAAACGTAAGTAAACAAAAAAGGGGAATTGGAAAATCAAGGGGGCAACTCTAGTTTTTCCAAAAATCAAGACAGTAATTGATAATATTACTAAACTAACTAAAACTAATGATATCAAGAACAACGTATGCAGTGATGAAATAAATTGCTATAAAACAAAAAGTACTAATAAAAATAAAAGATGGAAAGAAAATGATTTTAAATGATATATATATATATATATATAAAACAAAAAAAGTTGATTGAATACCAACGAAATTTCCTTGTCAATTATTTTTTATTTATTTTTTCGAATAGGTGCAGTAAATTATTTTCGAAAAGAGAATAATGAATAATTAATAAGAAAGACTTCCAATTTCAGGATAAACATCATTGGAAAAATGAAACCATCGTAACAAATGTAAAAGGACCTCTTTGCTACAATATTTCTTTTGAATGTATATTTTTTGTGATTTAAAATGGTTGAATCTTATATTTTTTTCATAGAAATGTAATCATAAACAAAATATGTCAGAGTAAATTGACAATTCTGCACCTCCAGTACATTGGACTCTTCCGCCTATTATAAGATTGGTTTAATGAATACGAAACAAATATCTTTCGTGTAACTAAACTAGAAATACTGTATACAGAATAAAATGACTTATTTAATAAATATTTTGTCATTCTTTTTTCTTTTCTTTACTTATCTATTTTTAAGTTGTTTAAGCCACAACGGAACAACGTATTGTAGACACTAAAATCAAGCAAGTACAAATATTTAAACATCTGCAAAGTGTTTTAACAGAGGACGGAAAATGTGACACAGAATTCCGAAGGCGCATTGGGATAGCGAAATATGCCTTTCAAAAGCTAAGCAAAGTATTAAGTAACAGAAAAAAATTCGAGATTAATGAACTGATATGTAATATCGGTTTCTGTATATGGAAGATGAGGAAGAGACTTGAATCAACAAAATGTGATTTTACAGAATGATGCTGAGAATACTATGGACTGAAAATTTTAGCAACAACGAAGTTTTAGGGGAAATGAAAAAAAAGACACATACTTTAAATCAAAAAGAGATAGTTGAAATTTCTCAGGTACATAATGAGGAAAGATGTCTTGGAGTATTTCACACACAGGACATACTGAAGGCGCATATTGATAGAATAAAGCAATGTATAACCTACCTAACCTGCTTGTGTAAATCGTTGGCAGAACGAAGATTAGGGAAAATAGCAAAAAGACAAACTGTACTTAGAGCTATAAATAGTAGCGACTTATGGAAAGCCATGTTCGCTTACGTCCTGAAGGGACACAACACACAGAGAAAAAAAGCAACACTGACATCAGTGCGATGACAAATATTATTACTCGTGTTTATAAAAATTTTTTTTTTTTTTTTTTTTATTGTAATGTTATTCCAATAAAAGGCCCTAAGAGCCACTCATGGTAGAGGCTACTGAATATGAAGACGAGAAAGTAGGAAGTGAAGATTACGAGGATATAACAATTAATCCTAAGTTTGAAGAAGTCACAACTGCAGTGTTCGGAGATATATCTATACAAGATTATGTTCCAAAAAGTAGCACTTTTTGAGCTGCAGCTGAATGGAACATCCTTATCAATGGAACACAAAGTAGGTTGAAACGGATTGATGCCTGTGGACGTTGCAAGATGGATCATAGTTGTAAAGGTCTGAACTGGTGGCAGTAAAGAATGGATCTCGTCTGAACATTTGCCATAGAATTTTAAACATGTGTATGCTTATGGAAATTTTCTAAGTGTAGTTTAGATGTGGCACAATATATCGGGGCGCCCAGTGAGGATCGAACTCACCATTTAGTAATAATCTATTTAGCGAAGTCCCCGATAGGTATGCGTATGTATGCTTTTTTTCGGGGTGGGGGGCGGATTTATTCGTTTCAGTGATTTAAAGTTTTAAGCTGCTTTATCTAAAGTCAGTCAATGTAAGCTGAATACATAAAACAAGATAAAGTATAGCGTCTTTTTTTTTGAAGAAAAACGTCTTCTCCAGACAGAGTAAGTGACAATTGTCTGCTTCACATTATCGAAATCTTTCATAAACATCACCAGCAAAGCATATAATCACTGTCCAAATTTTAAACGTTCTTACTATCATTAGTGTCGCTTTTTTTCCTATTAAATTTCTTCTGGCAATTACTAATTTATCTCAAATGCTTTTTTTTACATGACAGTTTATGATTGGCAGGCCAGAAAGCCATTCAAAATGAATACATCAATAAATAATTCCGATCTACCAGACAACGACGAAAGAAAAATTACACTTGGTCTTCAAGTTGTATTTCCAGCGTTGAACTTTTTATTTATTTACGATAAATAAATCGAAAGGATGATTCGATAAACAGATCAATAGCGAGTAGACAAATGAAGCACTTTTTGCGTCAACCTCTTAACATTAACAAACTGACGCCATATAATCCTTCCAAAACAGGAAAATAATTAAGTTTTAAAACAGGAAGTACGTATGAAGTTAATATATAATGTCAAACGCTGTTTACTGTCCTCCTGATGACTCTTCTCTTTCTGCTCATTATTAATATTTCTGTTTTTAATTCTTCCACACCCAATCACTTCTTGTGTCTTAGTGGCTTTACTGCCTTGCTTGGGGTGAATCAGATTTTTTTTTTTAAATTGATTACTACTTTCATCCACCCAACTTGACCATGTTTATAGTTTATAAAAAATAATGACAAAAAAAAAAAAAAAAAAAGCAATAAGAATTTACTAAGTTTAGATTCATACAAAGCTAAAAGCATAGAGCACCCAGGGAGGGTCGAACTCACTACTTAATAGCAGATGACAAGACTATTACCACATGTCGAAGCGTCTAAAATAATTTACCAAGCATCGCTTGACACAAGGCTACAAGTGAGGGGCACCCAGTGATGTTTGAACCCACTACTCAGCAGTAAAGATCAAAAGGACTAGCTCGCTAACCATTACCACACGCCGAAGCGTCTTAAATAAATTATTAAACTTATCATAGTATGGTCCAAGGCCAAAAGTGTGAGCAACCAATTGAGAAATCGCACTCCTTTGTCGAAATTGTCAATTCGATTAGTTCATTAAACTTTACGACATGCCAAGGTGTCTTAAATAATTTACTAACTTTAGCTTAGTTTGACTCAAGGCCACAAAGAAAGGGCACCCATTGAATGTCAATCTCCCTACTCAACAGGGAAGATCGACAGGATTAGCTCATTAAACACCACCACAGGTCGAAACTTTTAAATAATTTACTAAACTTGGCATAGTTTGACAAGGCCACAAGTTTGAAGCATAAAATGAAAACCATCCGTACACGTCAACGATTCCTATCTGCCGTGGCGTCTAAAGTAATTTACTAACTTTCTTTTGGCACAATGCAACAAAAAGGATCGAACTCACTAATCTGTCGAAATGGTCAACCAGATTAATGTGTTAAACCTTTACTAGAAGGTACTGAGCCTTAAATGATTTATTAACCTTGGCTTAGTTTAGTACAAAGCCACAAGTATTAAGCACCATTTGATGATTGAACTCAGTAGTAATAGCCAATCAGACGAGCTCGTTAATCATTACCCCACAACGAGGCGTCTAATTTTAGTTTAGTTTGACACAAGGTTACAAGTATGAGGCACATAGAAAGGATTGAACTTAATGCACATATACCTTTGTATTATGGATCTCACTTTAACGGATGTAAGAAACAACGGAAAAAATCTGTAACAGCCGACAGAGTTTGTAAGTTTTGCGTGCTACGGACGGATTTGTGTCAACCCTGGATACAAGCCACTGCTTCGCTTGCTGACCGCTAGTTGGCTGGTGGTCACTTTATTTACATCAGTGTAACCACATTTATAGATAATTGCTCCTTTTTTTATATGCCAGTTAAGTGGTTTTATAATCATCCTTTTTCTATAACCATGTTGAAGGAAGAGTAAAAAAAAAAAAAGTGAAAGAGGGTGAATTTAACCGTAGCACAAAAGCTCGAGTTGATCAGACTTAGTGTCGTATAATCGCCATTATTGGACCAATGTTTTCCCTCTTAAAACGTGGAATGAGTGTACTCAGAAGTAACCACATTAGCAATTCCCTCATTATTACACACAGAGGTGGGGGTGTAAATACTTTTCTAAGCTTAACTCCTTTTCCCGGATACAAAATAGACATTGCAAATAATTTGTTAATATAAGCACATTGAATATCATTCAGACATAATATTTTTAACGACCTAAAAATATAAAACAAGTATTAATTAATCATTAAACAAGATAAAACAAATATTAATTAATAATTTCTGTAATCACGTTTGTTAAACAAGTCAATTTAACCTTAGCAAAAATAAAAGTGCAATACTACAAATAATAATATTAATGTAGCAAATATTCTACAGCAACTAACTACACAGAAAATAAACTACACAAAAATTATAAGAATCGTAATGCATGAATACATTTGATCATCGTATAAATTAATATGATCATTGTAATACGCACTAACATCGTATAAATTCAAATGATTATCGTATGAATACGTACTATCATCGTACAA
Organism: Acanthosepion pharaonis; assembly: GCA_903632075.3. Lineage (NCBI taxonomy): Eukaryota > Metazoa > Mollusca > Cephalopoda > Sepiida > Sepiidae > Acanthosepion > Acanthosepion pharaonis. The sequence goes on from CAHIKZ030000118.1 coordinate 263,576, forward strand.
ATACATATGATCATCGTATAAATTAAAATGATCATGGTATAAATTCGTACTATCATCGTGTAAATTCAAATGATCATCGTACAAATACGTACTATCATCGTATAAATTCATATGATTATCGTATAAATACGTACTATCATCGTGTAAATTCATACTATCATCGTATAAATACGTACTATCATCGTAATGACTGGAACTGACAAAACTCATCAGTTAATACAATAATCCAAAAAAGAAAAAAATCCAACATTATCACAACCAACGATACAATAAAAGTCTTAAAAAAATCATTTCACCCCTAAGCAAGGCAATAAAGCCACGAAGATACAACTAGTTACTGAGCGTCAAAGAATAAGAAAAAGAAAAAAAAACATTATTAAGGAGAGAGAACAATAAAGAAGTGGAAACAAGAAGACAGAAGATAACAATTGTCATTGGATATAAATTTTTTTGAAGATAAAACTTGACTGGGAAGTGAGAAGTCGGAAGAGAGTTCCATATGCGAGAAAAATTGTTTTTTGTCGAATGTCTAATCATTACACACACACATTATAAAAATAAAGAAATAATTTTATCTTTTGATTTGATATATTTTTATTACCTCGAATGTTATTTTTAGTGCACGCCCAGATATGAGTAGGGGCTCTTTTTTTTTTTAAAACAGTGTTTATTTCATCTACCGCCGTGACACACGAAAACAGATAAAAAAGAAAATGTACCTTCTGACAGCATTTGAGCCTGGGTCCTTCTCTCTCTTGGGACCTCTGATCCGAGATGCCCTGACCATTTGACTGTGAAGACCTTCATAATTAAGCAAGCTTCTATTCGCCTTTAATGATTAGTCAGATTTTCTCGAAAGCATTATCTACTTAGTTTCGTATTCGAAACTTAAAGCAATTTATAATGCAAAAATGGATTTTACTTTTTATCTTTTTAATCCAGCATATTTTTATTACGTCATTATTTTTATGAAATAATAGATGTTACTTTTTTTTAATATGGCATATTTTTATTACTTCAAACGTTTTTTTTAGTGAATATCTGTATTTGAATAGATGCTCCGTTTTTTGAAACAATTCTTATTTCGTTTAGCCGCCCACGAACTCGAGAAAAATTAAGAAAGAAAATGTGTACCCCTGATTGTTGCCGTCACCCATAGAGGGCTCAGAAATATGAATGGTGACTCAACAATGGATAGGGGGTAATGTGCGCAGAAGCATAAATTAATAAAAAAAGGGTAATAACGGTTGTAGCCAAACCACGTCGTGAAAGGGTGGGACTGAGATACTGACCTCGTGGCACGTTTAAATTCATGCACTTTGGGAACCAGCGAAAATAGCTCGTCGGAGCAGATACTGTGAAAATATTTGTAGAAAAGACGGAGGGAGGCGACAGCATGTCTGTGAGAGAGCGACTGTAAACTAGATGCCAGATCAGGGCCAACTGTCCACAAAGGAAAAATAATCCAATGTAACTAATCAGTTAGTGGAAATGTTTCACCACAGGCAAAGACGATTTTGAAGACCACCAGGTTGTACACACAGTATCTGTGCAGATATATGCAGTTCCATTCGTTTCACGATAATAATAAAAGTTATGACCTGACTAAAATTCGTTCAGGGCAACCCTCGTAGTTAATTAGTTTAGTTTTTTCCTTCCACTTGTGCTGTTAGGCTTCGTGAGGAGACACAGTCGACTGCCAGCGGCAAGTCGAGTGGCCTAGAGGAGAGATTCTGCCACTAAGTCTCCCCAGGGTCTTCTTTGTCTTCCTCTCGCTCTCCAGCCAGAGTACCTGATGATGTATACTCGTAGGTCTGGTTGGTTGATAGGCATACGAGTGAGGTGTGCAAACCACTTGATCCTCTGTCATTTGATGTGTTCTATGATTAGTATTGCTCCTACCATATCTCTTATTGCCTCATTCCTGGTCTTGTCTAGCCTGGCCTTGTTCACTATTTTCCTCAGGCATTTCATCTCACAAGTGATCAATTTCCTCTCAAGGGTTTTTGTTAGGGGCCATGTCTGGCACTGGTAAGTCAGCGTTGGTAGGAAAATGGCGTTGATGAGATTTGCCTTGGATCTCATGGAAATGCTAGAATGTTTTAGAGAGAGGAGCAAGTTGGTAAATGGTTGCGTTGGCTTTCTGACATCTGGTCTATTTTTCTGTCTAGTTTGATGTTTTCAGTAAATATGATGCCCAGAGATTTGAGTTCACTGGTTTGCTTTAGATGGGTACCATTGATGATAATGTCCATTTTTTCTGGTCTCTTGCTGACGGTCATGACCTCGGTGTAACTGATACTAATCTTCATGTCGTATTTTGTCGAGTTGGTCAGTGTGTTCCTGTAGCTGGACCCCGAGTTCGTTGAGTGTCTCAGTTTACATCTATAGACATACATAATTCTGTTCAGTATCTATGTATCTATAGCTTTTTGCCGATGATCTTGCATTAATTTCTCTATGTATGAAGGATGCAGAATTTTATTGATGTCAATTGAGCAAGATAAAACATGTCTGAGACGTATTGTAAATTTCTGTTGTGTGCTAAAACCAAGACAGATAATAACGAAAATAGTTTTTTTACAATACTGTTCACTCAGTACAAGGCCCAACATCCAAACGAGAAGAGTGTTACAGAGTAAGATGTAAGGAGCACAGCTTATGAGGATATGTGGAGAAGATAACGGTAAATCTGAGACTTGAACAGTTTATGATTGTCGTGATCGGGGATACATTCGCTTGGACGTTGTTTCCACAAAGCAATGGTAGAAAGTGGAACGTACGTCTCATCAATGGAATACGAAGTGGGTGGAGGTGGCTCTCTACAATGTCTGTTGCATGGTGGGTCTTAACCATGAAAGAATTGGTGGAACTAAGGAATATCTGAACACAGATATAACGTTCGTTTAGAAAATATTAAAACAACCATTTTCATTGGTATTATGTGAATGGATGTTTTCATACTAAAGTGTTATATTAAATTTGATATAAAATATGTGTAAAAAAAAAAGAAGTTTCATTTGTAGAATTTTAGTGTAAAGGACAAAACAATATAGTTTGGGTTTATTCAGGGATATTTCTTGAGGCGATCGGCTCACGGAACCAAAATACAGCCGATTCTCATTTAACAACCAGCATCCCGTCCAAGGAGCTGGTCGCTAAGGGAGAAATGACAACTGACCGATATTTCAGGCATATGACGCATGTAATGTGTTTGTGTCAACTGTTTTCAGACAGCTTTAATAAAACTTTAGCACCATTTGTGATCTGTCTAATTTCTTTCTAAATATTTATACAGTACACTCGTGTACTGAACAGTAAACGTAATTCAAATTCGCAAGTTATATCTCTATTTCGGTTTGTACAAACAAAATACAGCTAATTTTTATTTATATTTCTTTTATTCATTTTAATACAATTTGATGAAAAATAAAACAATTAGGATCAATGTTTTCTTCGAACGTAAAACATTGACTGGTTGAATTTCTTCTTCATTTTGTATTTCATGATATTTATGGTTGGTTGTAAGTCCATGAAGTCGTTAAACAGCTAAATCGTTAAGTGCGTAGTATCTATATTAATTATCTTATAGAAGGGAGTGATGGGATCTCTGTAAGGCTGAAAACACAGAATGAGACAAGCAACCAGATACTTCAACAGCCTAAAGAGGCAATTATACATTTAATTGCTTCCGTAGAACAATTATCTATATTACGTCTTAAATGGAAGAGTATATATCGTAAATCATTGAGGCAAACGTGTTTGTGTTTGTCCAAGCGTTTAGATTTTTGTAATTACAATCGAACTCAGATATCAGGTTCAATGTAGCACGAAGAAGCTGAACTATTAATTGATTTGGCATTGGGGAATCAGAGAGGTTGACTGTCTTGTAAGCGTCAATGTCAATGTTAAATGAAGAATTGGTGTCTCTGGACTAGCAATATATCAGCAGAATGACGTCAAAGTTCTCCGTGACGCGTCCCTTCTGGACATAGGCGATCTCATACTGCTGTCAGCAGTTTTTCTCTCTTAGCCAAGTCCCACCACGCGTTCAGCGATCCATTCACACAAGCACGTCAGTTAAGTGGCTCGCTACTGTCGCCTCTTTCTCCTTCACTACGCTCCGTCAGTGTTATGCTTTTCAAGCCAACCTCTCTCATTACGTGTGCAAGGAATTTCAACTGTCTTTTCCTGATTTTGAATATAAGTGTTCTTTCTGTTATTTTCTTTAAGACTTTCTTGTTGCTTATGCACTTTGACCATGCAATCTTCAGCGCCCTTCTGCTGAACCTCATTTCTACTGCTGCGTTTTTTTCTAATCCTTGGCGAAATTATTCATTAGTTCACTACCATATACGATTCACGATACTACATAGCAATCCAGTACTATTTTCATTGTTACTAACGACATCTTTCCGTTTCTCAGCACCTTAGCTTTTGAAATGCTTCTTTCTCTAGTCCAATGTCTATTCGGATCTCGGTGTCACATTTTCAATCATCTGTTAAAACGGTTCTACACCTGTTTGATGTTTATATATTAAATTCGTAACTCGCGTTTTGAACCTTTTCTCTTGTTGATGAAAACACTGTGTTTTCTTAAAATTGATGGATATTTCCTTTTTCTCGCTACTTTCTACCACATCGTCCCCTTGTTTCCTTTCAGAGTCGGGTATCAATGCAGTGTAATCTGCTTATATTATTACGATTACGCCCACAAATGGAAACGCTGTAAAGGCTGAATAAATCGGGGGAGAGAACTCATCCTTATTTCACGTCGCTTTTTATTCTTTTAGAGCTTATCAATTTTTCTTCTTTCCGTATGAATTGGTGAATTGGGGAATAATACAACACAAAATGTACGTTAACAAAATGTATTGAAACAAAAGAATAGGTACACAATATTTACAGTTAGTTTGGTATATTCTGGGAAGACTGTTCCTGCATATGGGTTGACTAAATCGCAGTCGGGCAGAGTCTGGATTCAATTTCTTAATCTCTACTATCTTCCCTGTCTTCGGTACCAACCCCATATTTATATGGTCGGTAGTACTTATATAAATTATATCACACAACAATTGGGTAGCGTAGAATATATAATATATATATATATATATATATATATATATATATATATATATATATATATATATATATGTGTGTGTGTATATATATATATATATATATGACATTTTTTTATGTTTATACGTTCTTTTTATAGATACAAATATTTAAGTAAATTCTCTGTTTTATAATAAACAGTATTAACAACATTAACCGGCATGAATGTCCGAGAAATTACCAAGAAAATATGCATCCTCTGAATATGAAAATGAATGTAAATGTTGTTAATACTGTTTATTATAAAACAGAGCCTTTACTTAAATATTTGTATCTATATATATAATATATATATATATATATATATATATATATATATATATATATATATATATATATATTAGTGGTAAATATACACATACATATGCAAAATATATATACATACATATATATTTGTATAAAAAAATAATTCCAAGAGGATAGAATCCAGGTAGAACTCAAATGTCAAGGACAGAGTAAGGATAAAATAAAAAGGCTTAAACACTAATATTCCATGGTCATAATTTATTCCATTGGAATCGTAAATACGATCCAATTCATCAGACCTACAAATTCAAAAAGAAAACAGAAAAAACAACTCCGGGAATAAAAAATAAAATTTAGAGAGAGTGTATGTATGAGAGTGTGGGACGAATGTTAGAGGTATGGGGAGGGGTAACAGATGAGAGAAGAACAGGAGAAGAGCAGGAAGGTCTAAAGATGAAGGTGGGGGATTAAAATTTAACAGAGAGAAGTTTTAAAGAGGGGAGTCAAAGACGGTTTGAGTGAGAGAAATATGAATGTTGTCGGATGTCTAATACATTAAAGATGTAACCGGAAAGGATACATTTTGTGGTGACATACATACACAATAGACGATCTAATCTTAAAGATCAGAAGAAGAGGGAGGGAGAGGAAAAGAAAAGAAAAAGGGATGGGAGAGGAAAAGAAAAAGGGGTGGGAGAGAGAGATTGGGCGGGGGAAACTAAAACCGAAGGGCATTTATAAAAGGGCCGCTGTGTAATTAAGAAAAATTGAGAAAATTAATATCGACTACAGGTTACAAATCAAATATAAACATATAAGAAACAAATATAACGATTATCTAATCTAGAAAGGACCTATATTTCTATGTTCAAAAACACATGCGTATACACACATACACAACAACATATTTACATTTACACGTACATACATACGTATAGGCGTGTACACACATATACGTATATATGTACATGGGTATATGTATGTGTATATATACTTCATAGTTCTGTTATATAACAATGAGCACTATTTTTATAACACCTGAGAAATATATGTACATGCAGGTATATGTGCGTATACGTATGGTTTGGTTTATTTTACGGCATATCAACCTCAATGGGTCATTTAATGCCGACATCTTTTTGTTTTTCTAGTAATATTTTTGTTTTGTCAAAAATCTATTTCTGTTAATATTTTTTTTACTCAAAAACGTATAGATGGTAATATTTTTTTCTTCAAAAACGTATAGCTGGTAATATTTTTTTGCTCAAAAACGTATACCTGCTAATATTATTTTTTCAAAAACGTATTGCTGGTAATAGTTTTTTTATTCTTCCAAAATTTATTTGTGGTAATAATTTTTTACAAAGCATTTCTGGTATTAAAACCTATTTTTACACTTTCATAATGCTTTTACTTCAGTTTCTGGGTTAACTATTTGCCCATAGCTGGCACCCTAACAGGTGCTACCACCCCGGATCAGGGTGGACCTAGGAACACCAACAATTCCACGCTCCTCAAAGCCTCTTGATCAGAGGCCTTGCTGTTGGATTTAGTTTATCGTCTTACCTAGGACGCGGATGTAGTTTATCGTCATACCCAGGACATATGTTTTTTTATCATACCACACACATTATATATATATATATATATATATATATATATATATATATATATATAATAAATAAAATGGCTGGCCACTCGTATACCTGTACTATGGTGAGCGGACGTTAGTTACAGTTAAGAGAGAGCTTATCTAGCGTGATCAACAATTTCAACAAGGCCAGCACGCTGAAACCCTCGGTCACGATGACTTGTGACTTCGTGCTAGCACAACCATCCACGCTTCCACACAGATTCCAGTCTACCAAATTCCACTCACAAGGCTTGTGTCAACCCGTGGGATGATTTTCAGGCATTTTTCAAAGATGCCCCAAGCTGGTATCGCCTCCCCCCAGGTCGATAACATCAAGAATTCACTTTCCTGAAATATCGACTTGGGTTTCATGGTCAGAAAGCGAACGTTCTAACGACATGCATTATTATATATATATATATATATATATATGATCCTATTTACATTGTTCGGACTCGTCGTTATTTTTATTGTTAATTGTTCTTCAGTCGATATTTTTTAAAAATTTCGAACCGAACCTAGAATACACAATCTGTATGTAGGCGTTTCTATACAAGAATACACGTACACATAAGCATACACAGTTGATACCCTAATGATTATACGATGCCAAATCCTCAACATGAATAGTTTTACACACGTTGAAAATCAGCACTCTGGATTCAAATATGGACCAATTTACCGGTGGCATATCTACAACCATCTTAGCCACGAAGTAAGCGAAATTGTGATGGGTCTATTTGTGCTAATAAAAACTAGAAATAGACACCTGAAGCTAATGAAAGGTGTTCCAGCAATAGTCACAAATGAACACCTGATGATGGCCAGTGGCTACTTGGCCAAGATTTTCCTTCTTACATAGGTCATTAACTACAAAATGTTTTTCGATTAAATCTAATAAATCTGAACTTCTTGAAAACTACTATTTTGATCTCATACTAATTAGGAAAAGAAAATAATATTGATACTAACGTAAAAGTTGATTATTTTTCAAACAAATTACTAGTTTGCATAAGCATCAGTTTTTCCTATTAGGAATATGAAACATTTTCCAGTGTAAAATATATTTCCGACGATGCTTTCAGTCTGTCTTTTCAAGAGAAAAGCGGTTGAAAATGTTGGACTCATTCACCGCATGTCATATATATATATATATATATATATATATATATATATATATATATATATATGTAACAAATACAGGGACTTTTATGCATGAAGGTAAAGATTTATACGTTGATATTTTATTAGTACCGTATATACCCGAATATAAGATGACTTCATGTATAGCACGACTCCTGGATTTTTTGCATGAATTTTAACCACTCCATAAAAAAATTGCATGCGTATAGTGCAAGCGGTCACTGAAAATGCATCATTTTTATACCCCCTCTAGAAAAAATTACTTGTGTATAGTACGCCTCCTATATTTTCTTTCAAAACTGATCATAAAACCTCGCACGATACTCGAGTATATACGTTATTTCTTTCAATTAAATTTTAGTTGTTTCGCATCACAACTCCTTAAGCCGTCAACTGACGAGCATCTATGAACAGCAAAGGCCGAAAAGGTTGGGAACTTGGTGAGACACGAACTCACTACCCTTATTCTTCGGGATACCGATTTTCGCTTTCAGAAATGGGTTCTGTTTACAGGCATAAAAGTAAGTAGAAACATTTAAACCTGCATTTTATCTTTACCCAATCGTCCAGCGCCAAATTTGATATTATTCATTTTTGATTCGGATTGTATTGATAATATTAGTTGTAATTTCTCGAAAATAAGACGCAGCCATAGAAATGATCCAAAATTAAAAAATATATATATATCCCATACGCATCTATAAATTGTCAAAAAAACCCCCAAAATAAAAAGTAATTACGAAGACATTTTGTCGACCTTGACATTAAGAATAAAATCGAAACTAAGCTGCTAAAATAATGTTAAAAATTACCATGCGCCGGTTTTCCCTGATGAATATAACATTTTATTTTACCGCCAAAATGTCGTCAAAACGTGCGGGTTATAGTGTAAATTTTAAACAAAAAGTAAAAGAATTAACAGAAAGAATAGGAAATCGAACTGCAGCAAGAGAATGAAGAGGTCGATGATAATTTTGAACAGGACGATGATAATTTATTTAATGACAATTTCGATATTGACTCAATAATAGAAAGTGGTGATGATGATAAAATTAAAATTTCGATAAATTATTAACTTGATATCCTCTTTTCTTCGAAATTGGCCTCTCTATAGATTTTTTACATTTTTCGCCAAATCAAAAAAATGCAGTTACTGATAAACAAATTTATTGACAAAAAATGTTACAATTAATATTGCTGGGTGTAAAATGAAAATTGGGATAATATCTTTCTTATTTTAGAACAAGTACGTATTTATGATCATAAATCAATAACGAAAAAATATTTTGTTTAAACCTATTTATAATACGCACCACTACAGATGTAATTTACAGTAAAAATGCGTATTATTTTCGCTAATAGTAATATTTGTATATTTTTTTATCTTACATGCTTTTTTTCGCAACTACTCAGATATTTATTCTCAGATATAGTAATATTACACAGATGTTTATTATTATTAACGGAAGCATTGGTAATACTTTGGTTTAGTATCATCATAATCTCAGAGTTTTCAGTGAAAGCAATTTTATTAAAAAGACGCATTTTCAACCATTATTAATTCCGGACTTGACCCTTCTTGACAAAATTCAAAGAAGGGTCTGATTTGTTAACGATCCTGGCCTGGCATCTCGACTTAAGTCATTTTCTCACCGATATGATGTCGCTTCCCTTTGTCTTTTATAAAAAATTTTTTAATGGCAACTGTTCTGTTGAGCTTTCCTCCTTTGTGTGCTGATTGCATGAATTTAATTTCAACTAGGTCTCACTTTTACTGTTGAATTAATTTGATGAAACCGTCAATTCTATGTTAATAGTTTCTTTTCTCGCAATTCTCGCTTGGGGAACTCCCTTACGGATTCTTGCTTTCCTGTCACCTACAATCGTCAACAAATGCAATGTCAATCATCATCTTTCCTGAACGTCGTTCTTTTATTGTCCTTTCTCCTCATTAAAGTTTTCTCATTGTCTTTTACTCCCTTTAATCCCTTGCGTCTTTGTGGCATTATCGTCTTGCTTGGTGGTGAAGTGAATAAAAACGTATAGCTTCCCTTTGAGCTTTAGTTCTTCAGAGCGTAACTCAGTAATATTAGTAGTATTAGTAAAAAACTGTCGGGAATATTATTAAATGAAGTGTTGTCAACAATTATCAATTCTGGTCTAGGATTTTTTTCAGTTAAATTTCATTTGACTTTTACAAATTAAATTCTCTGACTAATGAGATTAATAAAACCTGAAGGTTGGAAATACTAGACAAGCTCTCGGCAAAAAAAAAAAACAAAAAAAAAAACAAAGTCCAAAAATATCAGTTAAAACTTTCTTCTCAAAAAAGTTAAGGATAATTTAACTAATACTACTACTACTACTACGAAGAAGGCTTTAATGGTTTTGAAAACTTAAGTCTGAACTTTCTCCACAGGAACTTAAATATAGATAAAGAAATTAAAGAAACGTAAGAAATACTGTTTTGTATAAATCGTTTTGGTATTTTTTTTTTACCAGAAATATTACATTATTAGTATGCAATAAATTTTGTAGTTTGCCCTCTTCTCAACAAATATTCTGGCAAATAAAGTTGAAATTTCAGAACGAAGTGATAAATGCTCAACTGGCTTCTGTGCATCTGCATTTGCTAAATGTCACTGACTATGGATTTCTGGCGTCATGGGTCCATAAGTACTGAAGTAATCGAATTAGTGTCTTCTATTTGTTGAAGGGACATGGTTTCCCTGTAAATCGTGCAGCTGTGGTCATCAATCAAGCTTCGCACGTTCACGGGCCCCTGATGTAATTACCAAAGGTATTTCTACAAATTCCAACTTAGGAGAATGACTTGCACGTTTGTTTAATTACCGTAAAGGAAATCAGAATAGACTGACACTCCCATATCTCATGACCAATCGCTAGTCACGTAGAGAACGTTTCAAAAACGCAGCTATCAGCGGCCACAAATGTTCTGTCTGAAAGAATAACTTTTAAGAGTGTATTGGAGAAGACAATGTGTGGTTGCTTCCCAGAACATTACAATCTTAAGTTTTTCAGTTGTCAATCGTTATTTATTCTACTGATCATCATAATCGCTATTTCATAACACCTCATTTCAAATGTAACTCTACCTTGAATGGCTTTCGAGCCGCCTCTTGGGCGAAATTCTAATAAAAAATGATTCCAAGTAATTTTTAAGATGATTACGTATCATTCCAAGTGTTGCTCGTATTACTGATGTTACTCATTTTGATGATTTTTAGGCTTGGTTTTGTAAGGACATACGGTTTATTTAATGCTGAAATCTGAATATTTTGTGTGCAAATTTTATTTATTTTGGAGATAACATTTTAGTGATACACATCTTACTGATGATAAATGCGCGTAAGTGAATAAAAGGAGTCCAACTGGAATTGGAACTCAGCTCTTCGATTAACAATTCCGAGCTATTATCCATTACACCACCCTCATATATATATATATATATATATATATATATATATATATATACATACACATATATATATATATATATATATACATATATATATATATATATATATATATAACAGAAACAATGGAATCGGCTAGACTATATATCTAAAATACGTATATAAAAAAATATCTTGTCGCATCAACGTAATTATCAATTTAGTGCGATGAATCCTAAAAGACGAAAAGCGTCACTTCGTATTGTCATAGATTTGTTTCTCTAAAATGGTTCATATTATATAAATAAGCACGCTGTTGGTATATCTATTAACATATATACAGTCCTTGTATGTACAGGGTGCGATAGGCAAATTGTTGCAATTTTATATTTTAAATTACGCGCATGCGTTTTGATTTTGTCGACCCTACAGTATAGTAGATTCAGCCGGACACCGTCTGTGAGAAAAAGAGCAGACATGACGCAGTTATCTCCGCCAGAAATTTGGAAACGGCATGCTCTACCGCTTTGGCATTCACACCTGACGTTCCAATACAAACATTCCAGAGTGTTTCGGTGTCGTACAGATAGTGCAGAGGATTCGTAAAGAGTTGGAGGAGTCTATTGGTGATTAGGAAGGTACGGCAGCTCGGAAAACCCACTCTGATCGTTCTGATAAGAAAAGAAGTACCGGATTTGTTGGTGAGGGCCTCAGATTCAACATGGGGACCTACATCAAATGCCTTCAGAAGGTAGTGCTGCCCTAGGTCAAGAGGGTGGTGACAGGAATTCCATATATCTGGAAACAGGAATCTGCACCACACCATACAAGCAGGAAAAACAATCATGGCTATCAGACAATTTTGCGACCACATCACCCCTTACATTTGGCCACTTAACTACCCAGATTGCAATATCCTTGATTATTATGTTTGGGGCGCAGTTGAGTGAGGTAACAACAAAGATGACTTGAATGCAACGATTATGGTAGCATTCACTAACTTAAATAAAACGACCGTCCGAAAAAATTGCTGGAGATTCCGAAGTCGTCTGGAGGCCGTGGCTTAAGCCAATGGCGAATATATTGAATAAATTTATTCTTTAGTATTTAAAGATATTTGTGTAATTTTGATAAATATATGTCAGTGTTATTTTCATTTTAGACGACAATTTACCCATCGTACCATTTTTTTATATATATATATATATATATATATATATATATATGTGTATATGTATATATATATATATATATATATATATATATATATATATATATATAGAGAGAGAGAGATAGGCATTTAAAACAACATGCCTGGCCGCACACACAATTCCGGAAAATCCCTGTTGAAAACACAATTTTTACTTAAACATGAAAACAATAAACAAAGAATAAAATTCTTGAAGCTATATACATAAAACAGTTGAAACCTAACCTAAATAAAATAAACTATGAACCAATATTCTTAAATGTCTTTAATTGGTAACAGAAGCCACTGGTTTATACCAACGGCTTCCCATACTTAATACTTCTCGAATTCACTCACGCGTGGTCATGTGTGACGTCATGAGCTGCGGTGCGATTTTGGCTTCCAGCGTCTTATATGCACGAATTTGTCGTTGCTTGGAAATCTTCCATGTAAACAGAAACAGACTATCATCACTGTTCTGTCCATGTATTGCTTAATATATTACAATGTAATTGTCATCTTTGATAATGGCTTATGTAAGCCGAAAGCTTAGATAGGATTAAAAAAATATGTATCAATTTTGTGATTTTCTTTCTTCGTTTAATGATAATATTGTTAAGCTTATCAGATGATATGAAAAGAATTTACATAAAATAAATAGACAACACTTGTCTATATTATTTAATGAAAACACACACACACACATTATATATATATATATATATATATATATATATATATATATATATATATATATATATATATATATTTATTATACCGGGTTTAACAGCAAAGTTGTTCAAATCGTGTAACAGCAAAATAGTTCAATTTTAGATTAACATTTGTGACACTAGCGTTTGGCTAACTAATTAAGCGTGGAAATTAAAAGCGAGAAATACTTAAGGTGAGAAGAAGCTATCACGAAAGACATACTGAGCGATGTTATTTTTTTAACAAAAGAAAAGTTGTAAAGATTTTTATTTTCCTTTGGGAAGAAAAGTATTTTTTTTTTCGCAGAAGATAGGAAATTCGTAAGATCTCAGAATTAATTTATGCCATGACGCGACGAATAAAAGATAGCAATCTGCCCATGGCAATAATGAAAATTTCAAATTGGTCAAGTGGCTTACAAAGCGGAATGCTAGAAGATAATCAGAATTGGGTCAAGCATGCGACCGAGAAAAGGGTTAGCTGAGACCACCCCAAATAAAAAGGAAGGAAGAAGAGAAAAAGGAAAAGAATAAGCCATTAATCTTTCGGAGATATCATTTGGTTTTGGAAGAGAACCGCCTGTTTTATGTCCAGACCTTGCCATGATAAAAGTTTGTTACCTGGACAGACTGTTGGCGACAGAAGTACGAAGACGTTGAGGAAGACAAAGAGATTCAGTTGACCACCCAGATAATCACTTGGCGAAAATCTCGTTGACGAATTCCAGATGACATCCAGTTAAGATAGAGATTTAATGACCACAGTACGAGTCGTGGGGGTCCTAGTCGGGGAAAAGAAAGAAAAGAAAAAGGAAGATCATTTTTTTATTTGAGCGATAATTGTAAACTGAGGCCAGTCTGGCCACACCCACGCTGCCGAGCGTTCATTGGCTGAATGTTGGCGTGAGCGTTGGGCGAAGGTAAACATATGAGAAAGAAGGGAAACCTGTTGACGCCTCTGAGGGGATTGGTGTGAGATACCAATATGACGAAGGAAGAATTTGGGAGGACAATTCCCTTAAGAACCCCTCTAAAACAGAAAGTAATTGACTCCAAAAAATGGAAAGTGATAAATTTTCCTGTCCGAAAACAAAGAGAATCCTTATTGCGGATTTGGAATTATCGAGGAACCCAAACGACGACAGCACCCCCACCCGGGTTTGGTCGGCGTCCATATAAACGAACGTCCACAGAGTAGTTGCAGTTGGGCAGACGCAGACAGAGTGACAGAGCAGACAGAGTTGAGCTGTGAGCTCGCAGACCAGCCTCTCAGGAACGGACTGAAAGATTTCCATGCATTCCGACTTAGACTTCTAACCAAAAACCATTTTTTTTAAGAACGACTTAAACTCACACCACCATAACAAGTTTTACGAATATCGCCTGAAGATACCAAAAACCAGTTTATTGAAAACAACTTAAGATACTAAGAAACGCAAAGTGCCACGTATCCATAGAAACGGTTTGGGAGAAAGACGCAGTCCTGTATTCAGCAACCAGATATAAAGATACTTGTTATTTTTTTTTAACACATTTGAATCTTTCGAGTTGTTACGTAATTTTCTTTTACATATACTTGTGCGGTGTCACCTTTGCACGAATTCAGCTTGCACTACGGCCCGACGACTGATTGCTTTCGTCTACCTAAGATCAAATCACAACTTCGGTATGTTAGACTAGAAATCAAAGCAGTTACTTCGGTAACCAGACGTTGGAGGCGAGCTGATGCCGAATCTAACCAGATTTCCATCCGAATCAGTCAAGGATTAGATCGTCACAGGATAGCACGGGGGCAGGGCCAGGGTGACGTCACAATTTGAATCGTTGTATCTTGGAAATCATTGAAGATATCTTACTGAAATTACCCGAGGTTTTTATAATACTATTGTCCCCTACTTTGAACAATAATAACGTATTCAGCTCGAAGCTGAAATGATGATCTCTCTTGCGGTTGTGACCTTCTATTCTAGTTTTCCTCTCTACTCTCATTTTTAAACTTATTCACCGTTCTCTTGATAGTTCTTGAAAGGACTTTGAAGATGAAAGCAAGAGTAAGAATGTTCGTACCATTACTAAAGGCCTGAATTAGTTATTCCATTCACCACTGCTTAACTGGGAAGATATAGTGGAACTCACGCAAAACTATTTCCACCTTTTCTTTTTCTAACTGAATAACTCAAAGTGTTTTTCAGTGATTCTTAAGAAAAACAGTGTCAAGATGGCTAAACGTCTTATCTGAAAAGCTGGAAAAAAGAAACAGTTTAGTGGATTTTTTGATATTAAACATTTTGTGGGATGGACAATTATACCATGCTGTTACACAATTTGGACAATTTTGCCGTTAAACCCGGTGTATACATGTGTACATATATATATATATATATATATATATATATATATATATATATAAACTTTGTCATTAATTTTCCTTATGTCTACGACCCGAACCACGCTAATAGTGAAATTTAGGATTAAAAATTTACCCAGCTAGTTTACACAAAATGGCAACTCCATTGTTAGGTTTTCATTATTTGTAACGTCCTTTATTTTTTTATTTCAGATTCGTAGGTTTTGGGGTGAACCGCACTAATAGCGTTTTTCCTCTCTAAGAACAATGGGACGTGGAAAAGACCTCAACGATGAATTCTGTCATCCTGAAGGCACCCCTCTTTGACAATGCGGAGAAGTTAAGTAGTCATGTGGACACGGTTAGACGATTCCTGAGGGAGAGTTCGTCAAGGAAGAAATGATCCGATAATAACGACTATGCCAGCTACGAATTTAAGGAATATCCGAGAATCATGTGGGGAAACCCGAAACACGCAAGCAAAGCTATTTTCCCCGCCGCTGGACTTTCTTATGTACCGAAAACCACCAAGGATCCTATCCTCCGAACCATGGCTTCTGTGCGAGTTCAGCTGAAAATTGCCTCCTTTAATGTCTTCCATGGGCTCGGAAGTACATGATGTTGGATATGAGTTGTGCTTTGTTCACTGACAAGACCAGGGCAACTTTTCACAGACCTGAAAGTTGGGTAAATGGCTGGGTCTATTTCGGAGGTGAGCGTCACCAACGTTTACAATGTCAACCACAGGGTACAGGATCCATGTTGTGGGCTGTTATCATTAGAGACAGATTTGTTGGCCCAGTCATGGTACCTGAAGTCTTTAAAGTGATCGCAGCGGACTACTGCAATCTCCTAAAGGAGGTTTTGGATCCATAGCTAGATCACATACCTCCGTCACTTCTAAGCACTATGGATGACAACGCTCTCTTCCACTCTGACAGGGTCACCGAAGCATTCCTAGGCTCTTACGGCATATAGGGTGAATGTTTGATGATATAGTCGGCTGCCTCTCTGGACCACAACCCTATCGAAATTTTTTGGTCCATCATAGAAGAAGATGTTTATGCCGATTGACGCCAATTTATGTCGAAAGATATCTTATGGGCAACCATGAAAGCTGCAGCAGAGGAATTCCAACATGATATGATAAAAATTTGACAGATTCCATGACTAATAGGGTTTTTGAAGTTATCCGTGGAAATGACGCTCATGTGGCCAAATAATTCATTATGCCAATAAGGGGTTTGTTGTTATTATGGTTTTCTGTTAAAGGTATGATTAAAATGTATCACCATCCTTCATTTTCTGAAAAGATGTCTAGATGGGCTATTTTCTTCAAAAAGCTATTAGCGTGGTTCACCTAAAAGCTGTCGAATCTGAAATAAATAAAAGGACATTACACAGAATAATCAAAAAACTTAACAATGGTGTTGCCATATTGTGCTAACCATGTGGGGAAAGTTTTATCAAAACTAATTCACAGGAAACCGTTAATCTGCAATTTTATTTTTGAAAATGATGAACAGTACAATATTTGAAATAAACAACATCCTGATGATGATATTGTGCTATGTCGAAAGTACTCGGAATAAAATGTATCAATACACTAATTGTATCTCTTCCTTTAAAATGACACCAAAATGCTTGTCCCTGAATATGAAAGGAGACAAAAGTAAATTGTTCAATGAAACATGTCTCTATTATATATATATATATATATATATATATATATAAATAAATGTACTATTATCTGACATTATTTCTTATCACTATAAACGTTATAAAAATAACGTTTATAATAAGAAAATTATGTTGTAATATATATATATATATATATATATATATAATGCGAGAGCTTTACCTGTTCAACTCTGTGAACATTTTCATAGAACTTTATTGACTGGGGAAAATGTTTGATGTTGTCAGTAACCGGACAGAATTTTACTAATAACTCTTTCAGGCCCAAATCACTTGAGAAAATCAGTAATGTGAAACTGCGTCTCTTTGAAATTTCCAATCTCATATCATTTCGAGAGGAAATTCGTCGCCTCGTATGGAAGCCCATACCGGAGATCAGTGTAATGCTTACCGCTCATCAATATCGCAGACTCATCCGCAACAGGCTGCAATCCAAGAACAAAGTCTGAAAAGGTTTTTGAAATCGGATAACCAGGCACGGATTTAAATCAGCGCCGTCCCTGGCGAACACTTCGCTGAAAAAATGAGATAGGTTCGATTACATTCTCTCAGACAAGCGATAGATCAATCTGCATTAATTTCCGTGTTTTTGAAGGAAAAGCGAAAATATGTCCGACTTTTATATTTTATTATTTTAGTTGGGGGACAAGTTTCGTGACATTTACACCTTTCTAGAAAAAAATGTTAATATTCCTGTTATACACTCTTAGCTTAATTTTAGAATGAAAATATAACACAAAGGATAAATTATAAATTTACGCCGAACATGCAATTTTAGTAGTAATCGGATGTTTAGGTTGATACAAAATTAATTTAAATGTAAAATATCCCATCAGAAAATTATAGCAACTTCCTTTTTTCCTTATCTGTGAACTGCCCTGACATTTTGGAAATTACAACGGTCGAAACGTCTTGAATATGGCAATATGGATGATGATAACAGTTCGAATAATGCAAATAAACAAAATACTTCATCTCAGAGATATAGACAGCCATTATATGACTAGAAGCTAGTCACTGGACCTAACCAACGTCTTTATACAATGGGCCATGTGTCCTTGTGAATATGGCAATGAAGATGAGGATAACAGTCCGAATAATGTAAATAATCATAATACCTCATCTCAGAGATATAGTTTATACTGTTATTTAACACCTAACTGCGAGAAAAGAACAATTCATGTCTTTTCCAGAGAGATTACTAACTAGGCTAGAATTGGAACTCTTTAAATTTGTTGTGTTAAATTAAAACAGCTCTTTCGAGAATTGTGCTAAAAATTAATGCCTTTTTAAATGATAATAAAATTATAAAAATTATAAAATATTTCCTCTATAATCAGTCGAAATATAATCAGTTCTTTTATTGCCAGAAATAAAAGGAAGACTTCAAATGCGAGATAACGGGATATTTTATTTTTATAATTCGAATTCTATCAGAATATACTTAATGCGTTAAATTTGAAAATAATATTTGAGACATTACCTCAACAGAAACTTTTACGATTGGAAAATTTTTTTTTTCAAATATTTTCCATACAATTTAATAAAAATAACTAATAAAATAATATATATGATTTGAAACAAAAAATCGAATTTTATCTATACGTCCTTAAAATCAATTCATTTGCCGTTATTTAAAAAAAATGTTACTTTCATCATACATACCATGATGCGTTTGATATATATCAACCATATTTATTTAAATACATTTAGTGATCCATTAAAACTTTAAGGAAATATTGAAAGTGAAAAGTAGCGGAGTTGTAATTCATGCACGTCGTCAATTCCTAAATCACTTTTTAGAGTTTACTAGTGTGATTGCTGTTATGGTTAATTGACTATGGCTTGTACTTATCAATGAAGAAGCAAGAAACAAGCGAACCCAAATTTCTTTCTTTATGTGCAACGAAATGTGCAACGAAATTGACAAGGCAAGTGATGAAGGCTTAACTTAGTTGCAATGGTTAGGGTTTTGAAGATTTCGTCGATGGGTTTTGTAGAAACTGCATGCATTGAATAAGCTTAAAATTTATATTTAAACATAGAATGTGTGAAAATATATATATATATATATATATATAATTAAAATCTTGGTAATCCGGATGGATAACCCCAAGGAGGATGAAATCCGGAGTGCTCAATGTTCAGTGAGAGCGAATATATATATATATATATATATATATATATATATATATATATATATGGGGAAAATGCATGACAAAATAGAAAAAGTTTTGTGATGCGTTTCGGATTAAATTTGTTATGTTGATGCGACTACACTGATGGTTTTAAATTTTTTATTTTTATCTACCCGATTATATATATATATATATATATAAATCTCATTAAAAATGCGCAGTACGTGTTATTTTCTTTTGTAAGATTTCTCGAGTATTCAGGCAGGTAGACCAAAATAAATAAATATACTGTTTAATAAATAAACGAAACGTCTACTTAAATATGTGTTTCCACTAAAATTACGTTTAAAGTGATAAAACCTATCGGATTCATAATTAAAAAAATCCATTACTTCTTATATATGTAAGTCGTCTCACAAATTTTCAATTTGTAAATTTCGGGTTATGCTCGCCGTACAAGACGTCAACCCGCAGGAAATCGTATTGTTTAAAAATGTATTGAATTTATTAAATTCAGTAAGCATCTAGTTTTTTTTTTTCACTCAAAATCTAATGAAAAAACGATGTGGAAATATTGTCTATTATAAGTATCACAGTCTACAATACTTCATGAGTGGGTGCTGTGTTTTCGGTATATTATTACGGTAACCTGAATGACTTTTCCCTGCTAACCATCAACTCGTTCCACTGTTCTCGAATGCGATATTTAAACGGCTTATTGAGAAACACATCCGGTTGTGTTCTTGTTCAACATCATTTAAAAATGGAAGCGTGCTATTGTCAATTAACTGCTACAATCTACAGAGTGTCACAATGATTTTGGATTTCTCCCTTGACGAATATGCGTGTTATTGTGGTCGTGAAATCGTGTCACATATTATATAAGGTAAGAGTATTTTTATTACACTGCATTTTCATTATTTTATTATAATAAGGTGAATTAAGTTGTTTCAGTAGAAAATATTTGTGTCGATAGTTACCAAAGCAGATGTTAACCGTAAAAAAACTCCCATGCTAACAACTTACCATCAACCATAGGATGTAAGGTTTACATTTTATACTTGGACTATAAGATGGTCCGCTACATTTTTTGGAGGGGGTATCAAGATTAAAAGATCGCCCTGTAGATTGAAATATGCGGTATTATATACATTTAGCTGTATATCGGGGGCTGGGTTATCAGCGACTAACTTATTGGGTTTGTTAGGAAGGTCCGCTTTTCTATTTTCAAATATTTTACGAGTCTTATTTCGCGTTGAATTGGAAGTGTTTAAAAGTATTTTCAATGTATTTCTTCTCTTTATGTAAATACTGAGGGCTACAAATTCTGAGTGATCTTAAAAAGAATCTGATGCTTATTCCGGATTTTATTTTGATTGTATGATGAGAAAGTAAATTTATGAGATCAGTTTCATTAGTTGATTTGCGATGGAATCAAACCATTTTGATCTACCCTACCAACACTATCACATCTACAGTTGTAAAGAATTTATCAAACTATAACATAAAATTTGTTACATCTACTACTAAAACAATAAAAGAGTTAATTAATACAAAATAAAATAGTTATAACTTGAACGAGAAATTTAGTCTGTCACTTGTAATAATTGCCAGAAGTAATACATAGGTGAAACACTAAGATATTTCTTGTAGCATACCTACGGACGATAATGGTTATGTCCCCATTCACATAAATACAGTAGTAAATACTGTATGTTGGTTTGCAGTTGGAGATTCGTCTCCAGCTATGCTGGTCAAACTCTCTGCCCGCGGCCAGAGAGTGGCTAGAGGAGGCTATGTCGAAGGGCAGAGTCTTGTCTGGGGGAAACAGCTACCCGACCCTGTTTTATACGGGCTCGGATAAACACACATTAAATTCGGCCTTGTGCCATATGTGACCGCGTAGAGCGGTTAGTAGATATCCTACAGTTGGAGATTCATTGTGGAATTCATTTGACTTACTTCTAGCAGTTGAATACTTCTACGCGCCGCTGGCGAATCTTATATGTGTTGTTCTCGTCCTAAGTATTATCGTTCATTATCAACCTTCGTGTGATTATTCTATTCAGGAACCTTCTCTAAGTTACAGCAGCATTTAAACAGATTATATCAAGAGAGAAGCTTTTTTTTAAATTTTTTTTTTTACAAATCAACACACTAAATACATTAGTTGCTCACGTAATGGGTCTGACAATAAAAAAAAAAAAAGCAATTTACTTGGACGAAAATGCATAGAAAGCGCTTTGATCGCGACATTATTTACAGTAAATAATACGTCCAATACAGTATCTCACTTTTCTTGGCAAATCATGTAGTATAAAAATGGGGAATATTTAATAAAATTTGATGGTAGCATAACCAAAAAGATAAAGAAAGTAAATGAAATCGGCTAGACTATATCCTCAAAACAGATATTAAAAAGAATTAAATTTAGAATTCTCAGCGACACTTTGTGCGCATGCGTAGTCGCATGAATGTAAATATTACTAAAGTCCGATGAAGCCCTAAAGGACTTCACGATAACTTTTTCCATTTTGTTATAATTTTTCTCCCCAGTGTGTATGTATGTAGAGTTCATACACACAGAAAATGCAAAAACTCATTTTTTGTGTTTTAAAACATTTTTAAAGAATAAAAATCAAATATCTGAGAAAGAGAAACCAAAGATTATATATATATATATATATGTACGTAGGTTTAGACATCATATATATTTGTAAATAATCTCTAATAAATGTGTGCAAAGAAAGGAGAAAAATTATGTAAATATGTGAAGTGGAAATGTGGATCTTTTAAAAATGAAGAGAGATTTTTTTTTTTTTTGCCGAATGGGGGCATTTTTCTAATTGAATTTGCAGCTTCCAGATTTTGCCATACAGAATTGGAAAAAAAAAATAACTGTATTTAAATCTGTGGGAGCGCTTGAAAACCATTTAGGCTAAGATCCGGTATAAAGTTTGCAAGGTAATGGAGTGTGCAAAGAAGATTCAGTGAACAAGAAAAACAAAACAAGTCATCAAATGGAAACAAAGAAATTGAAAAAAAAAAATATATATCGGTTTATACGACAGGACAAAAATTGGTTGAATTATTTTTTTTCAATGTGGAACAGAATGTGATATGTTATTTAAATAAAGTTTGAGAATGTTGCTCATACAAAGAAATCATCAGGGGTTATTTAATTTTCAGTGCTGATTCTTTTCTGTCACTTAGTTTTTAACTTGGGAAACTTATTTAATCGATGAAATGCATATATATATATATATATATATATATATATATATGTGTGTGTGTTTAGGCAGCAATTTTTCATTGATGCACGTTGGCTTCTGTTATCAATTATAGGCATTTAAGAATATTTGTGAAGTTTAGATAGGATTAAAACATGTATCAATATGGTGATATCCTTTCGTCTTTCAATGATAATGTTATTAAGCTTATCAGACAATATGAAAGGAACTTAAAATAAATAGAAAAAACTTGTCTATATTATTTAATGAAACATGCATCATATATATATATATATATATATATATATATATATATATAGAGAGAGAGAGAGACCAGAAGACGTCATTAGGGCGTGACCAGTTTTGAGGCAATATATATTTGTGAGAGGAAATTAGGGATACAATGAAAATGTCGTCAAATCGAGAATCAAAATAGAAAATATTAATATATTTCAAAGACTTATAAAATACTTTGGCTAACTGTATATCATATATAGGTTGATTCAAAATCTCTCTAAGACACTGATAATCATGAGGTTGATTTATAGAGAAAAAAATTATATTACCCCAATATATGTTCTTATTTTTAATGAATAAAAAAAAAACAAAAAAAAAAAAAAAAAACGCAAGAGACAATAAACCCACGCATTTAATACACGTCTGCTTGGTTTTCTAAACTAGTTTACTGTACTTCTCAGCTCTCAACCGTTTTTCGTTTACCCGTGGTGAAAAAAAAAAAACAAAAAAAAAAAAACGTGTTCGCTTTATTTAAATCGATAATGCTAAAATCAGCGTTCTAAACTGATCTCGTTTTGGGTATGACGATAAACTACATCCGGCAGCAAGTCCTCTGATCGGGTGATTTTGAGGAGCTTGGAACCACTTCTTAATTGCTTCCAGATCTACCCAAACCCAAGATGGTAGCAGCTGTTATGGTCCCAGCTTTGCGCAAATAGTGCACCCATAAACTGAGGTCAAAACATGAAAATATAAAAGTAAATTAGAATAATTCCCAATAATTACCAAATCTCACAAGAAAATAAGACTTTGGTATTAAATGAATCATAACGGTTTGATATACCGTATAACAAGCCAAACTGAACTGAACGGTTCTAAAATCGTGGCATTCTGGACTTTTGGAAAATCATTTTAATAAATCCACGAAAACGCAAAGGGCTACTGAATGTGAGAAAATATGAAAAAAAAGCAAATATTAACGAGAGAGAACAATTAAAGAACAGGAATTAAGAAGACAGAAGATAACGATTGACAATGCATTCGAATGTTTGAAGATCTCACTTAAGTGGAAGGCAGAAAGCCAGAGACTGTTCTACAAGCGAGAAGTACGAAAAAAGAAACGGTTAGCATAGAACATTCGGTTACATGTAGCCATTTCAAGTGTATAATGATGAGGCCTATCCGCCAATCTAGTACTGCGCTTAAATTAATAAAGTCTAAGTACCAAAGAGGAAAGCACATCAGAAAATTTACCCTGAAAATATTTATAGAAAAGATATAGGAAAGTAACGTTATGGCGGTGGGAAAGTTACTGGTGTCGATATGTCAGGCCCAGGCTAATAACACTGCAGATTCTTTGAATTTTATTAAGAAGCTCTAAATACATAGCAGAAACACTATACCAGATCTGACAGCAATATTCAATGCAATAGCGTTAAAAAAACCCAAAAAACCCAAAAAAAACAAAGGCTTGTCTGATTGATTTTTGAAACTGAACAGCGATTTTGATCCTCACCCTAGACAAAAATTCAACTTTAAATAATCTAATATGGCCTGACGTAAAATCAACCAAATCTAAATCATTGTAAATTTGACTGTGACCAGTAACGCTTTCCCAGGCTAAAATGCAACGTTATTGCGTAGCACGTTTGTTGGGAGGTATGTGATGTTGTAGTGAGGTTAATGAAAATTTTCTCACAGTTAACCTGTAGAAAAAGACAATATTTATAAAGGTAAAAGACAATAGGAAAACTGTATTATTGGCCGACGCGTTTCGTCCAATGTGGATAACAAAACAAAATGTCCTTAGCAACTAAAAGAATTTAGAAAACGCTATTGAAAATTACGTCAAGTACTATCACGCATAGAAATATTGTTCTTATTGTTGTGTTGATGGATTCAAATATTACCCAAATATTAAATTACGCCCAAGCATTTTCCCAATATAACCTTTCCTAACAGAATTACTACTCTCCTAAGCAAACGTACACAACTGTATCAGGAAATCAAAAGAAAATGGTTAAATCCGTCAACACAACAATAAAAACAATATTTCTACACGTGACAGTACTTGATGTAATTTTCAGTTGACAATATGAATACAATAGTCTTTTCTAAATTCTTCTAGTTGCTAAGGACATTTTGTTTTATTATTAATAGTTACTTTGTTTTTAATAAATTCATTTCGTTCTTGCCTTGAAAAAGTCCACACTGGACGAAGCACATCGGCTAATAATAAAGTTTCACTATTGTCTTTTACGTTTAGAAATAATATGACGTTAATGTAATTATAACACTGATGTAAACTTTACCACAGCGTTATGGTAAAGTTGCCAAGTTATGTTGCTGAAAAATATCGTAATGGTTTAGTGACACCAGAATATTTTCTCTTTAACTAACAATAAATATATCTTCAAGCGACATTTTTTTGGAATAACTTATTTCTGAAATTTACGTGTTTGAATAGCATATTCATTATTGAAATCAAAATTTCCATGGTAACAGCCAGATCGATTGTTTAAATCGGAAGGGGTGTTGAGTGTTAATAATTTGTATCAGTATAGAGTTACATTCATAGATGTCAAGTCAGGGTAAGTTGGGGGTGTCTAAATTTAAACGGGAGATGTTTTCGCCTAGTCTGGTTTACGTGTCTATTGAGATTTATTTATTTTTTTTATTTTATTTCTTTCTTGAACAGAGCTTACTTTAATTCAAATAATTATATTGAAGTTTTCGGCTCTTGTTTTGAAACATGAGACCTCTTATGTAGCATGTTGGAATCATTTTTAAATAAATAATTATATTTATGCTCTACTTTTTTATCGAGCACAATTTTTTAAAAATAATAACAAAAATACTAACTAACTAGAACTTTGTATTATTTACCTAACGAGTTCTTTCCTATTTTCTATATATTTTCACACACACACACATATATATAAGCTAGAAAATTTCTTTTCGTATTTTTTCATTGAAAAATAATCAAATTGCGGAACGTCTACAAAAAAAGTTTTTGTAACCTCTATGTAAGGTTCCAGAAACGAGGGGGATACGTCATTAAGTTAACTGGGTTGGCAACATCAGGTTTTCTCGATTTTGTAAGCTGTAGAGAAGGTTTTTTTTTTTTTGCGTGACGGGAAAAAATGATACACACATTCTGTTTCTGTTGTGCAACTGCATTGGAGAAAAAATGATCTTACTAACCATTTTCAGGTTATTTAAAGCTTGTAAATATTTTTAGATTCTAAGAATTGATTTAGTGATAGCCGTCTTACTATTTAACCCACAGCTGGGAGGATTCATACTTTTCTCAAGTGAATATAAAGAACCTAACGAGAACTCGGCTCCCAGATTAACAATTCCGAGCCATTATTTATTACACTACTCACACACACCTGGTATACGCAAGCGGTCACTCATCTAGGTACAGATCAGGCTCGATGTTGCTTAACTTTGATGGTCGTATAGAAACCGGTGTTTCAACGTTATACGACCGTAAGAAAAAAGGTTTCGGGAAATCATTTCTAACAATATTATTCATATGCATACAGGTAACTTGAAACAACAGAATGTTTGTGTCAATGTTTTCTCTCTCTCTCGCCCTATTTATAGAGGGAAAAAAATCACGCTTATACCAATGAAAAGTGCCTGAATTATTTTTAACTCATAAAAGTGACGCAAAATGAAAAAGTAAAAGGGTCAATTGCTGGCAACTTTTGTCGATTAAAAGGAGCGATTGGTGGGGGTCCGTCTACAAAACTCTAAAGTAGAAATGAAAAAAAAAATAACATTAATCAGCTAAGTCGCAAATGTTGTATTTGAATTAATCATGTTTGTGTGTGTGTAAAAATTTAGATGTAAATAAAAATACATCCGTAAAAAGACAAAAGGAAAACTTAGCCAATGTGTTTCATTCTCTGGTAGACATTACCAAGGCAAATATCATTTATCCTAATAAAATCTTCCAGAGGGCGAAACGCGTCAGCTTTGTTAAGATTTCATATATATATATATATATATATATATATTGGACACTCCCGTTGTTTTTTAACGTATGAGGGTCAAGCAATACACTTCCTAGGAATGATCAGCCAGACACCTGCACATATAATTTGATTATAGTGGTGAAGGCTTTGTACAGAACCAACCACACTTTTTGAAGGGCCGAATACAGAGACCTGGTGCACCGTGTTCCACAGGGTCTCCAAACGACCCTCCGCAAGTTTTGAATTCAGAGTTGTCCTTCTCTTAGACTAGTTGCCATCCAAGGCTATAGAACCCAGTCTGCCCTGCTATTTTACCCATAGCTGGGGTGGGGGAGAAGCGGATTGATATCTTTCCCAAGGGTATTAGCACACACACACACACACACACACACACACACACATATATATATATATATATATATATATATATATATATATATATATATATATATATATATATATATATATATATATATTAGACACGCGCACAAAATATATCACAGCTTATATATATATATATATATATATGAGAGTGAGAAAAGAGAGAGTTGTTTATTTGGGTAATAAGCGTTCCTTAATACATGTTATGTTAAACAAAACTAAGGATTTATTTTGTTTTTATTTTATTTTACGCGTGAAAAGTATTTTCTTCTGTATTTAATGAATGTAAATTGTCCAAATGTGTGTTGATTCGAAGCGCTTTCGAATAATCGTTTTATAAGCCGTTTTTCAAACATTTTTTCGAATAAGCCGTTTTTCAAACTTTTTTAATATTTTGTAATAATTTTAAGTGCTATTGTAGACATTTTATATTCGCTATTATAATTCAGATAGTAAAAATAACTTCATTTTACATGGGAATATGGTCTCCAAGGTATTCTGAAAAATTTATCACTTTCAACGATTGGTATAAACATGTACTCGGTTTCAAACTTGTGTTACTTGCCGCAGTTTTTATTGCTTCACACTAGTACTTCAGTATATATAGGCTGTCAAGGAAGTCAATGCTTTTACGATTAAATTCGTATTAACCTTGCAGCAAAGACTTTCACCGGGAGATTGGAACATGGAACCACCGCTTTATTGCTGTTGTTCCCACGTCGATCTTGATCAGAGTTAGTAGCACCTATTATATAGTCTCAGCTGTGGGCAAATAGTGAAGCCCTAATCAAAATGCATTTTTATAATAAAAATAACAGCAATAGATTTTTATAAAAAATGATCAATAATACATTTAAAATCTCTCGACAAAATCCAAAGACGGATATGCAATGTAATAAGTCCTGTCCTGGCACCTCAACTACGGTCACTTTCTCACAGACGTGATGTAGCTTCCCTCTGTCTTTTCTAAAAATATTTTTATGGCAACCGCTCAGACGAGATATTTTCACTAGTGCCCCAACTGCATGAATTTAAGCGTGCTACTAGTTTGGTATCTCTGTCCCACCCTTTCACTGTCATGTTAAATGTAACCGCCTCTTCTACTCCAACAGCTTCTCTCTCACTTCCCGACAGTGAAACTCCCTTTCTCTTGCTTGCTTCGCTGATAACTATAATCTTCAAATATTCAAATGTAACGTCTTATCGACATCTTGTGATGTCTTGAACCTTATCCTCTCCTTAAACACGCCTCTTTACTCTTACTTTCACTCTCTGTAACCTCTTGCACGCTAGTGGTACTCCTGCCTTGTTTGGGATGAAATGCTTTAAGAAAATACCAACAATACATTTTTTCATCTACAAACATATGTCTACCCTGAAATTTTAATGTACAAAACAACTGTAGATGTATTGCATTAAAATATTTAGATTTCGGCATTAAATAACCCATAGAGATCGGTATGTTCCTGAACAAAATCAAACAAACAATAGTTTCTGTCTATATCTCTGAGATGAGGTATTATGATTACTTATATTATTTACCTTATTCGGACTGTTATCCTCATCTTTATTGACATAGTCACAAGGACACTTGGCCCAGTGTATAAAAACGTTGGTTAGATTCAATGACTAGCTTTTAATAATATAATGGCTGTCTATATCTCTGAGATGAGGTATTATGATTACTTACATTATTTTCGGACTGTTATAGTCATCTTTATTGTCATATTCACAATTTCCAATCGAACCCTATAATTCCAATCACCTGATGAAGACCAGAGCGTACAACGGCCGAAACGTTGTGAATATGGCGATGAAGATGAAAACAATGTAAGTAACCGACAGTTGTTTAGAAATGTTCTTTTGTCATATTTATATAAGCAATATATTTTGTGAATTTAGCTTATATTTAATTATTAAAATATTGCTAAGTTATTAGCTGACGCATAAAAATAGTGTCAGCTATGCTTAATTCGTTATGAAATCCATTATAATTTGTCAATGGAGACAAGAGAATAAAGGAAAGCGAGAAGAAAGGACTAACTGTAAGAAGAAACAATGTATGGTTGTTAGGAATCTGGAAGCTACGAATTAGAAATGTCGAAATCACAAACAGATGATGGAAAATGCGACACCGGAAATATAAGGGTCATTGAGGAGAGGAGAAATAGATACATGCTGTCCAAAGGCACTTGCATGAAAGGGAACGTAGCAGGTTAGCCTAGAAGTTTAAGTAGGCTCGACGATTCAATTTCCCGCGAGAAAACACTAGATGAAAACGTGAAAAGAAAAAGAAGAGAAACAATATATTTTTGTATTTTCCTCCATTTCCCGGCGAGCAAACAAACGAAAAATTCTAACAACTTTATAGTCAAGCTTTAAATTTAATAAAATGTATTTTAAATTGAGAAGAAAAAAAGGAAATGACAGCAGTTTTTAAAGAAATTTTACATTATCGAATATAAAAAGGGAAAATATAACCTTTTCACCAAATATTTGGGCGAAATTCCACTTCAGTAAAATACATCATAAAAGCAGATGATCGTCAGTGCTTGTATGCAAATTCATAATAGGCGTGACTGTGTAATTATGGCTGCAAACAGGTCAGAAAGGACTGACTGATTTACATGCATCCATCTACATATTTTATGTAGAGTAAAATAAACAAAAATTGAGATAAAAAAAGAATGTAAGCGTCTATTGAAAATGAAAAGTGGGAATGAAGAAAAAGTGTTATAAACGATTTCATTCTTAATTAAAATATTCTGAATAGGGCAGAGTAATTTTAAAGACAGAAAGGGAAACATATGTGAGTTATTTTTAATTGGGGGGAGCGGTGATAAACTAAATTGAATGAGAATGAAAGTAAACAGAAGACCATGTTAGCAAATCAAAGATATAAGACGTCTAAGATGTGAATAATGAAAAAAAAGAAAAGAGAAAAATGAATGAGTAAAAAAAAAAAAAAAAAAAAACAAAAACGGAAAGAGAATTTTAAAATAAATTAAAAGCAATTGTAAAAGGGAGAAGGAAAAGAACAAATTTAAAAGGAATCATAAAACAACGAACGTACGAGGAAGGAGAAAAAGAAGGACTGAACACGGGGGGAGAAAAAGAAGGACTGAACACGGAGGGAGAAAAAGAAGGACTGAACACGGAGGGAGAAAAAGAAGGACTGAACACGGAGGGAGAAAAAGAAGGACTGAACGAGGAAGGAGGAAAAGATGGATTGAACACGGGGGGAGAAAAGAAGGACTGAAACAGGGGGAAAATATGGATTGAACACAGGGGGGGGAAAAAAATAAGGACTGAACACGGGGGAATAAGGACTGAACACGGGGGAGAAGGACTGAACACAGGGGGAGAAGGACTGAACACAGGGGGAGAAGGACTGAACACAGGGGGGGGAGAAGGACTGAACACAGGGGGGGAGAAGGACTGAACACAGGGGGGGAGAAGGACTGAACACAGGGGGGGAGAAGGACTGACTGAACAAGAAGGAGAAAAAGAAGGATTGAATACGGAGGAGAAAAAGATGGACTGAACGGGAAGGGAGAAAAATAAAGATTGAACAAGAAGGAGAAAAAAAGGATTAAACGAGGAAGGAGAAAAAGAAGGATTCAACAAGGAGGGAGGAAAAGGTCGATTGAACGAAGAGGGAGAAAAAGAAAAGACGAACAATGAAAAAAAAAACGAACGGACAAGAAAGCAAAAAAAAAAAAAGGAACAAATGAACAAAGGAGAAATAGAACAAATATAAAAAGTAGGAGAAAAAAGATGATGTCTAGTGAATGAAAACGGCTTTGAAGAGAAAACTTACATGCAAAATCGACATAAGAAAAGATTAAAGTACAGGAATAAAACTGACTTGAAAAGCAAGGAAAAGAAAGTTTAAGAGAATTCAGAAACGATTATCTTAAAAGTTTTATTTCGTTGTTGGTCAAGTAACTTTAAATTCCTGGAATTAGTTAATCATCTTACTTCGCACGACCCCGTTTCGCAAAGTCTACCGCTGACGTGTGAACGACCACCACTGAATTAGTCTATGATGCTTTAGATAAGAATAGCGAACTCTGGCTGTGGCTCTAGATATTTCGACCGTGTTTGGCTTGCTGACCATCGACCCAAGATGAAGAGCTACGGTTCTAAGGGACGAATATTTGGCCAAATCCAATCGTTCACAATACATCGATGATTGAAATGAAAGTTGTGTTGAACGAACGCGCTTCTAGATCTTCTCACATTAAGGCAGGGACCCCCCACCAAGTCTTACGCGGTTCTAATCTTCAAGGACCTATCCAGTGCAGTATTTTATTTTCTGAATTTTTAGATGTTTCTAATTTGTTACTGTCGAAATTTAATCTGGATAGCGCATCCACGTGTGGAATTATATATATGATCTCGAAAACAAAGACCATGATTTTTGTAGCCCATCTTAAAATTCTAGCTGTGACTTTTGGTAATTTCTTTCTGGCTCTAAATATACAAGGTTTGTGATTTGGCTTTAACACAAATTTTAGTCCGAACAAAAAATTTCGAGTTCTTTCTGTACTTCATACTATTACTAACGCTCCTTTCTCAATATTTGAATAGTTAGCTTCAGCTGACGTTAAGTTTCTCGATAGGTACATTATTGGATGACCTTCTTGAGTTAAAATTGTGGCACTTGCATCTGTAATCAATGTCACTTCTTTTTTTGGATCAATGATTTTTTTTTAAATTGATTCTGTTATTAGAGCCTTTTTTAAGCTTTCAAGAGCTATATTTTGCCTTTGAGTCCATTTAAATTCTTTATTCTTTGCCCGTAATTCTTCAGCTGGTTCTATTATGGCGCTCTTTCTAGGTAGATATCTGCTATAAAAATTGCTCAATCCCCAAAATGATTCTAATTATTTTTTTTTGGTGTAATCACTTCCTAATTTTTGGTGAATTCATGTCAAGAGGCTTTCTTGTCTTTCAGTTTCTTTAACCTAGCCAACGCTGTTAAACAGCTAATCCACATTTTGACGTGCTACGGTTCATCCAGCGCGGTTAGGAATCCTATCGGCGACGCCATATTTTTATAAAGTAGAGTACTCTTTGGAATACACGTTGTCAGGTCAACGAATGGCTGCTCGACTAGCATTCCTTGTGGCATACTGATTTTATTGCAGTGCCTCATTTACATACAATGCTACATTGAGAAAAAAATAATCATTTAAGATAATGAAGAGGAAGAAATGAAAGAACAAGGGTGAAAAAAATCTATGAAAAAGAAAATAAAGAAAGAGAAAGAACCGAAAAAAGAAAACGGATTTAAACGGAAATTATTAAATAGATAAGAAAATGAAAAATTGATTGACGTAAAAAGCATGAATATAAAATTATAACATAGAAAAGGGCGAAAGAAGAAAAGATTGAATGAAAAACGAAGGAGCGAAAAAGGAATCTGTTAATAAAAGTAAAAATGGACGAATTAAAAAGGAGAGAAACTGAAAGAAAAATTAATGAGTGAAAAAGGAAAAGAAAAGCAACCATAAAAAGAAAAGCATAGAATGACGAAAAAAAAAAAAAGAAATGAACGAGGAAGTAGAAAACGAACAAAAAAGGAAATAAAAGAAGAAACCAAAAACAATGGAAAATAGAAAGAATGAAGAAGAAAAAAGAAAAGGACGAATTAAAAAGGAAAAGAAAGTGAAATTAACACAATAGTGAAGAAAAAATGAAATAAAATTTAAAAGAGAAAGAAATCGTGGAAAAAAGGAGGAGAAAGACGTAAAGGAAAAAAGAAGGCGAAAGACGTAAAGGAAAAATGCGAATGACAAATCAAATGAAGGCATAAAAGAAAAAAAGGCCAAAGGCATAAAAGAAAAAAAAGGCCAAAGGCATAAAAGAAAAAAAGGACAAAGGAAAAAAGGAGAAAAAAAGAAAGAAATGGCAAAGGTAAGAAAGAAAATAAAACATGAGTGAAAAAAGGACGGATGAGTAAAGAACAAAGAAAACTGCGAAAGAAAAATAGGTATGACTTAAAAGAAATGAACAATAAACGAACGAAAGTATGTAATGGGAAACAAAACGGAGAAAAATTTTAAAAAGAAATGGGAAAAAAAATAATGTAACCGTCATAAAAAGGAAGAAATTTAATAAAAATGAAAGTGAGAAAAAAATAATGAAACGAAAGTGAAAAAGAATGTATCAATGAGTGAAAAAAAAATGAATAAAAGAAAACAAAACATGAAAATAGGAGAAAGAGAGAGAGAGGAACAAAAGCAAAAAGAAATATGTAAAAATTAAGAAAGCAAAAGGAAAGAAGATAAGAATTTAAAGAAAATAAGTGGAAACAGAAAGCAAAGTGGAAATAGAAAAGAAAAAATGAAGGAATTAAAGAAAAAAAAAACTATTCATCATCTCCATTTTTGAAATATGCGATTTGTCACGTCTTCAGAGTTAAGGCTTTCCAGTTGAATTTTTTTTCTTAAGTTTTCCGAGATTTGATTTATAAAATTATATTTTTTCATTAAATTCATACTTTTCATTTCATCTCTGGGAATGAATGTCATGACGACCAGGTAAATCTGGAAATGATAAAATTTAATTTTTTTTCTCTTCTTAGGTTTAAATTGCTGAAAGAAAATTACTCTTAAAAATAGACTATTAAATTGTATAAAATACAAGTTAAAAAAAACGTTGGCTAAAAGAGAAAGAATAAAAATTTGGCAGCCAAAAGGCGTACGAACAGAAGAATTATTTCCTTCTGTAATTTTCTCGATTCGATTATCATAACGGAATAAATATTTTTCTAGTTCGGTTTAATACATTATATATTCGACATTACATCCCGGATTCATGTTATTAAAAGCTTAATGCCTTTAAAATTATATTATTTCTTAATGCGTAATACAAACTTAATTCGTAAATGCTAATCACCGAAATTTTATAACGATTTACCTGTAGAAAGGTTACAGAAACGAAGCGTGAAATTAAGAGATATCTTAAAGGAGATTATATAAAAATAAACTACATTTTGTTATATATATATATATATATACACACACATATATATATATATATATATATATGTGTGTGTGTGTCTGGTAATATCAGCCGTTTCCTTATAAGAAAACATTTAACAGTCATTGACCGAACAGCCAATGATACTGTCGGGTAGGATTTATAATGTATGTCTATTAAAACAATCTTTCAGGAAAATCAGTTCCTCAAGTCCAATAGCTGTTACCGCTTTTACGCTACTGATTGGGTCTTTTCTGACCAATTTATTCTAAACACTGTTGAATGTCAACGTCTTCATTATACAATTATTTCCTCTTCGAGTTACATGTGTTATACATTTTAGTTTTTAATGTTGCTAAAAGTCTTCAAGTGATGTTTATTTATCTCTGCTAGGAGTTTCACAGATTCTGAAGTCTAGTCATCAGGTCATTAGTTTTATTTCTATTATTCAAAAAATAACACGAGAAAAAACACCCTGGATTCTATATATACGAAATATAAAAAATACATTCGTCTCTAAAGGCGTTCATTTTAAACTATGCAAATCTCACAGTCGGCATAAGTAAATTATTATTATTATTCTTCATCTCATTATTATTATTATCATCATCATCATTATTATTATCATTATCATCATTATTATTATTCTATCTTACGATATTGAACAGTGTAATCACCAAGATTGCTTACGACTCCGAAATTCCTGTAATACCTTGGTCAAACGTTTTTAGCAAAACATAAGCTTAGAAATCTGCATGCCATAAGTTACGAGTTAGATCCCCACTGACAACTCCATCCTTGTGGCCTTGTACCTAACCGAAGGTACACTGAAGCCCTCTAATGATACTCACTGCCCTGTTTATGGGATTAAAATGAACACTATTTAAAATTAACTTATTGTGAAAAGGAATAAAAATATCTCTTCAACATTCAACAGGAAATTAATGCTTTACAGAATTTCTGAAATTCAGTTTGGAATATAAATCACAAATTTTAAGCGGAAGCAAGGCGATATAGAGTGAAAAAGTGATCTAATGTAAATAACCATGAATTAAATCCTTTAAAAAAATCATTTCACCCAAGGCAAGGCGATAATGCCACTAGGACATAGGGGTTATAGGGAGTGAAAGAGAATGAGAAGACACTAGTGTGGAAAGTACAATGAAGAAACAGGATTCGAGAAGACAAAGGCTAGCCATGGACATTCCATTTAAACTTTTGAAAATTGTAGGTGGCCGGAAAAGAAGAAATTGAAAGGGAGTTCCACAGGTGAGAAATGCGAGAAAAGAATAGCGTTAGAATAGGAAAGGCGGTTGCATTTAGCTAGTTGAACGGTAAATTTGTGAGACCAAGTCACCAATCTAGTCATTCACTTAAATTTATTTAATCGAGGCATTAAGAAATCACAACAGTTACTATTAATGACAGCGGGAAGCCACGTTGTGTCGGTGAGAAAATGGCTGAAGACGAGATGCCAAGTCAGGATCGATTACATTAGACTATTCTTTGAATTTTGTCAAGAATCTCGAAATGTACAGCTGGCGACCAGACATGGCAGTAGTATTCAATGCATGGAAAAATTATAGATTTATATACAAGATAGATTTTAATGAGGAAAACATTTACAACTATTACTTTCAAATTCTGAAATAGATATGACAAAAAATATCACTGTCAATGATTCTATTCTTAATTCCCTTGTAAATAATCTGATCCTGATGGCGCAATCTTTGGCATACTTCAAAAAGCAAAAATAGAGGTTTGTATATATTTGTGTTTAGCGGTTCGATTTATTTAGCCAAAAAGTGGATCAAACTTTTTAATTATTTTTGTGCTTTTAGTTCCTCTAAAAATATATATGCATCATCGTGAGGTGAGCGAAGTTATATTAAAGCAACACACGAATACTTCAGCAAAATGCACTTTCTCTCAAAAAGAAAATAATTGAATATCAATAGGCCGTCATGGGATATTGTTTGAACGTATTGATTTTACTGAGTTTCGAGTTGATATCTCAGTGTAGCTCAGGTGTGGTAGTTTGATCTATTTTCTGTAGTTACCCAAGAAACAGTCATTTAATCTACAGGAGTCAATGGCTTTCCAATCTGCTCTTGTTATTATGGGTCACTTAGGCAAGCAGCAAAATGCAGCGGGGGTGGTAGGAGCAGGTTCTATTACCTATTTAGAATGTTGACGATAAAGGTTTTAACAGCGCCGGCGGAGAACAGGTGTTAGGAAACTGGGGGCAGGGAAAGAATTGATAAGACTGAAAGATGAAGAGAGCGGGGAAAGTGAAGAAAATACAAGAGTGAAAGCAGACCAAATATAGGAAAAAAAAAAACAAGAATGAAACAAAAGAATAAGAAAAACATACAAACAAGAATAGAAAATTATTTATTTTGTTTTGACTCGATTTTTTTTTTTTTTTTTTACATGAATACTTTTTTGTATTTGATTTTTTTTTTTAAAAAAAGGAAGATTGAATCAACTGCTCGGTCTAGAACTAGGAAAGTTGATTCACTGTGTCGTGCTAGACAAATTTTCTCGCCAGAATCTATCATATACATTTATAAATCTACCATTCCTTATTGAGGATTCAGTATTGAATATTGCTGTCACATCTGGTCTGGCCGATTATTCTTACTATTTTATGAAGAATTCCAAAATATATATCAATATTATTGCTTGGCATTTCGACTTCAGTCGCTTTCTCTACCTCCGTAATATAGTTTCTCTGTATCTTTTGTATAAATATTTTATTTGTTCTGATGAGCTTTCGTCTTTGGTATCTAGAATTTAAACAAACAGCTAGATTGGCAGCAAGCTCTCGTCATTTTACAGTTGAAATGGTTAGATGCAATCGTAAGTTCTATACAAACAGTTTCTTCCCTTGCACTTCTCACTTGTAGAACTCTTCTTACTTTTGAGTCAACTTTGTTCTACAACGTTTTAAATGCAATATCAGTCATTATCTTCTGTCTTCTTAATTCCTGTTCTTTTATTGTCCTCTCTCCCTAGTGCAACTTTAAGTCTTAGTGGCTTCATTGCCTTGCTTGAGGTGAAACGATTAAAAAATGAGTGAATTAGTTCATAGTTTTTAACGATTCAGCAGGAATTTCAATTTGTTCTGTGAAATTTGCCTATATTTGAGAGCGAATATGATTTTAAATTTATAATCTTCTCATTTAATTTTCCATCAGGTCAAGATAGAATGGAAAGGCTAAAATGAAACTGAAAGTGAAAGGATTATAAACTATATTTCGAACAATGTAGCTCCTGTAGGACAAGTAATACTTCTGTTTAAAAATAATTTTAAAAAGTACGGGGCAGTGTCATATAAAGAGATTAAAGGAGTATGATGTAATATTTTGAAGGAAAATAGTCCAAAAACCTCAGGAAGAAAATACCGATTTAAAGTATAACGTAGAACTATTTAAAATTATTTATGAGCAATAGGCAAAAAGAAAAAAAACATTTAATTGAGCGCTTACATTTTAATCGTAAATACGGTCTAATTCATCAGACCTACAAATTCAAAAAGAAAACAGAAAAAACAACTCCGGAAATAAAAATAGAATTTAGAGAGAGTGTAAGTGTGAGAGTGTAGGACGAATGTTACAGCTAAAGAGAGGGGTAACAGACGAGAGAAGGTGGGAGATTAAAATTTAACAGAAAGAACTTTTAAAGAGGGGAGTCAAAGACGGTTTAAGTGAGAGAAACATGAATGTTCTCGGATGTCTAAGACATTAAAAATGTAACCGGAAAGGATACATTTTGTGATGACATAGACACACAATAGACGATCTAATCTTAAATATCAGAAGAAGATGGAGGGAGAGGAAAAGAAAAGAAAAGAAAAAGGGGTGGGGAAACTAAAACTGAAGGGGATTTACTGAAAGGGCCGCTGTGTAATTAAGAAAATTTGAGAAAATTAATATCGACTACAGCTTACAAATCAAATAAACATATAAAAAATAAATATAACGATTATCTAATCTAGCAAGGACCTATATTTTTATGTTCAAAAACACATGCGTATACACACATACACAATAACATATCCATATACATGCATATAGGCGTGTACCCGCATACACATTTATCCATATACATGCATATAGGCGTGTACCCGCATACACATTTATCCATATACATGCATATAGGCGTGTACCCGCATACACATTTATCCATATACATGCATATAGGCGTGTACCCGCATACACATTTATCCATATACATGCATATAGGCGTGTACCCGCATACACATTTATCCATATACATGCATATATGTACCCATACACATTTATCCATATACATGCATATAGGCGTGTACCCGCATACACATTTATCCATATACATGCATATAGGCGTGTACCCACATACACATTTATCCATATACATGCATATAGGCGTGCATACATTTATCCATATACATGCATATAGGCGTGTCCATACACATTTATCCATATACATGCATATAGGCGTGTACCCATACACATTTATCCATATACATGCATATAGGCGTGTACCCACATACACACATATCCATATACATGCATATAGGCGTGTACCCACATACACACATATCCATATATATATATATATATATATATATATAATTCTCAACGCTTATGTGGTTATGGTGTCTATTGAAATCCTGGAAGTGAATTAATAATCTGTTGTGTAATCTTTCGTGGAAAAATATATATCATAAAATAAATCCAATTTTAACATTTCTATCTACAAGCATGTGTCTTATAACTTGTCTCACTTATCAGGAAATAAATAATTAACATATTCATCTTTAAAAAGAAACTTTATTTAAAACAGTTTTGTTTATTCATTTCCAACCTGGTCGTTTGTCTTCTTTATCAATAAGCAATAGCTTTTAGAGCGTATTTATAAGTAAATTAATTACTTATTCAAATAACGACATTTTATTCTCTTAAAACGGTAACGACTTCAGCATTTAGATCTGAGCTAAGAAAACAACATATAGAAGGAAGTATAGATGTTTTTTTGTTTATTTTGATAATGTAACAAATGTAACTTATAATAAAATGCCGTATATTAAATAAACAACGACCCATAGGTTTAAACCTATCGAAACGCTTTAATGCTAACAATTAGGCCAACATCATTTTCCGAGATAAGCAATTCTGTCAAAGAAATATCACGGATCAGAGCGAAAGAAAGCGAATTGGTCTGCTCTACGCCGTCCATTATTGCTCGAATATATTAGCTACTAATTCTCCGAGAAAACAAGTTAATTAACATTTCAAATTCACTTGAATTAAAGTTTTGCTTTATAATGAAAATAAAATGAAGCATTTTAAATTAAATAATAATATATTTTTAATTCGTCTCTTAAATATTTTGAAAAACTAACATCTAAACGTGGTCAATATATTTCCACGTTTACCCTTTCCTTTATTTGCGAAAATATAAAAGAAAAATGTGTCAGTAATACAGGAGAAGTGCTTCAAAAAACTTAGAGAGTTCAAGAAATTCTGGAATCCACAAATAACTCAAGTAAATCTAATCGGTGCTATAAAAACGCAGAAAGCTATAATATTGGCAAACGAAGAGGAAAACCTAAAATTTAGCCGCCATTGCTTTCGAGATTGTTTATTGAGCATCTGCGGGGATTCTATGGATCAAAGTAGCGAAATTAAATTACAATAGGAAGAAACATTCGTCACGTGAGAGCATGTTCCCTTTGATACACAATTCCCTCTCCTTGAAACACAGAATATATAACCTGGTCTATCCTTACACTGTAATTCCAACCAAAGAACATCAAAACATGCACGCAAAAAGACCAGATTGATTTCATTTTTACTTCGCCCTCCAAGGCAAACAAATTTATAAAATGTCATCACGACATGGAAACGGGCCTTGAGGAAACGTTTTGTATTTTTTCGGTAAAAAAGTATAGATATAAAAAGTCTGATTTGAAAAACTCGAGACGAGGTCTGTTATGAAATTACAAAAATTTATGAATGCACCTCCAAACATCGAGATGACCAGAGCTGATCTCTCATCTGAAATAGCTGTAACAGCTCAATAGACGGGGGGAAATAAGCTAGTAAACTTTCATCATCTCCAAGCTGGCCCTGAATTCCAAGCAGTCACGATAAATGATGGCACTCTCAAACAAGCTTTTTCAACGTATTTGAAGGTCTATTTGGACTGACGAAAACCGATGAATTGATTCGTTTTCTACGGCTTATCAACCATTTTCAGATTATTTAAAGCCAGAAAATATTTTCAGATTGTAAGTTTTTGTTTTTGATATAACAAGGAGTTAATTATACAAGTCTTATCCATTAACTCAGGAATGATAGTCATACCTTTCCCAAGAATATCTGTACGTAAGTGAATGTAGCGAATTGAAACTTTGCTTTCCGATTACCAATTCCGAGCTATTATTCATTACACCACCCTCACATCAAAGCTTACAGCACCAAAACATTAAACTTTTTGTTAGAATCGAAGAAATGATTACTGAATTCTTATGTAATATCGGTGATCATATATGGCAGTTAATGCTGGACAATTTCACCAAAGATGAAGAGAATTGCAGCAACAGAAATGTTATTCTACAGATTGATATGGAGAATACCAAGGACTGAACATATGAGCAACGACAACACTGTTGGGAAAATCATCCCAAAAAGGACACTTATATTTAGAATCAGAAAGAGGCAACTGTAATTTCTTAGGTACATAATGAGAAAAAGTGGACTTTGATACTCACAGGACAGATTGAAGGAAAGAGGGGAGAGAGTAACATCGATTAACTTTACTAAGGATGCCGGTTGATAAAACAGAATTATAACAGCCGAAAATACGGATCCATTATTCCTCTTCTTCCTCCTTCTCCTCTTGAGCTGTTGTGAAATTTCTGTTGGTTGAATCTTTCCACGAATGACTCAAAATCTCGACCAGATTTCAGTTACATCCCCTGTCGTACTAAAATAAAGTTACTGTTTAGAAAACAGTTTTCCAATAATTATTTCAGCAACGTAAGTTTTTCCTTAACGTGATGTTTACTTAAAGATAGAAGTTTTACCGTCTTCATGTCTTTTATTAATGTTCTCAATAATCTACTTTTACCTATTTTTTTTTTATATCCGCAAAACAAGCTTCTCCAAATACATTTTGCCAGTCAATCCACTTTTCTTTCTTATAAGCTTTTTAGTTTATCTGAAATCTATTTCTGCCACATTCGGAAAGACTATTTTGTTCTTATCTTTCCGACGTTTTCAATTTCTTTCTTGATTGTTCTCAGAACTCGGTTCAACTTTTCCCCAAATTCCAATTTTGTGTTCCCATTACTCAATCATTTTACACTATATTCTTTGTCTTTTGTATTTTGATATTTCTTACGACACTATCAATATATATATATATATATATATATATATATATATTATGAAATGGACAAAATCTGACAATTATTTTTAGACATTTTTTATGGTTATACTTTCTTTTTATTGATACAGATATTTAAGTAAATGCTCTGTTTATAATAAACAGTATTAACGATATTTACCGGCCTGAATGTCCGATAAATTTTCATAGAAAATATGCGTCCTCCAACAGAGTCATATATATATATATATATATATATATATTTATGCGGCATATAACCTGACGTTGTTTTACCGATGGAGCTCCTCTGTGGCTCAATCGGTAAAAGCACGTTAGGCTATATGTCGGTTCTGTATAGGATACAAGTTCGATTCTTGACCGGTAAATGTTGTTAATACTGTTTATTATAAACAGAGCATTTACTTAAATATTTGTATCTATAAAAAGAACGTATAAATGTAAAAAAATCTCTCTCTCTCTCTCTCTCTATATATATATATATATATATATAGAGTGTAACAACAAAATTGTTTAAATCGTGGGATAATTGTCCATCCCACAAAATGTTTAATATCTAGAAAACACTAAACTCATCGAGTTTCTTTTTACCAGCTTTTCAGGTAAGAGGTTTAGCCATCTTGACATCCTTTGACGTAAGAATCACTGAAAAAAAAACCTTTGAGTTATTAAGGTAGAAAGAGAACAGGCAAAAATCATTTTGTGCCTGCCCCACTTTTTCCCAAATGAGCAATGATAGGAG
The DNA here is from genome assembly GCA_903632075.3 of Acanthosepion pharaonis. Classification (NCBI taxonomy): domain Eukaryota; kingdom Metazoa; phylum Mollusca; class Cephalopoda; order Sepiida; family Sepiidae; genus Acanthosepion; species Acanthosepion pharaonis. The sequence goes on from CAHIKZ030000118.1 coordinate 306,175, forward strand.
GAAAAAATCATCCAGGCCTTCAGTAACGGCACCAACATTCATACTCTGGCTTCTATCTTCAAAGTACATTCAAAAGAACGGTGAATTTGAAGAAAAGAGGGAACATTAGAGAGAAACACTGGACCAGGAAGTCACAACAAGAAGAGGGATCGTCATTTCAACTTTGAGCTAAAGAGATCAATTAAAAAAGATCCGACTCAATCCATATGACATTTGTAACGGGAAGGAGGAGTTTTACCTATGACAGTCAAAAGCGTAGTGAAGCAAAAGAGTCGAAAATGAAATCGTACGTTAAAAAAAAAAAAAAAAAAAAAAATTAACGTTTTAGCATTGACAAGCTCCAGTGAATTTATCCCGAGATGCGAAATGGCCATAAAAATGGTATATAATTGAGTTTAATTTTTATGTAAGATGTGCGTGCGTGTGTAAGTAACATTAAATGTTATTTTTAGTGGATGCACATATTTGAATAGACTCTTCATGTTTCTGCTGGAGGGCGTGCTTCTTGAATATTTAGGTCGGTGGATGAATATATAATACTGTTTAAAACTATAAAGCAATATTAGTAACAACAAAGATAACGTTTAAAGTGATAAAAATAAGTTGGATTAATAAATAAAACTATTTCTTTATATATATATATATATATATATATATATATATTTTAGAGAGAGCGAAAAAATATTACTTGAATGTTATTTCTAGTGGATCCCCGTATTTGTATAGATGCTATGTTTATTTATTAAGCAGTGTATTTATTTATTTTCATCTACCGGCCTGAATATTCTAGAAACCTTAATTGAAAATATATTCATTCTCCGGCATATTTTTCTAGTATTTTTCCAGGCCGGTAGATGAAAAATATACTGCTTAATAAACAGAACATGTCTTCAAATACGGTTATCCATTAGAAATAAGGTTTAAGTAATACAAAATATACCGGATAATAAAAAAAATCCCTTCCATATATATATATATATATATATATATATATATATATATATATGTGTGTGTGTGTGTGTGTGTGTATTTATCTAAATTTTATGAACAACCGTCGAATTGAAACGTGAAAAACACCATGAAATAATTTACTGTAAAAATCTTTCATGAAAGGGATAAACTTAATTTTACATGGGATTATTATAGAATAAATATGTCCTGAAATTATTGCAAAATATTTTGGTTAATACAAAATTGATTGTGAAACCGTTAACTTGCATAATGATATCTGACATGTTTTTTGTTGTGTTTATTGAAAGATATATCAACTATATGTAATAACTTAACATTTTTACATCGATTAAAACGTAGGCTTCTAAGGATTTGCTTAGAGAAAATCGTTATAAAACATTCATTATATATGTTGCAAATGTGTTATATTTAGCGGGGTTCTTGATATCGTTGCTAGAGTGTTTATAGATATATAAACAGCTTGGACATACGAATAGGGCCTACATGGTGACTAGGTTTCAATACGATCTTCAGACTATCAAATTGAAAGATTCTGGAACTAGTATGCCCGACCACAAAGGAACTAGCCGACAAAATTTATTTTAGCTCTTACACAGAATGCTTTGTTTTAAGTATTGACCATTTTTATTTTTATACGTTAAACCATAAAAATGTCTTTTTTTTTAACTCTTCGTATATAAAATAAAATAATATCTCTCTCTCATATATATGATAAAAATAGAGCTTTAGTGTATGCTATATTAATTGGTAAAAGTGCTTAACAAAGTCTATGTAAATATAAAAGTGGACTGTTGTCGACAATAATCGGCGACAGATTGTTTCATGCTAAAACGCAGTCTTCAGGCCATTGTGTCCAAACATGAATGAGACTGTCACCATTTAGTGTTGACAACAATGCCCACACTTACATATATTAATGAATAAAAAGAGAAGTGGAAAAACTATTCTTAGCTGACGGGTTTCGTCCTCCGAAAAGAATTTATCAGGCAAATGTAGGATTTATTATATTGCACGTGATTATATACAAGAGCGAAGATGTCATTGGTTTATTAAGGCTTTTAAATTTGAGAATGTTTATGAATATTGATCTGCTAAATGAAAAGTCAGTGAAAACATATGGAGGACACAAAGTGCTATAATTCAAAGTCTGGTAAGACAAAAAATTGTTTTTTAAGCAAATGAATACTGACTAAAATTCAGATTGTTATGGCATCCTCGCTGTTGTATATAAACGCGTGCAAGAAAATACATCCTACATTAGCCTTGATAAAGTCCCTTAGAGGATGAAACAATTCGGCTACGAATAGTTTTTTCTCTTGTCTTTTTATTTATTTTGTTCATTTACAGATACACTATCTGAAACCAATTTACACACACATACAAACATTATATATATAATGTGCTACCAAAGCGTTCTGTGAAAAAGAAGTTGAAATATAGCAGACTGGTTTGGAGTAAAATAGCTTACTTTATTCGGTGCACATGCCTTGTTCAAATTTGAATGAGCTCCTTGAAGATTTAGTATCACAGTATTCTAGCAATTACGTGACTCGAGAAAAAATATTCAATTAATTATCAAACAAGCATAACTCACAAGTCTATTATCGGAATTTTTTTATACTAATCCTCATCCAAAATGAACGGTTTCTCAGAGGCACCCGCCATTTTTTGTCTCACTCTCAGAGTTCAATAGTTTGAATTGTAGTCCCAAAATAGACTAGAATGTCAGAAGTAAATGGAACACAAGATGTTTAAATATCCTGTGGGCTGATGATCGGCATTCTAAAATAAGTTATTTGGAAGTAATTTCTAAGACATAGCTTAACTGGAAAGCCGAACCCAGTTTGATTAAAAAAAAAAAAAAAAAAACAAACTCAAAGAAGGCTAGGAATGTAATCGATCCTGACTTGGAATCTGAACTTCACTAACTTTCTTATCGTCAGTGATGTAGTTTCCATCTGTCTTTTCTGCAAATATTTTCATGGCAACTGCCCCGACTACAGGAATTTCAGCGTGTTACTAGATTGGCATCTGGGTGACAGCTTTTTACTGTTGAAACAGTTAAATACCACCGCCAATTATTCTCAGTTTCTTTTCTTGCACTTCCCACTTGTAGAACCAGTTTCCCAATCTTCAAAGGTTTAAATGCAATGAACCCTGTTCATCTTTGGCCCTTTCATCAAACCGACACGTTTTCTCTTTCATTCCCTTCAATCCTCCATGTGCTCATGGTTTTACCGCTTTTCTTGCGGGTGAAATGATTAATAAAAATAAAAGGCACAAGGTAGAATGTTAGGGTGTTGTAAGACAGTTAAGAACAGACAAATAGTGAAGTTCATGAGGTTATGTGGAAAAAAAGATGATTAACTCCAGGCATGAAAAAAATCATGATTGTAGTGGCTGGGAAAACATCCTTCCAGGATTCTATGACACAAGGCAGCAGTTCATGGGAAAAAGCTGTCCAAGCGCTTCTTACTAATGGAATACAAAGGAAAGGAGGATTATTCATCCTTGTGCATGAATAGCGAGAAACTCCCTACTTTTCAGTTGGGGGAGTGCTGTATATTTGAAAATAATTAATCACCTACAAGGCCGCGTAGACGCTTTTAAACTATCAAGACGAAAAATTAAGGACTGGGCAGCTCCAAACCAAATATGGCAGCAATAATCATTTTTTTGGTTTGGTGTGATTATATCTCAAACATCGAGTATCGCGGGTGGGGGTGGGGAGAGTCAGGGACTTATTGGTGCGTTATAATGAACATTCTATTTTCCAAGCATTTATAGCAACACATCATATTTATGTATTCCACTTGAGGTATGGGGTGAGGTGAGTTTCAATAGTGGTTAAAAGCAAAAGAAAAAAAATCCTATTTCATTTTATTTCTCGTTGAGGAAGGACACAATCATGTCCGAAAATTCTGTTTTTTAACATCTTTTGTTATCATGAGTATTTTCTCTAAACGTCTAATACAAAATAAATATTTTTATTGCCATTATATCTCTCGAATTGGTTTCATTAGCCTACTATATATATATATATATATATATATATATATATATATATATATATATATATATATATATATATATATATATATATATATATATATATATATATATATATATAGAGGGGCACCTTGAGGTGGTGTAATGGTTAGCAAGTTTGTTTCGCTAGAACAATTACGACTGAGTAGTGAGATCGATCCTCACTGGGTGACCCCTACTTTCGGCCTTGTACAACATCTAAGTTAGACTTGGAAAATCACTATATATAGTTGTAGATTGGATAAATGAGACGGCCAAATATAATCAATCGTGTACGCGTGTGCTGGTGTGCATACACAGGCAAGCAAATAAAAAATCGTCAAATTTATGCATGAGGTGTAAACGTAGTACTGCTCAATGCGATTATTCAGAGCAAAGATATGTATTAATTAATACATATACGTGTACCTACGCTTTGGCGTGTGACTATAGTTTTGCTGGGTGGTGTCCTAAGCTCATCGGGCACGGGGTCGATGTTGCCGCAAGTAAACAAATGGGTCATGGGAGTTTCACTGCTACGTAGTGTATAAAAAATAATATAAAAAGTTGCACAGGAGTGTGCTAAATGCGATGCTGGTGGTTTACATTTCTCAGAAAAAAAATTAGCAGAATATGAGGGGGGGTTAAAAAGTATGAGGGAAGAAAAAGTTAATTACAAATTTAAAATTAAAGACAGCGAAACTATAGTCGCACGCCAAAACGTAGGTACACTTATATGTACTAATTAATACATACATAAACACAGACATATATATATATATATATATATATATATATATATATATATATATACATACATAGTACACAATAAAATCTAAAATTACCCCATACCGAGAATAAACCTATTTCAACCGAAGAAAACTTCGTCAGTCCAATTCATCCCCGTATTAATAGGATCCACTTGGATTATATACCAACGGATTATGGGCACCTCGAGGCGGTGTAATGGCTAGCAAGCTTGTCTCGCTGGAACAATTACAACTGAGTCATGAGTTCGATCCTCACTGGGTGCACCGTACTTTCGACCTTGTGCCACATCTAAGCTACGCTTGGAAAACCACTATACCAACGGATTATTACCCTTACACACTATATATATATATATATATATATATATATATATATATGTGTGTCTGTATTTAATAATCCGTTGGTATATAATCCAAGTGAATCCTATTAATACGGGGGGAATAAGACTGACTAAGTTTTCGTCGGCTGAAATAGGTCTATTCCCAATATGAAGTAATTTTAGATTTTATAGTGTACTATATATATATATATATATATATATATATATATATATATATATATGTGTGTGTGTGTGAACGAAATAATAACCTGTATATATACACATATTCTATTCCATATGTTACTGCATAAATAAAGAAATATTGGGTTAGACACCTATTGTTGGTGATACCATTTTTTTTTCGCTGTTACTGTAGTTGTTGCTGTGATGTTTTTTTGGTCTCCTGCCAGGTTGATTGTAAATCGAAGACATATTCTCAGAACAAGGATAGTTTCGAAATTACAGAGTAGCCAAGGCGGGAGGAAGAAAAGGCGTAATCAAGAAGAAATACGCCAATAAAACTTGTACTACGAGGTCAACAGAAGAATACGCTATATCCATTTTTTTTTTGTAAATTGCGGCCATTATGAAAAGAAAAAAAGATGGTTTGTAAATAAAAGGACGCAGTGAAGAAGAGAATAAAGAACAAAACCCGAGGAAAGGTTAAAAGAAGAAAAAAAGAAGAAGAGCTAAATTAAGGAGGAATAGTAAAGAAAATGAATACTAAAGAATTATAAAAGAATAGGAAGAAAGAGAGAATAAAATAAAGATGAGTAGAATATTTAGAATGATGGAAAAGCCATAGGAAGAGGAAGGACAAAAGAACGAAATATGAAATCAGATTATGAAGAAAAATGAAAAGCAGAATATTAAAGGAGGAGAAATAAAGGAGAGCAATAAGGAGAGGAAGGACAAAAGAATGTAATAAAGAAAGGAGAGAAATTTTATTATTACAGTGGAAATGAAGAATAAATATTACGAAAATAACGGAAAACACATGATAGCAAATCTAACAATCAGGAAAAGACTAAAATCCGGATTATAAAAGGAAAGAAATGAATTTTTTATTCGGAGGAAAAAGGGAAGGAGCGAAAATAGAATGGATCAATATTTAAATTCAAGTAAAAAAAAAGCAAGCAAAAAACGAAAAAGAAACAATATTTCAAATAATGAAAAACCAAATATGTCTCAGAGAATTAGGATTTATTATCTGTAGATGTAACCTTAACGACGTAGCCTACGTTGATGACACAGTATTTATAGTAAATACAAAAGGGAAAAGGAAATAAAAATTATGCAACGTCGTGGAGAGGAGAGAAGATATTATTAATTTTAAGAAGACGGGCTGCTTAATAGTGAGCAAAATGGATAACCCAACATGCGTTTTACACCTCGGGGACTTGAAAATTAAACAATGGCCGAAATTCTTGGTAATTTACGAACAGACGACAGGAAGCATGACACAAATTCAAAAGTGCATAGGAAATCACTTAGCGGATGATTGGTAAAAAGAAAAGCTGAAAAATAACATTAGAAATAATGACAAGAGTGATAGACAACCAAGGCAATAAAAATCTTGTCACAATAAAATAAAAAAAAAAAATTCAGGCTGCCGAGATGTCGTTCCGCCGATTCTAAAGATGAATGGTGAAAAGACCATTGGCAGAGTATGGGAACAGTAAGGAAGTTCTAATGAGAATAGAAATGGTAAATGGTGTGAATGAAAAAGAAAATGCTTGTTCGGAGAAAACCTTAAAGAAAGGAGCGAAAACAAAAAGAATCAATATTTAAATTTAGGTAAAAAAAGCTCCCCCAAAAAAAAAAAACCAAAAGAAAACATTTAAGATATTAATTTTAAAATCAACAAATTCACCGTCCCAAATGTTAGAGTAACACAATCTTACCACATTATTTACATTATTCGGACTATTTTCCTCATCTTTGTCGCCATATTTATTACAACGTTTCGGTCGTTGTACGCTCTGGCCTTCTTCAAGGATACATGGCACAGTGGATAAAGGCGTTGGTTAGATCTGTGAGAGGACCCAAAGAGTGTGAGTTCAATATCCGGTTAAGGCAGTGGAGAACTTCGAGAGGGGAATTAACAGGAGATAACTGACATCCATTGGACATGGTACGTGGAACTAGAAACGTCTAACCCAGTGAGCGAAATAAAGGGTTCAGTTCGACATTCCAACCACCTGAAGAAGGCTGGATCGTACAACGGGCGAAACGTTGAAATAAATATGGCGACGAAGATGAGGACAATAGTCCGAATAATGTAAATAGTGTACATAATACATCATCTCAGAAATATAGACAGATACAATCTTACCATTTGTACTCATTTGTGCTGTACTAATCTCATCTTGGAAAGTATCGTCATGATTTACGAGAAAAAAAAAAACAAAAAAAAAAAACAAGGAAATAAAATCACCTTTGAAAATATCAGATATGAGAGTATTCAAGAAGATAGATTTTTGTCTGGGGTTTTCAAATAATTAATTAACGTAAGGTAAACGTATAAATTTTATTTGAAAGGCTTCATTTAAAAAGCAAAATTTACTTAGAGCAAAATCTCATAAATTCCACCATTTAATTCTGACCACACAAGGACACAGAAGGTAAATTCTTCTGTATATTTCATGTTTGAGAAATAGGCAAAACTCTAAATCCCTTGTATAATACTAGGCAGTTAATCAACGCATTATTTTCAGATGGCGTGGTGTTGTAAATTCCCACGAGTGGAAAATATTTTAATAAAGATTTAATATTTTGATCTATAAAATGTTTTTTAATTGTCATTTAGAGTAAGTTTTTGTTTCATAACTCCCTTATTGTTATTTTAACCATTTCATTTGTTTTATAAAATTACAAAATTTCTCAATACTTTGTTTCCTTTCTTTTAGCAGACAATCATAGCGCCATATTGTGTATATCACAGGCTGTTATTCAACATATAAATCAATTAAAACGCGTGCCTTAATAAACTTGGAAATTATTCAATGTCCTACGATCAGATCCATTTTTGAAAAGTTATCAATGCGTTTATCGTTAACAAGATGCACGTATATAGGTAGAATCGAAAAATAAAAACTTGTGCGAAAGAAAAAAATACTAAACGGTAGTACATAAAAATTTCACAGAATAATTAGAAACACAAATTTTTAATTTACAATATTTTCACAATTTAAAAAACTTCAAATTCTATGTTAGGAAAATCTCCAAAAATTTATTGTAAACTCCAGATGGTTTGACGCTTTTTTTTTCACATTTATACCGAAGTTGTTGAAAATCGACCAAATATTGACCTCGAATGTAAGTGTAACCACCATTTTATCATCGATTTTTTTGTCACACATCTTGGTTTATGCACAAATATATACAATGCTCTGGTCCAGTTAAAGAGACAGACAAGTAACATTAGATTTAAAGCTTCAAGTACCACCAGCAAATTCTACAATAGATAAAAATGTTAATTAAATGGCTTATGTTACGTAGTGATCGTGCGTTCAATCTGTCGAGTATTGAAATAAATATATATATATATATGTGTATGTATATGTATGTATGTATGTATGTGTGTGTATTTAGGCAGCAAATTCTCTTTTATAATGTCTGATTGAATAAATTATAAACATTATATCTGCTTATTTTTATCATAATTCTTTCATATTTACGAATATTTTTTCGTAATAATTTAATGGTAATATACGGAAAATATTCGTGAATATGAAAGGATTATGATAAAAATAAACAGACATTATTTGTAATTTATTCAATTATATATATATATATATATATATATATTTGCGTTGATTTGATTTTGTGAGCCTTTGCGATCGACAGGTAAAGAGAGGTGAAGCAAGACCACTGGTTGAATAAATGTTTCGGTTCTAAATTTACATAACGTTATTATGACAGACAGTAGAAAGCCTTGGGTTATCGCTTTGTGATATATGCTTCAGAACATAGGAAAGAAGATTTCGAAAATTTGACACTCACAGGGCATAATGAATGCAGTAGATGACAGGAAAATAGAGAATAAACTAATTAACTTGTGTTGGTAGAATACTGAAAAAGACAAACATGCTACAAAGATTAGGAAGTTGTGAAGAACCATGAACGTACACATCCTGAAGAGACAGAGTGCAAAAGAGGAGACATTAACTATATTAATATAAAAAAGATGAAAAACAGAAAACATAAATAGTAAATTCTTAATTATTCTTTATTTTTATTATCTAGAGTTGTACTAATGTCCTCTTTTCATCATCATCTGTTGATGTTAATAGTTCTAGCCAGAGTTTATGCAGATGTCCGTCTCTAATGACAACCTTCAGAGGATTTCAAAATGAAAACAAGATTTAGTTATTCTCAGTGTCTAGGGATATCTTGTCTTTCTTAATTCTACAGCTCAGCTATTACTTATCTAGTTTACGTGGAGTCTAAATATATCCGTCTGTATAGAATTTAGAATTACAATGCCACAAAATTCACTAACCAAAGCATTGATCCTCTCGACGAGGATTCTCAAATTGAAGGACACAAAAGTATTATTACGTACAGAGAGAGGGGAAGAGGTGAAGCAAGTCCGTTACTCGGGTATTACCAATAAAGAGTACATCGACTCCAGACGGGGACAACTGGTAAAAGCGCATTTCCTTGCGTTAATATTAGTTCGCATCAACTTCATAGATACAGGAGGCAAAAATTTTCGGCGGGGAAGTGGTTTCCTCTACTATGAGTTGTTAAATTTATTTCTCATAAATTAAAAAAAAAAAAAAAAAAAACAAAACCAAAAACAAAAACGAAAGCAAGAAATTATATTAAAGTACATATGTAGACGGCCATCATGTAGCTGATGGAAAATACGTGAGGAAGAGAGGTCGAGTGTTCTCTTTCCTGGAGTGAAATTAGACCCTGCTGACCGTAACCCTACTTTAGTAACCTTGGATTTCCGAAAATACATAGTCCCCTGGGGTGTTTACACATCCCCAAAACAAAAATGCTTATAGTATTAAAATTATGTAAAATATTGTCCTACTGACAATCAATGTTATAATATGCATTTAATCAAAACTTGAACTGAAGATATAATTTTTCATTGAAATGAAAATTATAATGCATTTGTTGAATAAACGTATGTTGTAAAATGTTGCTGAAGCAAATACAATACTGGAGAAAAGTTTTATATATTTCCATGAATAGAAATATATATATTATATACCAAAGGATAGCCCGTTATGATATATTTTGGGACCAATATTAATAAGTTATCTTGAGTGGTATTGAAGAATTTCTGTTCATTTTTCAATAAAGAAAAGCCTTATAATTGGTTAGCCTATCGCCCGGTTCACACTCGTCCTCGGTCTTTTGAACAGGAGCAGAGATTTACTTCTTATTTAAGTTTGGTTTTCCTGTTCCTTCTAGCATCTACTTCAACTTTATACTTCTAACATTTCCGTCTAAACTCTGAAATTTTTACTATTTACATTTTTCCCAATACGAGGAGATATGTTCACGTATCGTCCGGTTCATATTTTTCCCCTGTCTTTTGAACAGGAGTAGAGGTTTATCCCTTATTTCCAACTTAGGATTGGATTTCCGGTTCCTTCTAAATTTTCCTTCAAATCTATACTTGTAAAGTCTCCGCCTAAACTCTGAAATCTTTCAATCTTATTGGGCTTCCGATCCCCTCTAAAGTCTCTTCCTCCACTTTCACTTGCAATAGCCGCTTGCGTCTTAGTGGCGTTGTCACCTTGCTGGGGGCTGGATTCAATCGATACATGGGGCAATATTTATATGTTTACAGTCAGTTATAATGCAGACTGCAACCCAGTTGGTGACGTCAAAGCAAAGAAAAAAAAATCAATATTTTTTTCGTATATTTCTCCTGATTGAGGTTTTACAATGGAAATCTATAAACTTATGTTACTGCAAGGATAAAAATAGTTATTTTTGTTAATGCCAAGCCAAAATTTATTGAGATAATAAGCACAAATAATTGAGTTGGTTTATGATACAAATCTTTTTAAATAATAACTTTTCATAAACTTTAAAAATAACAATACAAATAGCCTCCTAAATATAAGAACAGTCTAGATTTGTTTCGAAAGATGAAATAAAAAATATTGTATTTCTTTTGTCAGTAAAGCAATATTTATAAATGCATTCACCAGTTACTTTGGCATTACAAATAACATTATTCATATGTACACTACAAATAAAAGACGCACTCTTTCACAAAAAGTTATGAAAAGTATACTCAGTGATCCAATGTAAACTTACTGGCTTGACCTAAATTTGCAGTTTTGTGCCCCAAATACTGCGCTGCTAAGAGAAATTAGTTTTCATAGAAATTCATTCAATTGCAACCTCTCGAAAAGAAATATTGAAAAATATAACAAGGCAGATTAGAGATCAAAATATCAGAATTAGATGGAATTATGGACAAATAAAAAAAATTGAATAAAAAGAACTCAAAAAAATATGGCGACCAAGAATAACTCCAAAAAAACTAACATAAAAGAGAAGGAATGAACGAGAAAAACTATTAAATACAAAGAAACAAGAAATGCCAGAGTAAAGAAAAAAAAATGGTCGAGGGAACTTAAAATATTATACAAAAGTGATCGATATTCTGATAGTTGTAACTTTTTATAGTACCAGATTTACCCCCCTTGAACTGGCATATATATATATATATATATATATATATAGATGATAGATAGATATAATACTTGGCCACTCGTATTCGAGGATATTCGTCTACTTGAGCGGCTAGCCAATCCCTACTGCAGACGCTTGCTCAGACACATCTGTTTGTTGAACACCCACAGATCCAACCTGTGGTTTATATACTGCAACTATGCTGAGCAAACCTTAGAGTTCCTGGAAGAGAGCGTGTTTTGTTGCATGATCAATAATCTAAACACCGCCAACACACTCAAGCCGCTGTCACGATGACTTGTGACATCGTGCTAGCCACTGTGACGAGACTCATGGCTATATATATATATATATATATATATATATATATATATATATATATATATGCTACCATATGAACACCTTTTTGCAAGAGACTCCAGGAAATGTTTCTCGGCTACTCAAATCAAAGACTGTTATCTTCGTTACATATACTTAGAATCTAAAATTCTCACGTCCATATAACATCCCCATATAGTAACGCTTTAACTTAACTTTAGTCGGCCTTGGGCCTTATATGGGTGTATAATAACGTTAAAAGAAACTAACTTAACAAATTTGAGAACTGTTTGTTGGGAACCAGAGCTGTTAAGAATAACGAAAAACAGGAAGTCGTGGAGAAGCGCCTCCTGGTGTGTGTGTGTGTGAGAGAGAAAGAGAGATAAATAGATTGACTACTCTTTAGAAGTAAGTTTAATGCCTTTGAATTGCCCAATAAATGAATGGCTGATTGCTAACAAGATATATGTAAGCAAGTAATGAGCTTATTTATAACCGCCATCTTCTTCGTTGAAAAGAAATCGTAGCGAGTAGAAATTCACTTCACCTAGACAGCAAAATTAGCTCAATTGACGCTTGTTTTTGGATGCACGCTTATTTGAGTCATGTATGGCATCTGTCCAGAACCGTCAGGTCTTCACCGACTCTGATATTGTCATACTGAGAACTTCAGACCACTTCTAATTACAAGCCGATTGTCATTCACTTGAAGGAAATTGCAGTGATTAACCAAGTGTGTACCAAAATGCCATCTGTCAATTTAAGTCTCACTCTGAAGTGTCGACATGATTAACGTTTTTCAGGGGACGTTGTGTTTCTGAAGCTAATTTTCTCCGTCTTGTAAAATCCACTGTTCATTTCGAGACAGATACTTCACTCCTTATTTCGTTTTTTTTTCTTATTTCGTATGTGTAAATCAGAAAATACAGACATTTTAAAAATCCTTTCAACAACGCAATTAGTCGCAAAGACACCAAAAGTTACCGAGAAAAAAAAAGAATCTGGGAAAGCGTTATTGTGTAGAATTTACAACAGAAGAACGTAATACAAGGAAACAGAATATGACGATTGATATTACATTTAAATTTTCAGGATCGGAGTTGACGGGAAACAAAGAAGTCGGAAGGGAGTTCAACAAGTGTAAGAGAAGAATCTGTTGGCATACATCTAGCAAGTACAGCGGTAAAATCATGTGATCTAAATGCCAATCAAAAACTGTTATATATTTCGTGAAATGGATGTATCAAAGAAGAAAGCTCATCAGAAGAACTGACATGACAAGATATCTATCATTGTCATATTCACAACGTTTCGGCCGTTGTTTACACTGACCTTCTTCAGGTGATATACGTTCGAATTTCAAACCAAACCCTTTAGTCCACATGGGTTGATTGCTCTCGTTCCACGTGCCATGCCTTTTATGGATCTATTACATTCAGTTATGTCCTTTTAGTAACCTAAGTTACTGGATTACTTCAACCAATGATTTTATCCACTGGGCCATGTCCATACAACGATGGATCCAAGTACACATGGCCCAATGGATAAAAAAAAATATCCAGAAAAGGCATGGCCCGTGGAACTAGAACAATTTACCGAAGGGTTCGATTCGTAATTCCAACGTATGTCACCTGAAGAAGGCTGGGGCGTACAGCGGCCGAAGTATCGTGAATATGACAATAAAGAAGAAGACAACAGTCCGAACAATGTAAATAGTGCAAATATGACATGAAAATATCTATACAAATGGCAGAGAGAAGATAGTAATTAAAAGTAATTAAAACAGAAAATAAAATTAATTAAAACAGAAATGCCAGGTCAAGACTGTAGATTGTACTTTTGGATTTTGTCAAGAATCTCTAGATATAAAGCAGAAGCAACAGACCAGATGTGATGTACAGCCATATTCTAGCAAACGAGGATTATTTTGTTCACATTTCAGATTAATTATGGCCTCCAAAGCAGATATTAAAAATTAGTTGTGCTGTCAAGCATAAATTTCATTTCACACTGGCCCAAGGAAGTATTGACTTATTGCTAAATAAATCTGGTAGTGAACAGTGATGATGAAATATATGGTCAAACGTTCGCCAATGAGTTGATATTTAACCTAGTTTTGTCAAGTAAAATAATTTATTCAAGATGGTTTTCAAAATACACTTGCACGAAAATAATGCGTCTAACATACGCATGTTCAGGCGCATGAGCGCACTAAAACACGCATTCAAATAAATAATGAAACCAAGAAATAGCAATGCTTGCGCCTATTTTTGCCAGGCAATCAGCTTGGTGATCCACAGAATACGACTAAAAATGAGTATATGAAATAGAACACTGCAGTTTTGTTCCAGTTCATGTAACAAAAAGATGTTATATTCTTGATCAGAATGCTGCCAGAACGATCAATGGAGATGCAATAACTCCTGTACATAGGTTTCGTCATCATCTATTCATCGTGTGCCTTCAGAACGTGGGTCACCATGGCGCTCCACAGCCTTCTATTTTGTATACTAGATAGGTTCGCCTGTCGTCCGGTTCACTTTCCTCTCTGGTCTTTTGAATAGGAGTAGAGATTCATCCCTTGTTTCCTGTTTAGGAGTGGGTTTCCGGTTCTTTCAAAAGTCATCTCATTCTCTGTCGTCCAATACGTTTTAGAAACATTATCACCTTGCTTGGGGTGAAATGATTAAAAAAAAGCTCTTAGTAACGTTTGTCTTTTTACCATCCCAACCATTCCGCCAACGATTCACAAAACACTGGTTAGATAGTTTTCCTGCTGTTTTGCTAATGTCTCTTTTACCTTCGAAATATCCTGTGAGTGTCAAATTATCCAAACTATCCTTCCTCACTCTGTGGCCAAGAAATGTAATGTATCTCTTTCTGATTTTGAGTATAAGTGTTCATTTTTTCTATTTACCATAAAACGTACTCGTTGCTTACGTACTCTCTTCATGGAATTCTCAAAATCCTTCTGTAGGACCATATGTCTGTCGCATACCGCACTTTGTTTATTGGTGAAGAAATTGTCCAGCGTTCACTGCTTCAAACGAGGCTTGATATTACGTGGTAGTTCAGCACATTTTTCTTTGTTTCTAAGAAAATCTGTTTCTTAATACTTTGCTTCGTTTTTGGAAGGCATCTTTTTCTATTTCGATGCGCCTTCGGTTTTCTGTGTCACATTCTCCCTTCGCTGTTAAAACACTTCACAGATATTTAAACTTCTGCACTTATCTGATTATTTTTTAAAAATCTATAAATCTTATTACGATTCTTGGACATTTTTTTCTCTTGTTGACTAACATACATTGGTTTCTTATATTTTTTCTCGCTTTCATTTATTACAGTATGTAACAAGTTATTTAGTTTCTCTGCCATGAACACACTGAAATCTTCGTATATTATACTGCGTCCACCAATAACAAATCCTAGTAGGGTCACCAGTTTCCTTAGCCTCGCTGACGTGGTTGCATAAATCCAGTGAAAAGACACATTTTACATTAAAAAAAAAAAATCAATAAAGTATAGGACGAAAATGCTTCTGGAATGTTAGAAAAACTCAATCTACTTGGAAAGGTTAGGTAAAGAAGCCCTTTTGTGTATTGTGAACGACCTATTGGATCTCAATCATCGGCAATCCCGCCTCGGAATGACATTGATTTTCCATTCTTTTGAATCAGACTCTCATTAAGTGCCTCACAGTTTAATGACAGATGTTGTAGGTATCGACTTGTCCCACTGAAGTTAATCATTTAATGACCTCCCGTTGTTTACACTTCCACTGTGTTGACTTAGCATCTCTTTGATGAGCTAATGTAGCATTATATGTCAAAAGAGCTTCTGCAGATTAACTGCTGCCACTGAAGGCGGTGTTGAGCGGTATTTTTCCCCAGTTGACAGTCTCCAAAGATACAATGATTTGAGCTAATAATCTAAAACCAAACGGACAATGCAATGAGGAAGTGTTTTCTTACCGAATTTATTTAACCTGTATAGAAAGATAATTGTAAGATAATTAGAAAATTCTCCAGGATTTTTTTATCCGTGGACGTAATCTTAATAGAAATTAGACCAGATTTAGAAGAAAAAATGTCATTTGCAATTTAAAGCTTTTTCGAAATATAATGTTATGGTTAATGTAATGTCGAAATCTAAATATTTTGTACGGATTTTTAAAAAAAGTTGTTATACAAATCTTATTACATAACCCACAGCTGACGAGGAAGAATAGGTGGATTTATAACTTTTCCAAGGGTATTTCCGCCTAATTAAAAAACAAAAAAGAAACAAAATTGATTCCGAGCCATTATTCATTACATCTTTCGCACATCTAAGCTTACAGTACCTGGTATTACCAAGTGGAAATCTTTCAAGGTACTGACCAGGTCAGACATTGCTTAACTTCGGTGATCGTACAAGGAACCGGTGTTTCAACATGAAGGGGTCGTAAAGAAATATGGTTTTTAAATATAACCTCGCCGTGAGGGAGAGAATAAAAAATAAAAACATATGAATTGTTAAAGGAAGAGGACAAAAGAAAAAGAAAGAAAAGTTAAAATTAAAATTTCATAAAAGAAAAAGATGATAGAAGGAAATAAGGAATCAAATTGGAAAGAAAGATTAAAAGCAAATTATCGATGAACGAAAAATAGAGAAAAAAGGAGAGAAATAAGGAGAGCAAGGACAAAAGAATGTAGGAAAAGAAAGGAGAGCAAGGACAAAAGAATGTAGGAAAAGAAAGGAGAGCAAGGACAAAAGAATGTAGGAAAAGAAAGGAGAGCAAGGACAAAAGAATGTAGGAAAAGAAAGGAGAGCAAGACAAAGAATGTAGGAAAAGAAAGGAGAGCAAGGACAAAAAGAATGTAGGAAAAGAAAAGGAAAGGACAAAAGAATGTAGGAAGAAAGAGCAAGGACAAAAGAATGTAGGAAAAGAAAGGAGAGCAAGGACAAAAAGAATGTAGGAAAAGAGCAAGGACAAAAAGAAAAGGACAAAAGAATGTAGGAAAAGAAAGGAAGCAAGGACAAAGAATGTAGGAAAAAAGGAGAGCAAGGACAAAAGAATGTAGGAAAAGAAAAGGAAGCAAGGACAAAAGAATGTAGAGGACAAAAGAATGTAGGAAAAGAAGGACAAACAAAAGAATGTAGGAAAAAGGACAAAAGAATGTAGGAAAAGAAAGGAGAGCAAGGACAAAAGAATGTAGGAAAAGAAAGGAGAAAGGACAAAAGAATGAGAGGAAAAGAAAGGAGCAAGGACAAAAAGAATGTAAGGAAAAGAAAGGAGAGCAAGGACAAAACAGTGTAGGAAAAGAAAAGAGCAAGGACAAAACAGTGTAGGGAAAAAAAGAAAGGAGTAGGAAAAGGACAAGGACAAAAGAGTGTAGGAAAAGAAAGGAGAGCAAGGAAAAGAATGTAGGAAAAGAAAAAGGACAAAAGAATGTAGGAAAAGAAAGGAGAGCAAGGACAAAAGAATGTAGGAAAAGAAAGGAGAGCAAGGACAAAAGAATGTAGGAAAAGAAAGGAGAGCAAGGACAAAAGAATGTAGGAAAAGAAAGGAGAAAGGACAAAAGAATGCAAGGACAAAAGAATGTGGGAAAAGAAAGGAGGAGCAAGGACAAAAAAAGGAAAGAAAGGACAAAAGAATGTAGGAAAAGAAAGGAGAGCAAGGACAAAAAGAATGTGAGCAAGGACAAAGAATGTAGGAAAAGAAGAGCAAGGACAAAAGAATGTAGGAAAAGAAAGGAGAGCAAGGACAAAAGAATGTAGGAAAAGAAAGGAGAGCAAGGACAAAAGAATGTAGGAAAAGAAAGGAGAGCAAGGACAAAAGAATGTAGGAAAAGAAAGGAGAGCAAGGACAAAAGAATGTAGGAAAAGAAAGGAGAGCAAGGACAAAACAGTGTAGGAAAAGAAAGGAGAGCAAGGACAAAACAGTGTGGGAAAAGAAAAAGCAAGGACAAAACAGTGTAGGAAAAGAAAGGAGAGCAAAAGTGTAGGAAAAGAAAAGAGCAAGGATTATGTAGGAAAAGAAAGGAGAGCAAGGACAAAAAATGAGAAAAGAAAGGAGAGCAAGGAAAAAAGGAGGAGTAAAAAAGAATTAAATAAATATTGCAAGGACAAAAAATTAGGAAAAAACAGCAAACAAAAGAATGTAGGAAAAGAAAAAGAAGGACAAAAGAATGTAGGAAAAGAAAGGAGAGCAAGGACAAAAGAATGTAGGAAAAGAAAGGAGAGCAAGGACAAATAGGAAAAGAAAGGAACAAGGACTGAAAAGACAAGGAAAGATAGGAAAAGAAAGGAGAGCAAGGACAAAGAATGTAGGAAAAGAAAGGAGAGCAAGGACAAAAGATTAGGAAAAGAAAAGATCAAGGACAAAAGAGTGTAATAAAGAAAGGAGAGAGATTTACAAATTAGAGGAAATGAAGAATGAATAATAATAAAAAAAAACTGACAACACATGTCAGCAAATCCAACAATCAGTAAAAGAATAAAGAATTGATTATAAAAAGGGAGAAAATATTTATTCTTAGGAAAAAGAGGAGGAGTAAAAATAGAATTAAATAAATATTGAAATTCGGATAAAACAGCAAACGAAAAACGAAAAAGAAACAATATTACAAATTTGAATACATAATTCTCAGGGAATTAGAAGATCGACAAGGATTTATTATCCGTAGACGTAACCTTAACAACAGTCTACGTTGATGACAGAGTATTTATAGCAAATACAAAAGAGAAAATGAAATACAATTTATACATCGTAGTAAAGAGAACAGAAGAGGAATGAATGATCATTAATTGTAAGACGAGCTGATTAATAGTGAGAGAAGGGATAACTTAAGATGGGTTTTACACAATGCGCGGCGTCAACATTAAACAACCGTCGAAATTCAACTCTCCTGGCAGCATAACTTCATACAGCAGGAAGCATGATACAGAAATCGGAACGTGCACTGGAAGGAATCCTCTGGATAATTTATAAGATTTTGTTATATAGGAATAAAGTGAATTTGAACATAGATCGCCAGTGAGCAAATACAGACGATCTTCTTACTGAATTAAGTGGATCACGTGACCATAGAGGAAACGCATATATAGGAAGCCGCGCAACGTCTAGATTGATCGCCATTTCTATTCTATCCTCTATTACTATTCGGATCTCTATTTCTATATGGGTTACTTATCGAGCAAGTACTATTAGTGCGAGTGTTGTTCAACGGCGTTACTATAGTTGTAGCTGCGATTACAAAGTCTCTACTACAACGAGCATTACGACAGTGACAGCGAGTATTCGTTGACATAAAAAAGATTTCAATGATAAAAAATATCAGAAACGAAGAAAAGAGTAATAGACCGCCAATGCAGTGAATGCTGGACAACGCCATCATAAAAAACACACACTTAAAAGAGACGAGATTTGGTTCTTCTAATACTAAAGACGAATTTTGAAAAGACCACTGTCAGAAAATGTGAAGAATGAGAAAATGCTAATGACAATAGGAGCAGAAGAGATTTGAAGTTTTGCGAAAATAATGTGGAAAGAATTTTTGGAAAATTTAACACTCACAGGACACACGCAAAAAAGGAAAGCAATCATTACAGTTGTAGCGATCATCATCGCCATCACACATACATACATACATACATACAGATCATACGAGAAGCATTCATTGGATAATCTCCTCAAAATTAGCTCGCTGATTGGTCAATTCCGACCAATCATATCGCCTGCACGCGAGTAATAATATTTTCACGCGCACAAGGCTTGGAGCCTGTCACGTGAGACACAACGCTATATAAACAAAACAGGAATAAACCTCCCTCGTTCTCTTCGTTCATCGTTTTCCTTGCTGCCAAGATGTAGTCTTCAAGAGCTCCCGTCTTAAACGTGCGGTCAGACGTTAAAGAACATTGCCAACAACTCTTACCGACTTTTTCGCAAATCTCCAGTAGAGTCCAGCAAATTTCGCCTGTTAACACAAACCTATGACTTTACTCACAACATTTCAAAGGCACATACAGACACAGAATTTTGTAATACGTATATATATATATATCTATGACTCAGCCAAGTTGAATAAACCAGGACTCTTAATTTCTCTGACACAACACACTTTCTGATCAATTGTATTCTTGTGTTATCTATTCTAACAAACAGTCCTTTGTCATAATAATGATTCCTAAACATTTTTCTCTCACGAGAACTTTCTTTCGGACAATCAAATACAAATCAAAATATGGTAAAAGGGAAGCAACTTCTTTTACCTTAATCTACACATTGCACACGATATTATTGTTTATTTCATTCATGTATGTTATTTCAATATATACTTATTGATTCACATTTGGAGTTTTGTTGTTGTCTTGAATCATTTATTATACAAAAGTTATACAAAAGCCAAAGAACACGCAGCCTCATAACACTCTACTTGGAAATTCGTGTAAACAGATTGAGAGATACATCACGGAAAAAAGAAAAAATATTAGTGACAATAACAACTGGAAGCCGTGGAGAGTTATAACCGTATAAATGGATTCTTTATGTGGTGAAGAGAAGCTTACGAAAATCTGATAGACAAGGAAATTCAGAATTGTCGACCCGGTTTCAAATCAAGCTGATGCTTATTGTTCGTACCATTTTTATAGGCAAGAACTTATTTTCCCAGTTCCTCCTGAACTGTGCTCTCACGGGACAACTTGAGAAATATCTACTGAATATGGCATGTCAACATAGTTGATGCATAAGAGAAATGGCTGAATTGCCAAAAGAGTAAAACAATTCTTTCTCAGTAGTCGATAAGCTGTAAAATTTGGCTGTTATAACTTGTCAATACTGAGGGAATCCAATTCTATCTGAGGGGGTATTTATTCTAAAAATGCATTGTGTTGATATTTACTAAACATAATAACGTATAACAAAACTAAACGGAGAAAATGCTAATGGTAATATTAGCCGTTTCCTCAAAAGGAAACATTCGGTCATTATTGGTCCAGAAACCCGTTCTATTTCCGTTTGAAATTTATAAAATATATCTAGTTTTTTTTTTTCAAGAAAATGATTCTCATGTCCATTAACTGTTGTCGCACTTTAAAGTGCTAATGTTTTTTTCTCCTAAACTTTTCTTTGGAAGGAGTGCTTAAGTCATTATTTTATCATGAAGCTATATGCACTATGCATTTTTGTTGTTGCAGCTATTGAAAGTCTTCAAGTGATACGGTTTCTGTTATTTGGTGCAGTTCTTTGCTTGTTATTATGCAGCGCCAGTTCGTAAAATTTGAAGGAGGATGGTCTTCGCGAGCAAAATTAAAATGTGAGAAAGGAGCTGGAGAGTAGAATAAGTCACCCATCACAATTACTGTACTACAGCATTTGTAACGTTGGATTTTCAAAATTATATATATATATATATATATATATATATATATATATATATATATATAAATAATGCACACTATGCGAGAAACAATATGTAGGAAAATTTGAATGGCCCTTTCACTACAGAATTAATAATTATCGCAATCGAATTAAGTCGACTCCCCATGAAAAATTATTACCTGTAGAACAACATTTCCGCCTGGAAAAACACGATTTCAAAAACCATGCCAAATTCACTATAATTGAGAGAATAGAAAAATTCAGAGCAGATAACATTAGAAAGATTTTAGAGTTCCATGAAAATAAGTGGATACAACGTCTAAAAACACAATATCCACCCGGGCTAAACCATAAATTTAACAATATAGATAGTACTAATATATAACTCAACAAATCAAAACCTACCCACATTTCTCACCCACACAAGACAGACATGTTTACGGAGGTGTTGAAGCCTCACATTTATACATACACCCACATGAATATACACACTTACACACATGATACTCACTCACTCCCTAATGAGCCAAATGATAACTCACCCACTTACACATATCATACTCACTCCCTAAGAACCAAATAACACACACACAAACACTAAACAGAGACACATCCCCTCTCCAGGTCTAATAAAGCTGTCAAACTGACCAAAGGAATTCAGAGAAGCATAGATCCATCCAGCTCTTATCTCAAATAACAACTTAAAAGAGACTGTTTGACCAACACAAAGAATGTTAAAAGATTCATGTTAAAAAATAAAAAAATGCAAACTACAGACAAAAGTTCATTTTCTCTATCAAGACATTCATTTCTGTAGTTTACTGCTACCAGCAAGCGGAAATATTCCTTCTCCCGATGATGGACATTTTGGACGAAACTAGTCGAGCAATCTAAATGAAATAATAAAAAAAACGAAAGAATATTAATCTACAACCCAGTGTGTCTGAAGATTTTAATTTTTATATGAATTTTCAATTTTTATATATTTTTATATATATATCATATATATATATATATATATAAAATTTAGATCCTATTATTCGTGCTATACAATATCTTGTGTGTTATTTCCGATTTTTTAGGATAAATGAATTAAAAAAGTTAAAAAAAAACGAATTAGAAGACCAATATTAAAAATGTTTTGCAAGACTTCAAATATGCTAGACTATATCTTGTCAAATAACAATTACCTCTATCGGACATACTACTACCTCCTTAAGTAGACGGCCCATTTGTTCCATTTCATGGAAACAGACGTTAAACACTTCTATCACATATTCTTTCTTTAGCTCACTGAAACAGATCAAAGTGTTATAAAAAACATCTATCTACTCACAATGTATAAGAAACCTGAAGAAATTTCTGGTGGAAAACACAAAAATTCTATATGAATCATACTGAAAACATCTCGCTATACTAGAAGTCAGTAAATTAGACGTCTCTCGCCTACGGTCAATTTCACCTTATTTAACAGTGGAAACTGAGTGTTGAATGGTTTTACATAAATAGAAAGACACTCGAATTCTAGACTCGGAATAAACGCTAGTATTCAAATCAACATTAAAATAAAATACATCTGAAACAGTCAAAAATGAAGAGAAATTAACAACACCAAAAAAACAAAAAACAAACAACCCCCGCCCCAAAACAACACTCTTGAAAATAGCTAAAGAAGTCGCCAAAATTCTTGGGACAATGGACAATTTTTATACTCCCATACATCCATCAAACGGAAAACTATAAGAACACTGCAAAAAAAACTAAGTGGAACATTGTCCTTATCTGTCATATTTAACGAAAGTTGTTTGAAAGAAAGGTTGCTGACCATGTATATAATGGATACTACAATATTTATTTTATTATAAATACCCTGATGATGACATGGATATGTCGAAAGTTCTTCGTAACAAACACACACACATATATATATATATATATATATATATATATATATATATATATATATTTATAAACACGGCGATTTTCTCTTGTCTTTCAGTAATGACATTCAAAAACTTATCCGAAGCATGAAAGGATCTTATTGAAAATAAGTAGACAGAATATGCCTTAAACTATACAACGAAACATTTAAATGAAAACATGCTGTCTCTTTTTATATATATATATATATATATATATATATATATATATATATATAACGATTAAAACAGAACACCTTGTTAATTGACAGAGATATTCAGATAGCTATAGACTAATTATGAAAATCTGACTTGCCAAATGCTAATTATTAAGAAAAAATATTATGTACAAGTATCCTCGGTAATAACGGAACTTATATAATCATTTCATCCTAAACAAGGGGATAAAGCCACCAAGATTCAAGGGATTACTGATGGTGAAACAAACTGAGAAAACGTTTAAATTCATAAAATCGAGATTCCAACAATGAAAACGAATAAAAAAATTGACATGAAGACATTTACAGAAAATCTTACATGGAAGATATGATACAGCGTTGACAAAGTGATTCAAGTCGAGATAACAGGCCATCTTTGATAACATTCGTCTCATGAACACACAGACGAATGGTAGGTTTATAAAAATGCAAGACGGATTCTGGCGACAAAACAGAGTAAACTGACTTTCTTATAAGCAGACCAATCAATATATTCTATATAATCGTTCCGAATTAATGGTAAAAGTGTAGTCTGTTGGCCAGAAGCTGATTTGAAGCGCCCAGTTACTCATAAAACAAAAAAAACCAAACGTCCAAGAAGAAAAACGAATATTTTCTTACCGGATCAAACATTGCCAATACTTATTTTCAAAAAAAAAAAAAAAAAAAAGTAACCTTATGACATAAATATCATTTATAGTGAAACTATTATTGCCATTAAAAAAGAAACGAGAAGAAAGAAAGGAAGATAAGTAACACAGACTAACTACCCTTACTTCTTTCGGAAACTTGTAATGAAAAGATACGATTGGTTAAAAAAAACAGTTTGCGTATAAAACCAAAGAAATAGTCGAGAAAAATAGTAAAATGGCGGACGAAACAACATCGAAGGTTTTTCTTGTAATGTCTACTCAAGACAGCCATTGCTACCTTTGTCTCGATTGCAATGGTTAATACTAATAATAGATACTATAAGACAGAAATAACATGGAGAATTGTTCCCCAACGGAATATCAAAATAGTATTGTTGGAGAGAGACAAACTAAAAGACAGGAACATAAAGGCAACAAAACAAAAGAAAAAAAGCAAACATTTGTTACACAAAAAGACAAACAAATACAGCATAGCCATGTTGGTGCTAACCATAAAACACCGAAAGATTAAAAGAATGATCCTCAAAAATTGTAACGAAAAAAAGATACAAAAAGAAATATTGATATTAAAATTATAGCAGTCACGGCGAATGAAACATTATAGCGAATCGCGGCGAAGGAATAAAGATAACGATTAATTATATCATTATTTACATTATTCGGACTATTGTCCTTATCTTTGTCGCCATATTTATCACAACGTTTCGGCCGTTGTGCGCTCCGGCCTTCTTCAGGTGGTTGGAATTTCGAACTGAACCCTTTATTTCGCTTACTGGGGTAGACTGTTCTAGTTCTACGTGCCATGTTTGATGGATGTCAGTTATCAGTTATCTCCTGCTAATTTCCCTCTGAAAGTTCTCCACTACCTTAACCGGGTATTGAACTCACATTCTTTGGGTCCTGTCACTGGATCTAACCAACGCCTTTATCCACTGTGCCATGTGTCCTGACACACGTTTGGTTTGTTTCATTTTACGGCATATCAACCTCAATGGGGTATTTACCGCCGACAAGATTTTTATTGCTGGTAATAATTTTATCAAAAATGTATTGCTGGTATTAAAAATTATTTTCACACAGTATTTTCACCCCAGTTTGGGGGTTAACTATTTACCCATAGGTGAGACCCTAACTAGTGCTACTACATCGGGTGACGGTAGACCTGGGAACACCAGTAATTAAGACGTGGTTCCACGCTCCTCAAAACCTCCTGATCAGAGACCTTGTTCTCGGATATATTTTATTGCCATATCCAGGACGCCTCATTGGAGGGGGTCTTACTCCTCTACAGAGGTGCAGTCAGTGTATTCTTAAGAATCATCCAACAGGGCGAGTTAAAAATTAAATAAGCTCATAGCGAGCATAACGACCATAAAATATCCGTAAACATTCCCATATAGCATCGTTAAATATTTGAGCTTAACAACTTAAAAAAACAAACATTGCAATAACAATCATAAATATGAATGCTTGTATTTATTTTAAGTAGTAAGGGGTACAAATGAAAATTGACAACTTCTTCCATTTCATGGAAACAGACGTTAAACACTTCTATTTCCTATTGTTTCTTTCTTTATCTCATTGAAACCGTGTTGCGTCTCTCATATATCTTTTCCATATTTCCTTGCGAACAAAACCTATCAAGCAGAGTTATAAAAGAATATTCTGACAATGGCAACTATTAAGAATGAATGCAGCAACGAAGAAGTTTGATGATGGAAAGGGAAAAACTAAAATAAATCTAGAAGTAAATACGTTAATATTACTCTGAGAAACTTATGGAAACAATTCAGAGGCATAGCGGGAAAGAGCGAGTTGATTCTTCTTTATGTGCCGTGTCCATTCAGGACGTGACTGATTATTCCTCAGATTCGTAGCTCGAAGGAATGTTCATTTCCTTATAACCCCACCCAATTCCTGATCTCCCAAACATTTATACACGCTCGTCGGGCCGGGTGGGGAAAAGTCAAATCTTGGAGCTACAAAGGATAGAGATTTCTGGAGAAGCATGATCACGTCTTGAACAAGGTTGGGTGATTGATTGTTAGGTAGCATATCAAACTCTATTGGTTATTTAATACCGAAATCTAAATATTTTGTAAGTAATTTTATGCATTTAACTATAGATTTTGCACATACTTTTACATTTTCAGATAAAAGGTATATTTTTTTTTAGATATATATTTTTAGATCATAAATTGTATTCCTGATAATTTTAGCATAAAAATGTATTTTTTATATTTTTTTTAGCTTTGCATTGATTGTCATTTTGCTATGAAAATCTATTGTTGCTCATTTCATTATAAAATATGTGTTGATTTTTGTTTGGGGGGGGGTTCACATTTGCCCATAGCAGGGACCCATGCCAGATCAGGGTGGGCCTGGGAAAAATAGGTCGTTCCACACTTTCTCGAAACCGGAAATCTCTCGATCAGAGGCCTTGCTGCCGGATGTAGTTTATCGTCGTACCCAGGACGAGAATCTTGAAGGGACGCGACACACAGAGGAAAAAAAAGGAGATGCTGATTGGACCTTAATTTCTTGAAGAGAGCGCATAATTTGTCACGATCAACGGTTTGAATAAAGCTAGCACATCCAAACAATCGTGCACAATTACTTTGTGTTCGCGCTATCCGTTCTTCTACTTAGTTTCACTCACAAGGTTTCGGTCAATTCACATTGTTTACAGGTACTTCCCAACAGTGCAACAGCGCTGGGATTTTTCTCCTGGGATAATGATATCAAAAAGTCACCAGACTAAGCAGTCAGGGTGAGATTCGAAGTTGGGTTTTAGAATCGGATTGGTAACAATATAATCACCCAATCTCACGCCCATCATTTGATAACGTGATCTGGAGAGCATAGATACAGTTTTCTTTATCATTCTGAATGAATCGACCTTGTATTGCAATCGAATATTACTTAAAACAGCCAGTTTTCTTGCTTGAATAAGAATTTTAACATCACAACCGAGACAACTGTTCCTGACTCCACCGATGTTCTAACTTCATCCACCTCAGTCATTCAGTTATGTGCCGTGTGTGATACACGTTTAGGCGTGCATGTATCTTTCGATACATGACTAACGAAGCAGATGTTTTCCGCAGTAGGTTGCTATTTCTTTCTGCGGTAGACCAGTTATCCAAGACTATAGAACCCAATCTGTCCTGCTATTTACCCATAGCTGGGGAGGAGAGGAGGATTCGTACCTTTCCCAAGTGTATAAGCACGTAAGTGGATGTAATGGATCAGACTGAAATTCGAACTCGGCTCTCCGATTCCTCAATCCGAGCCGCTATCCATTACTCCACCGTTAGATCTCGAGGAGTCGGTTAGCCCTTTACCCAGTTCACTTTATATGAAAGTAACCATCACAATGTTAGTATACTTTTTGCCGTTATTGATCTATGCCAAAATGACACTTACATATTTATCTAGGTCTAAATGAAACCAAGATTATTAGATCGAGGCTTTTAGGTATTTCTCTAGCGCAATAGATCTCGAATCTCAAAGACAAGAGTCGAACCAATGAGGTCAAGTCCTTATAACTCTCGCCAATTGAACTGTTCCTTGCCTTCGAGCTGAAGGACGGCAATCTAAGTGATAACATCACAGCACATCCATCTGCCGTATGGCGTCTGGATCGCTCGTTTTGTCTAGAAATACTCAAGAGACAAGCGTAGAAGTTGTTTTGAAGTGTTGCGAAAATTATGCAAAAACAGACGAATTATCTCTTGTCGCCAGCAATAATTTCAACCGACGCCTGGCGTTTGTTTATAACGCTTTTGCCTTTGAAAGGAAGAAAAAGAAACTAAAGAGGTAGAGGTTAAGAAGTCAAAACTGGTTTTATGATCAGATACAAACACATTAGTTATTATGTACGGAAGTATATATATATATATATATATATATATATATATATATATATATATATATACTCTGAGAGAGAGGGTAAATAAAACGCGCCTGTGAGACAGTTTTGTAGTGTCAATTCAAAGCACAAACATAAAAATAGTAAATTCGAAGATATGTAGACTCCAGTTAACAAAAACATTGTTTCAGATAAATCCACGATTTCTTCATAGTCGCCATTATTAAGCGTAGTGGGTGGGAAATCACGATGTTCATGTTCTAATGTAACACTGCATAATAAATAAATATTTATTAGTGTACTTTTGTATTGAACCCTTGTTTTAAATTAATGTTTTGAACGCTGAAATCTTACTCTTAGTATTTTACAGGTGGATATATAAAATACATAACGATATATATATATATATAAATACCATTTAGAAAAATATGACAACGTGGAAAATATCTTGTGATGTGTTTGCGCAGTGTGATGAAATCCTAACGGATAAATCGCATCAGAAAAAAAATTCCAGTTTGTTATATATATATATATATATATATATATATGAGAAAGTAATTTCTTTATATATCCCACACGGGTAAAAATATATAGGAAAAAGTTGAAAACAACTGGAATCTTTAAGAATGTTTATCTAGAGTAACTTTATCGATTTCATAGTACTATGATTTTCAAAAGTTAAATTGAAATGGAGAAACGTGTAGGTGTGCAATGATCAGTTTTTTTATCTTCAAAATCATATATATATATACGTATCATCCTCAGCACATATGAAATCATATATTTAAAGACTTACATATGAACACATTTTAAGGACTTAGTGCCATTTTTATCGTCGTAGTTAAGTGAGCATAAGGCAAAAAGTAAAGCCATTTCGACATTCAAAGTAGTGTTATTACATCCAGACAGTAGATTAGAGAGAAAAATCTCGGAAAACTTTTCAGCCATTGATTAAAGGCAAATCTGAAATTTCTTTCAATACTGCCAAGTTTTTCAAGAGACACTAGGGCTGTTGATAATTGCCACATAAAAAAAAAAAAAAAATCAGCAATTTCGTTCATCTGAGAGAAACTTTCAGGTTTTTGTCCTTCGTTTAGTTGGGTAAATTTGAAGTTCATTGTGTAAGAAATATATTTTTTAGCTGTGCTATATTTATAGGCGGCATGACGATTGCTTCCAGCATGAAATACCGTACTTTAGGTAGTAGGTACTTTCCATCTGGCGTCAAGGATTTATGCGACAATAAGTGAAACCAAAGCTATAAATGCTTTACAGACAGTCCATATTCGTTGTATAATTGGACATGTGGAAAAGAAATGTAGCTATGCTATATATATATATATATATATATATATATATATATATATATATATATATATATATATATATGCCTTTGCCTTGCGCCAGGGGTAGATTCTCTGACTGGCGATCATTCAGCCGATTTTCGATCCTAGCTAGAGGCAACCGGATGTCTATCACACTGTTTAGCTGTGATACAGTGACACTATCTGTGGATTACAATATATATATATATATATATATATATAAATAAAGACTATATATCCTAATGATATAATTGAAAATTCTTACTTTTATTATCATTTTTATCTTTCTTTATATTTGTTATGCTTACGTTGGAAATAAAGCGATTCATATTAAGTATTATATTAAAAAGGAATATAAAATAAATTTTTAAAACTCTCCCTTCCCTCTCTAAACTTGACCATGTCTCTCACACCATTCCTCCTCACTCTCTAATTCAACTTATATAAGTTTAATACTGCCCGTCAAAAGTAAATTTTAATTTCATTTTACGTTTCACCTTTTGAAAGTGATGTCTGAAGATCCAGGGAAAAATAAAATCCAGGAAAAAATAAATTATTACAATCGAGCCTTAAAATGGTCCGTTTTCTTTAAATTAATATATATATATATATATATATATATATATATATATATATATATATATATATATATAGTTTTAAGACATGCTATATATATGGGTAAAGTGGTTAAGCTTAAAAATAAGAATGAATGGCAACACTTTTACTTGAACGATGATGTGAAGAAGGCGTTTAAACATGAAACAGACTGTCACCACCGCGTTTCTAATAATTATATAAGTCTAAGCATAATATTCTACAGGTCCGACAAGCATCATACGTCGTCGTCCCTTGCGAGTTTCTCCTCTTAAAAAGATCGAATCACACTTTCAAGATATCGAGGCAATCCAATGTTCCCATCAATATAAACCTACTTCGACGGAGATTAATACTGAATTAATTTATACTGTAGTTTTCTTTTTATAGCGTCAGTCCCGATATCTTTTGATCAGACATCATAAATGACGAGAAAGAACACATGAAAACATTTGGTTTGGTTGCATTTTATTTAACGGCGTGTCAACCCTGATGCGTCATTTTACGTCAACCAGATCGAAGTAGAAGAAGAAGCATTAATTAATCCCTTCTGAAAAGACAAACGTAAGAGCTACAAATGATAGGATGTTGTGGAGAACCATGATTGCGCAAATCCTGAAGCGGCGCGGTACGTAAAGGAAGAAACTTTAGTTACTTCCCTCTATAATAGTTACATATTTGTTGGTCTATTTTGAAAATCAAATCTAAATTTTAGTTTCTGAAATATTAATTTTTCTAAAAATAAAATGTTACACGATTTTTATTGCTTAATAACGGATTTATCTTGACTGAGTTTATTAAATATTTTGATTTAATTTTCTTTTTCCAATTAAATTAAAACTGGATATTCATTTGTAAAGATTTAATTTAACAAAGCAACATGTCTTTCTTGAAACATTTATTTCAGGATATTTCGTCTACTTTGCCTGTATCGTTAGGAAACATCTTAACAAAGTTTAAACCGGGCCCTGATTCTGTGTCCTTGATTCGAAAAGTCTTAGCCTTTTTAAAAGTTGTTGCTTCGATGATTCCTTATTATTATGGAATCTAACAAACTAAAATAAAGAATAACACATAAACTGATAGACAAACCTAGTTTTCATTAGCACAAAATAGTTGAAAATTTTCAAAATGTAGAACGTAACCCAGATCCTTATCTACCGTAAATCAACCATTATTTTGAATTTTCTTTTGCTTTTTTTAAAATATGTTTTCCGTATTTACTGTTCAATAACCAAGTCAGACATTTGGCAAAATCTACTGATTATTTTTTCGTCTATTTTTTTTTCGCCACAACTGGCCATTTAATTGGGGATGAAGTTGGAATGAATACGTGTCCGGCAAATAGAGACGTCGCGATAAGTGAACAGTTGCCAATATTTGAAACGAGTTAAGAAAGTCACCAGTTATTCTCATAAAAAAAAAAAATGAGCGCTTCGCTCCAAATTCTAATCAACCGGCGTCTAGACGAACAAAGTAGGCGTGTTTGGAGTTATATAAAAGTTTTATGAAGTTGCATATATAATTATAAAAAAAAAAAAAATCTATGTTAAAAGAACTGTAAAATTTAGCAATCGCTGCACGGAAAACATGAACGAATTATTAAAAAAAAAATAACGGTAAAGGCACAAGTACATCACAATCACCTTTAAAACCTTCGTGTGACTATAGAACAGAGTATAAATGCCTGCTATACTGTAACTGTCTACAAAATGACATAATATATGAAACTACTATGGAAAATTAGAAAAAATGCTATATAGGAATAACAAAGCATCGTTCGTTATATTCACTTACGCACAAATACCTTTGGGAAAGGCATGAATCCGCATCATCTTTAGCTATAGCGTAAGTAGTAAGACTTGTATCACTAAACCATATTACCTGGCAAAAATTTCTTACTAACGAAAAACATTTTCTGTTTTTAAATAACCTGAAAAGTATTGATAAGCCATAGAAAACGAACGAGTCAATCGATTGAACTGCGCTTAAATTCGTAATGTCTAGTTAACATAGATAGAAGTTCATCCGAACAATTGAGAAGAGTATTTATAGAAAAGGAACAGGGAAGATACGTTAGGATTGAAAGTAACTGGAGATACCAGGTCAGGACCAATGATATTGCAGATTCTTCTTTGAATTTAATCAAGAATTTTAAATATATAACAGGAGCACCAGATCATATGCGGCGGTAATATTCAGAGCATGGGCAAATGACAGACTTATAGATATATAGAGTAGATTCTGGAGAGAAAAATTGTTTAGTCCAACACAGTGAACCAACTTTCTTAACTGCAGACCTGTCGACCGAGAATGGTAGCCCGAGAAGGCAAAACGATTCACTTTCCTGGATGTTAGAATCAGCCATGCTGATGGAAGGCAGAAAGGAAATAATTACTCTAA
The DNA here is from genome assembly GCA_903632075.3 of Acanthosepion pharaonis. NCBI lineage: Eukaryota > Metazoa > Mollusca > Cephalopoda > Sepiida > Sepiidae > Acanthosepion > Acanthosepion pharaonis. The sequence goes on from CAHIKZ030000118.1 coordinate 338,604, forward strand.
AATATCCTACAGAATTACTAAGTGTAGTAATTCACACAGAATGCATAAATCCTAACCACTATGAACGGTGTATGATATCAGACATATTATAACGGCTGTTTTAAGAATCAATCTAAATCCTTAAAAGCCGAACTATATTATTGAAGATCAGTTTGAAATAAACGAAAATAAATATTTCATCATCTATTCCTATTGTTGAAACAGAGCTATTCAGCTTGGTCAAAGTTGTCTTAATTTTAGAAGGTTCAAATTTCGCAGTCACCAGTTGTTTGCTATTTACAGTGTAAGGCTGTCTTCGAGGTCCGGCCGGTCGCTAATCAAAATATGGCCTTGTCAAATAATGTGAAATATTTAAGTTAAAAGATGCCTTTTGTAGTTACCAGGTCACATCACGTCAATAAGAACTCTGGGGTGTCGATAACTGTCTATCTCTTTTGCTTCCTATTTGAGTCTTTAGACGTTTTTTTTTCTATTTGCTTTCTGTTCATTTTATCGTTTCTTTAACAATCCTTTTCCATTTTCTCTTTTGAGTTTTTTCTTTTCACTTTGTTTCATTTCGTTTGCTTTTCTCGTTTGTTTCTTTACGTTATTCACTCGTTCTTTTTTCTCGTTTCTCTTTCTAGAATCATTCTTATTTCTTTTGGCTTCGTATCTCCGGCATTTTACTCTGCGTACTTCCAGTCGTCATTTTTCGATGCATTCCATTATCACTCTAAGATTTAAAAATTTTTCCCATGGAGATTTTCATCGGTGTCTTTCGTTCCTATCAACCTTTCATCCCTTTGCATATAAGCTTTTTCCGTCTTTTTTCCAGCATCACTTTGTCCGCCGTGTCCTCGGAATGACCTTCGGATAATAAGGTGACTTTTAGCTACATGACCCGAGTAAACATGGAAGATGTTTGTCTCCTGAACTTCACTATCATCGCCGGCTGGCTTGCTGACAAGACCTGTAGATATGAATTCTATCATTTATAATTCTGTCAGCCTTCAAGTTAGGACATCGATGATCAAATATAATGAATAAAAAATGGATACACCAGGAAGGTTAGACACAGTTGCTTAGACGTTAAAACTGTGTCAATATTTCTGAATGGAGTTCGGATACGTCAGACACTATAAGGCGAGTGCTTACTAGCTAAACTTCTGATCCTATTTCTGGTTGGAGATTGGATACGTCAGACAATATAAGGCGAGTGCTTTCTAGCTCAACTTATGGTGCTATTTTTCGTCGAAGATCGGAAACGTTGAGAAACACAGTTGTTGCTGGGAAGACCAGAAACGCCCTCCACTTCTATTCACATTTCTGGTCGGTGATCGGAAACGCCTGACAATTTAAAGGCAGTCTTCATTCGTTGCACTTCTCTTTACATTTTCTGATTGGAGATCGGAAAAGTAGACAAAGTTATCGCCAAAAAGGCGAGACAATATAAGGCGAGTCTTTACTCGTTCCACGTCTTTTCATATTTCTGGTTGGAGATCGGAAACGCGCACAGACTCAATTGTCGTCAGGAAGGCGAAACAACAAAAGGCGAGTTCTTACTCGTTCCAATTCTGTTCATATTTCGGAAACGTTGTCAGACACAGTTGTCACCGGAAAGGCCAGACAATGTAAGGCGAGTGCTGACTTCTTCCAATTCTATGATATTTCCTAGCTGGAGATCGTAAACGTCGAAAGATTTAGCAATTGCCGGGAAGTTCAGACAATGAAATTTATGGTTGGAGATCGGAACTCCTTAGAAGTTGATTGTTTTACAGTCTCTTAGAGTATCTTGTTTGACAAATTGACTGGCTGTCTGAATATTTGGTAAAATCTTGGCCATAGTCTGGTGGATAGATTTAGTGATTATCGATTTTCTTTCTCGACTTTAAAAAGGAAAAGAATTGAATAAGACTTTGAAACAAATTTTTTTCTCTTGTTTTGATATAAAAAAAGAGATCATATTATTTTTAGATATATTTTAGATTATATTTAAATATTGTATCACTAGCATATTTATTTATTATATCATTCATCTTATATTTATTTAAATATTATTTTTTATGTATTCATTTTCATATTCAGATAAAACTGTATTTTCCAGGGATTATATCATTGTATATAAGTTATTCGATTGGCCAAATTTACCAACAATTGCTACTTTTCAAAAATAAGACTTTCGATCAAAAACGATTGAGAAGATCTACATGTAACTATAATAATAGCTGGCTACTAGTTTCCGAGTGTATCCATCTTGTAGCGTAGCGAGATAATCCCATGTTGCAGATTTATTGCTCAGGTATATTTGTGTTTCTTCGAAATCTACAAAGTCAAACTATGGTTTATATTGCAACTGCTTTGAGCTGACCTTATTTAGAGCGCGAGCATGTGTGTGTGAATGTGTGTGAGAGAGCACATAATCTGGTGTGATCAGCAGTTAAACGAGAGCTCGAACAGTGGATGAATCGTAATTTTGTGCTAACAAAGACTTTGATAGCTTGTGAGAAATATTGTCTACCGAATTTAATTCACAAAGTTTGGCTCTAATCATCATAGGGTTTTCAGGCTCTAATTTATCTGAAAATAGTTTGCACAGAATTATATATATTCAAGTGTTTCTATCTTATACTAATAATATATATATATATATATATATATATATATATATATATATATATTTGTGTGTGTGTGTGAGAGACATATATACAGGGTGCGATGGATTTGAATTTACCAAAATTATACAAAAATATCTTAAAATACTAAAGTGTAAATTTATTAAATAAAAGTCGCCATTTGCTTCAACCACGACCCCCAGATGGCTTCAGAATCTTTTGCAACTCTTCTGGATGGCCTCCTTGTTTAAGATGATGAAAGCTGCAATAATCCTTGTCTTCGGTTCATCTTTGGTGTTACAAATAATTTTGTTGGTCTCTCGCTCTCCTCTGCGCCCCACCTAAAATAATCAAGGGAGTTGCAGTTCGAGAGAGAGGTGGCCCATTATAAGTGGTGGGGGGCGATGTCTAAGAAATTGTCTGACAGTCATGACTGGGTTCTTATACTGTTGCCAGACATAGGGTTCTCCAGCAGCCATCCACTTGAATCATGGTAGTACTACTTCCTCAAGGGACTTGGTGTAGGCCTCCGTGTTAAGTATGAGGCTCTGTGAGTAGATGAAAGTGAGGGATTAACATCTTGATCACTCCAAACACTTTCATAGTCATCATTAGACTCCTCCAACTCTTTCCAAATCCTCTACACTGTCCTCAAATTGACATCCAAACACTGAAATGTTCGTATAGTAGCTTCCGGCGCAAATTCCAAGCAGTAGAGAATGAATTTTTCCAAATTTCAGGTGGAGTGAATTCTGTCAGTGCTCATTTTCTAACAGACTGTGCCAAACTGACCCTACTATACTACTGTGCATTCCTCAAAATCGCAAACAACGCGCATGCGCGAAATAAAAATTTCACCCCATCACCCGTATATATAACATTATTCTATAAAAACCACTAACAATAATAGAACAATTGGAAGTTCTAATGGAACGTAGTTCTTACTATTGGAACACGGAAGAAATGAGGATGATTCACGTTTGTGTAAGTGGCATGGCGGTTCTCAGTTGTAAAGGTCGGAATTTATTTTTAATCCTTTCACCGCATGCAAGGCGATAATGCCACTAAGACGCAGGGTGTTACAGGGAGTGAAAGAACGAGAATGACTAGTGGTGATGATTGAAGGGAGGGCAAAAAAACGAACAGGATTCAATTTGAGAGAATATGGCGATGAAGTTGCATTTAAATTTTTGGAGATTGTATTTCTCAGGGAGGCAAGAAATCGGAAGGGACTAATGCTCGAGAAAAGAAACAGAATAAAATGGCCATTGCATTTAGCTAGCTAAATGTTAAAACGTTGAGAACTAGTCGCCAATCTAGTATCAAGCTTAACTTCATGCAATGGGGAACCCGAAAAAAAACTCATCTGAACATTTGTCATAAAAATATTTATAGAAAAGAAAGAGGCAAGTCACATCATATCGGTCAGAAAGTGATTGAAGTCGAGATATCTGGTCAAGATTGATTACATTACAAATTTCAAAGAAAAGTCTGTAAAGAATCTCGAGATGTACAGTGGCGAAACCAGACCAAATATGGAAAAAGAATGCAATGCACAGACGAATGGTAGATTTATAAATGCGTAAAATTAGAGGAAAACGTGTGGATAGGAAGGCTTGAGTGTCGCTCTCCTGAAGTTTAGCATCAACCATACTGATGGCAAGCAGAGAAAGTTCTTTGTGCTGATGAAATGAACGCCGTCTTGTTTTGAAGGAGTTAGAATTTACAGGGTATTTCTTGTCCAAGTTAACCACTGATTTCAAGGGAAACTACCAGGTTTACTTTGTACTATTTCTGATTTGTTATTGAGACAGGAGTAGATGTTTGTGTCATCTGCATAAATAACTAGTTGGGAAATATGACATTGGGGAGATCCTTGTAAAAGATCAGAAATAGTGTAGGCGTTAGAATAGATATTATAGGACTACTGCATTAATATGAGACGATCTAGAAGCGTTCCGATTCAACACAACCTTGATTTCATTCATCAATATGTTGGGAACGATCAGATTTAGTCAAATATTCGTTCCGTGACACCGTAGCCAGTTTGCGTAGGAGTTCAGCGTGCTAACCCCTGACGAACGCTAGAACCACATCCCGAGCTTCGCCATTCTTATCTTCCTGTCAAGACAGCTTCTGTCCAGATATGGCAGCATCGAAGCCAAGATAGAATATAAGAGTGGGAGTTGTTACAAAGATCTCACGCGATTGTTTTAAGTCTAGAAAAAATGTTTCTATTATATATATATATATATATATATATATATATATATATATATATATATATATATATATGTGTGTGTAGAAAAAGAAAGAGATTATGATTTGCGTGTGAAACTCTTTGCAACATGGTGGATCAATCCTCGAATCAGTAAGTAATTTTTTAAACAATCGACTCCATGAAATATCTAGATTTGCTTGTAACATCTTAAAAGGTAGGGATAAATGAAAAAAAATCACTTCATTTTTTTGTTTATTTAAAGAATAAAAGAAATCCTCTATATCATATATTGATACTCAACAGAAATTGCAATTATTTTCATTTCGAATTTGTTTTATCCTTCATCATCTCAATCCAATATGTGTTATTTTCGACAGCTCCCCCTGTAATATTCCAGCTGTTATTTTTTTGTCTATTGTTAGTGTTCAGGTAAAGCCACCCCAAATTCATGGTATCTTTTTTCAGTTGGTTAGACATGTAAAGATTTTATTTTCATTGTCTGAACTGTTTAAAAATCGTAATATATTTTGAAGGGATCATACATCTTGGTGAAAAAAATGCTTTGCCAAAAAAATCATATTACACCAAAAATGTCAATAAGGTACAAGGGGTTATTAGGGTTCGGAGGTTACAGAGTAAGAGGCGCAGTTTATGTGGATATGTGAGAAAGATAACGATTAAGTTGATCAGGTTAAGATTGTAGTGATCGGGAGACACAGAGCCGAAGTTTACAGAAAGAAGCTGCTCGACTGAACGTACATCTCACTAGTGGAATACCAAGTGAATGAGTGTGGCTCGTTTTTAATATGCGTAGCATGGCGAGTTCAGTCGTGAAGTTTACAACTCGTGAAACTATAGTTCATTTGAGCACTTTAAATATGGAAATAACGATAGAGTAGTAAGAGACTTGCGACGTTTCATCCGTGAGAAAGGGGTTGTAAGGCGGAAAATAATTTGTCAGCCATACGGAAGCGGTGACGCATTTGGACTCTATTGGGACTGGAAAGTGGAGACAAGGCAGCTAGGTTGTTAGCACGATATTCGTTTGAGGGTTCTACGGCGACCACATGCCACAGACTGACCGAGAGTAACTGACAAAATATTGGACGAATTCAAATCTTAAGAAATGAATATCCACCTCATATGTTATCATTTAATCGGAACTATGACTTCATTACACGTCTATAGAGCCACTTTTACGTCTCTAGCAGATCTAGCATTGTTCTGTTCAGCACAAAACTTAGTACTTATTTGCAAAGAAGTATATATGGAGAGATTATGTTGGCTATTATTTAGTTATTTTGGAAGTTTTCGCCTCAGAAGAGAGTGTCAAATACGAAATATCTGAAAATGAAAAATGCTGACTTCGCTTGCTACCGTTTCTCTGTGATTAATATAGCAAATGTCTCATTTATATTAATTTTCAGAACACCTGACAATCATTTATGATAGAGTTCGCCCAGGGACTCTAGTATAAGAAAGCTGAACGAAACACGAACATCTAGGTTGGCATTACACGCGCAATGAATTGTTCAGTTAAGCAACTAACTGTGCGTTTAGAGAAGCTTTTAAAATAATTTGGAAAGCGAAATAAAATATATTTTGTAATTCTTTTTATATTCTAGACAATCACACTAAGTTTAGGTAAGAAACAACGACTGATTATTTCTAATCGCAGACATCCTGAAAATAATATTCAGAGTCTTCAATAAGTATATTCAGTTCAAGCACCTGAAACAAACTGATGTGCCACAGTCAATTTGGTGCTACTGTCGGATAGCAATAACACCTATCTTCATTCTGATAGTTTTATTTATGAGGGTGTTCTTAACGAACTACGGTGTATGGAACAAACCAGCAATCGTCATGAAGCGAAACAGTCGAAAGAAAAGTTGACAGGTTTTTAAGAACATTGTGTATGAAACAAAAACAAACTAGGGTAATGATATAAAAGACAGTATCGAAAGAAAAGTTGCCACATTATTAAAGTATATAATGTATGAAAAAAAAAACCCAGCCACAATGAAATGTGATCCAGAACGGAAAAAAAGTTACCACGAAATGAATATTGTACAAAATGAACCATATTGAAATGTATGCCAGAAAATTCGTCACATTCTTAAAGGTTATGGTGTACAGTACAAAATCCAGTTATAACAAAATAAAATAAAAGCGAGAACAGAAAGAGAAGTTGATATTCAATTTACATTGAACATTGTCAGAATGTGTATAGATTAGTAGCTTGCTGATTAAATAAAAGAGACAAAATTGACAGTCAGCACACTGAAGCTGACATGTAACGCTGGGGATTCGTCCAAGTTGATCAGATCTGCAGTTGGTTGATTGCGTTAACGATATTAATCTTATCGCAAACACAACGTTACATTTGGTCGACTCTGGAGAGAGATTTGCTTACCGTGGCGCAAATATGAAATTAGAAACATTTTTGTAGCGACGACAATCTTCTCAATGAAGTGATACGACCTGAGCAGAAAGAGAGTAAAATTGTGCTGTTATCTGAATTCTAACACAAGCCATTGTTACTGGAAGTATATACTTAACCTTTTCAACCAAAACCCAGACAGTTGAGATATGCAGACCTACAAGAGTGGGGATAGAACTCATGAGATTATTTAATTGTTTACGAGACGAGCGTGGTGACCACCATTAACATTATATATTGACGGCAGTGAATGCAGGACAATTTCATCTCATAGGAAGAAAAAAGAAAAATGAAGCGAGAGAGAAGTGGTTCTGGCGTCTGAGGATACCATAGACTGAATATGTGAGCAATGGAGAAGTTTTAATGAAAGTTGGAAAGAGAAGGAAAAGGATGAAATTTCTGGGACACTTTTGGGGTATGCGCTGGTGGTGTAAAGGCTAGCGGCCCGAGACGAGAAATCAGCGAGCTGGGTTCGAATTACAGTGAAACAGTAAATGATGTATCTGGTAATCAGAGTGTGAACAAGTTTATGAATGGGAAGAAGGGATGATCGCCTACGTGCTTAGGGATCACAGAAGATAAAAAAGCGTTTTGATATTCGTCAGAGCGCAGCATTTAGCGACCTCACCAAGTAAATCTTTAATAATTAAAGACGTGGCATCGATACCAATTGGATTCCCATTACATATGTTCTTCTGCCAAAAATAAACACAAACCGTTAAGAGTAAGAAATTCTTTTATAATTTTTAACAATTTCCTTAATTGACTTTGCTGTCGTTCATTCATAAACACACACACACGAATCTCCCCGCTTCCTCATTATATATACTGTAATTCCTATATTGTAAAATATGCAATTTTTTCTAAAAAAATATTAAGCAAAATTAGGGGTGCATATTATGCACAGCTACAAAAATTTTTTTTTTAAAAATTGGCCTTTTCCTAGGTCGATTTCAGTTTCGAAATAACTACTTACCACAAACATACGACAATTTGACAGTAACATTCAGCGACTGCGATACCTTAAGGATGTCAAATACAATCATATGTACATAAAAATACTTAGTAATGTAAAATAAAATCAGAATTACCAGAAAACTAAATTAGAATAATATTATTCTATGTTTTAAACCATTTTTTTAAAAATAAGAGTAGGAAACGGTGGCAATAATGAAATCGGAGAGGTACAATTTATACGATCTGATGACCTAACAAGGAGTGCGTATTATGCGTGAGTAGAAGAATTTACCCACTTTCAGCACAATTTTGGGGGCGCGTATTATGGATGAAGCGTATTATACATCGGGAATTGTGATTATCTTTCCACGCGATCCAAACATGAGGCGAACGAACGAACGAACGAAGGGAGGGGACAATTAAAATTACTATATGACATCACAACGTTTCTGGCGATATGTTTACCGGGCTTTTTCAGCTGTATTTACCAATACTGACAGACATCTGTCCGCTATATAATGAAATTAAGAAAAAAAAAATGAGATTATTAATTGAAAAGAATTTATTAAAGCTTTACTGAAAGAATGTGAATAGGCGTTTGGTGCCGTGGATTGCTGCTCCGGATGTGAAATCAGAAAGTCGAGTTCAAATTACAGTCGGGTTTTTTACGTTCACTTACGCGCAAATACCCTTGATAAAAGAATGAACCCGTCTCTTCTCCCCAGTTATGGGTAAAATAGAAGAAAAGACTAGGTTTAACATTGATAGCAACCATTCTCGAGATGGAGACTCGATAAAAATCACCCTGTGCTACTCGGGGAAGAGGTTCGGGACATGAAAAAGGCACAGTGACTGGAGTTCTTTAGTCGTGTGAATTGCGAATTCTGCCGTAGACAGAGAAAGCGTTTACTTTATTTTACTGAAAGAATAGGACCCTTTTTATACGAGGAGGTGCTTCAAAGGTCACGTTTCGACAAAAAACACTGTCAAAAACAATTATGTTAGGGGTCATTTGGTTATAATTTGGGAGCTGTCTCTTAAATAACACTTATCGCCAAAGATAATAATGTATACAAATGAAATTTAAATAATTTTACACTTAACTGAAAAAAAAAAAAAAAAGAAAAAAATATTGTAAAATTCAAGTTTCATATTTGAATAAATCAGGAATATTACAAATTTAAATGAATAGATCTATCTCTATATATAAAGTTCTAGCCTCTGTCTGTCTGTTATCGAACTCCTGCTAGGGTTTTGAATATAGAGACCCATAAGCGTAAATATTCTGAAACATTACCTAGAATACTTTGATAAGTAGATTTCATTTTCCTCAAAGTGTGTGTGTAGGGGGGTTCCTGGGAGCACAAAACCTCCACTGAAATATTTTCCCTTTGATTAAAATTAAATTTAAATAATTGAATGACTTATCCAAAATATATTGGAGAAAGCAAGAACATGGACGTCACATCGGCAAAATCATTGAATAACATTGAAATGTATCATTTTTCTCCAGAAATTATAACAGTGATTTAAAATCAATCCCCCCCCCAAAAAAAGAGAAAGAAATGTGACGTGGGTAATTCGGCTAGTATTTAATATTGTTTGAGTGCTCAAAAACTGTCGGAAAAAAATGTTTAACATATTGACGCAGGTGGAAAAAGCGTTTAATTTTTTTTTTACTGGAAGAATAAGAAATCTTATACGAGAAGGGGCAGCCAAATTCTCGGCTTGAACAAGAAACTTTGGCAAAAATGAGTGGTTCTTTAGTTATAATTTGGTATCCGGGATTTGTTAAAAATACTTATAACAACACACACACACATATATATATATATATATATATATATATATATATATATATATATGTGTGTGTGGTGGTAGTCGCTTGGAAAAACCTTGGGTATTTCGGCGTGAAGTAGAACAAACCAGTACTCAAGGAAAAATGAGGAATAAAAAAATAAAGAACTAAGAACATGAAATTGAGTCGAAAACAATCGTCCAGAGTTCAAGCTCCAAAAAAAAAAAAACAACTGCAAAACGAGTAAGAACAACAACGTACAGTGCTCAATACACGAAGTAGAGCAAACCTAATATGCTTTTATATATATATATATATATATATATATATATATATATATATATATATAAAAATTATTAATGAAAAATCTGTATTTATCCAAATTATGCGTTTTGGAATGTAGGACCCACCGTTCACTCATAATTTCATGGATAAATCACCTTTTAAAGAAATTCTTCAAATTTTCTTCTGAAAGATCATGTTAAATATATTATCATAAGCATAAATCAGACGAAAGCAGACTTACCTGGAATTTTGAAATTTCAAATTAATTTTACACTTACCTGAAAAAAAAAAAAAAAAAAAAAAAGAAAATATATTGAAATTCGAGAAAAAGTATTTGAATGAAGCAGGAATATAAAAAAAATTAAAAGAACTGATTGTTTGTATGCTTAGAATTGAACGTCCGAAAGAACATTTAACATTAGTAAACATATAGATAATGAATTCTATACAAACATTGAATTCTATCAAACATATAGATAATGAATTCTATATTCAATTTAACAACTTTATTTATCCAAAAGAGAAGCATGGTTTTTTGTAATTCCGCACCCTCTCTATCTCCCTCTCATATATATATTCAGTATATGTTTAAAAGAAAATGTGTAAAGTTGATTTAGAAAATTTCTAGTATTTTTCAGAATGTATATATCTTTTTCTGAAACATTTTCGGTTGAATAATAATGTCGACAATGTCTGTCTATTCAATTTTTTAACTTTTTCAAATTTCTGAATGAGTTGTTTTATATAATCTTTAAAATTAAACAAGTTCATATTTATTCATATTTTTTTTCGAATACTGACGAATGTCACATTAATTTTCAATAATTGTGCTTTGTGTATGTTTATGTAGAAACATTCGAAAATACTCGATAACAAAATAAAATATAAATGAAAATGAATTTTGGTAAATTTACCGATTATATAAAAATTATTTCGGAAATATGAAAAAACTAATAAAGTGGATAGACAGAACGCCGATAGTATTCTATATATATATATATATATATATATATATATATATATATATATATGTGTGTGTGTGTATTATATATATATATATATATATATATATATATATATAGATATAAAATGAAGACAAAAAAACTATTCTTTATCGAACCTAGAAAATAGTCATGTGTGTGTAAAATTTCAGATAGACTATATCTATAAAAAGAAAATATGAATAAAGACAAAAGGAAACTTATCATGGTTTGATTTGTTTTACGGTATATCAACCTCATTGGGTGATTTAATGCCGATAAGATTGTTATTGTCGGTAATAAATTTTTTTTCTTCCAAAATGTATTGCTGGTAATATTTTTCTTCAAAAAGTGTATTGCTGGTAATAATTATTCCTCAAAAAATTGCCCTAATGTGGGGGTTAAATATTTGCCCATAGTTGGGACTAACAGGTGTTAACTCCGCAGGCCAGGGTGGACCAGCGAACACCGGTAATTAAGAGGTGGTTTCACGCCCCCACAAAACCTGTTCAGAGGCCTTGTTATAGAATGTTGTTTATCGTCTTGCACAGGAAGCGACCTTCTTTTAGTCGATGCGATTCATCGAAGCAAATGCAAGGATTTAATTTGTAACAAGTATTTATAGACAAGAGCATACATACTTGTACACATTAAAATCCTTGCATTTGCCTTCTCTCAGAGGATGTAACGCGTCCGATAAATTTTTTTTTTTATATATATATATATATATATATATATATATATATATATATGTGTGTGTGTATGTATGTATGTATGTGTATAATTATTTACGTACGATTTTATATCTTAAAATAATTCAAACGATAACATTTTTCTATTTATCGATTTAAACTGCTGATTCATGCTCAGGGAGTTTTCAAAATCGGTGACACTTTTTTAATAAAATTCCTGAGATTTATTGTCATTTTCACAGAATTTGTCTACGTGGCGACATTCAAAAATTTTATTCTTTTTATTTAGATGATTTTTCAGATTCTTAAAGTCTATAGTTTTTTAATTTCCCCTGCACTAATAGATTGTAATTTTTACTTATTTAACTTTTTACTTTACTTATTTAATTTCGTTTTTTTTCACGTACCATTTTACTAATAGTATTTTCTATATTTTTTTTGACAATAGATATTCTCATCTCATTCGTATTTGGATAATGATAAATGAGTTCTGTATCTCTTTCATTTATTAAAAATAATAAATATCATTAGCTGGCAGAAAGCCTAATTGTCGAGCAACCCTGAAAACCATGGAAAAGATAGTGATTTTCTAAGCCCGGCTTAGATGTGGCACAAGGCCGAAAGTATGAGGCAACCAGTGAGGATCGAACTTACTACTCAGTCGTAATTGATCTAGAAAGACAAGCTTTTTAACCATTACATCACGTCGAGGTGCCCGAGACCAAAGGAGAAGATAATGGAAAGCCACTTTAGTATATCTGATGTCATAGCAATTAACAGATTGTCATGGTGAAACACACCTATTCTATAGTTAATAGACTCTCCCACCTAATATAAGTAGGAGTAGTAAGAGAAACGAAGGTCCGTCGATGTCGGACGACCGGCTGAACTCTCTGCCTTCGGGCGGGGAGGAACCCGAACGAGGCTATGCCGAAGGGCATAGTCTCGTTCGGGGAGATAAATCGACCCTGAACCCGTTTATATGGGTTCAAAGGGTATATTTTTGGCCGAGCCCACTGGCTCGGAGATCCCACTTTAAACCGGCCTTGTGCCGCATGATACCCTCGTGGGGGGTGACTAAATACTAGTCGATATCGGACGACAGTAGTCGACAGTTAGTCGTATACGAAAGTAGTCAGCGACCACAACAAAATTACTTTGCGTAATAACAAGTTCCTAATGTTTTGTACGTCGAACCTATTTAGGACCGATTTAGTACAAATACAAGCCTCCACTGCGAAATAACTCCACAACACAGATAAAAAAACGAAACTAAAGCGCCTACGTTTTGAAAACACTTTCAATAAGTCGAAATAAAGTATTTGTCTGCAAACATTAATAAGTATGTCTTAAAATGCGTTAATGTTACATCTTTTTTTATGTTGTGGTCAATACACATATGAATACCACATGGAACAATGTTTTTTTTTTAAGACTTATAAGGATGTTTTAATTCCAGGATCAGAAAGGTCCGGCAGCCAGGAGATCGGAGGTTTTGAGGAGCGCAGAACTACCCCTTCATTGCTGTTAGGCTCCCAGGTATAGGAAAATAGTGAGCCCTCACCTTAACAAAAACACTATGAAAGTATAAAAACACATTTTAATAGTAAAAATACCAGTAATAAATTACTATATAAAAAGATAATATAGATAATCACTAATACTTATCTGGAGTTGAAGGCAGACAATTGCGTCAAAAATATTTCTCTTTCACTATTAAGTAGAAATCTTAGGAAAACTTTATACGAAAAATCTATTCAGATAATCCGTGTCCTCTACTGGGAAGAACATTTGTATGTAAATAGGGAGTACGATGAGTGAATGCAGAAAGACAGGCAGAAGAGTACAATTATTAATTTAGCAGGTAAACCGCTGTAGCATACCTACGGACGATAAAGGGTATGTCCCCATTCACATAAATACAGCAGTAAATACGGTATGTTGATCTGCAGTCGGATATTCATCTCCGGTTGTGCTGGTCAAACTGTCTCCGAGCAGAGAGGATTCGTAAACGAGGCTCTGTTGAAGGGCAGAATCTCGTCTCCGGGAAACAGCTATTCGACCCCTTTTTTCCGGGGTCTACGGCTCGGATACCCGACATTAAATTCGGCCTTGTACCACATCTGACCGCGGGAGGCAGTTAGTAGATATCCTGCAGGTGGAGATCCGTCTCCATCTGTGCGGCGCAAATTCTCTGCCTCCGGGCAAAGAGGATCCCCTGACGAGGCTATGTCGAAGGGCAGAGTCTCTTCTCGGGGAAACAGCTACACGACCCCGTTTTATTCGGCCTCGTGCCCCATTTGACCGCTTGGGGCGGTTGGTAGATATTTTGCAGCTGAAGATTTATTGTGGAATTCACTTGACTCACATCTAGCAGTTGACTACTACTTCGACGCGCTGCTGGCGAATCTTATATGTGTTGTTTTTGTCCTAAGTATTATCATTTGTTTGATGATTCTATTCAGTAACCTTCTCTAGGTTACAAAATAAACCGAGATGATTCTAAGTGTATGAGACAATATTCTATGATATATATTTGGTGGATGTTAGCTTAACAGACGCTACGAAGAAGACATTGTTTTGATGCTACAGCCAAAAGGAAAACAAAAATAAATTTTCGATAAGTTATAAACTATTAACTATAAGAAGACTGTATCCATTGTTGACATCGATGCATTCTAATTTCTGAATTACTTGTGAAACAGGCTCTGAATTGTTATGCAATTGGTAAGCTATAACACACATATATATCTTACGTGTGTATATACATACATGTATATTTGTATCTTTAATGTTCCAATAATGTTATCAGTAGTTATTTTATGCTACAATATGTAAACAAATCATTCTGTAATTGATATTCGTGCAAGAAGGTTACCATCATGGCAATCAGTAAAGAATATGCAAAAAGAACTGAGTGTTAATCTCTGGAAAGAAGGCAAAAGTTACAAAGTCTCAGACGATCACATTATTACATCTACTACCATAAGTTCATTCAGTGCTAGGTATAAAAAAATCAAAACTCTTGAAAACCAAAGTAAAACAGGTGCTCTACGGAAGATTTCTCCGAGGAAATTAATGCGTCAAATTAAACAATATCCAATCGTTACTAGTCAAGAGTTGCCGGATGATTTGCTTTCATCAGGAATCTGTGTCACTAAACGGACAATAAGGAATAAAATTCATAAGAACAATCTAAAGCCAAGACCCGTCAGAAGCCTCCACTTCTATTGAAAAGGACACAGAGATGCCAGGTTGAAATTCGTTCGTGAACTTAAGAAAAAAATCGTATTGGAAAAGACGAAACCCAAATTGAGTTGTTTGGCCGTAATTTTAGCAATCATGTATGCAAGAAAAATGGCGATGCCTTCAAACAAAAGAATACAGTTCCAACAGTGAAATTTGGTGGTGGCAGCATCATGGTTGGGAATGTTTTTCTACAAAAGGTACTGGCAACATATCAGCAATAGATGGTAGAATGAATGTCGCAAAATATCTTGGAAGTAAATTTAATGATTTTGGTTGAAAATCTTGCACTTTCTTCCTGATTGAATCTTCCAACAAGATAATGATCCTAGGCACACTGCAAAATCTACGAAGAAATGACTTTCTGAAAATAATGTAAATATCCCGAAACCCAATCGAGAATCTGCGGCGTTATTTGAAAATTGAAATCCAACCGAGAGCTCCAACAAACATCCAGAATCTGAAGACCATATATGAAGAAGAATGGAAAAAAAAATACCAACGAAATACCAACTAAAATCGGAAAATCATTGAAAACTATAAGTTGGTTGCTGAAGAATTGAATAATGTCGATTCTATAAAATATTAAATGAAGATTATGTATTCTTTTTTTGTATTGTACGAATACTTTTTCACCCATTAAAATGGATAAAATGGGGTATTTTTTTGTTTTCTTTGTATATTTATTAATTATGCATTAGTGTACAGTTAATTATATGACAAACGAGTATACATTAGTTGGAAATAAAATAAATTAAAAATTCTATATGTACGAATAATTGTTTCCACCCATTGTGTATAATATATGTGCACATATATGTATTCATATATACATACATATATATGTATGCACACAAACTGATATCTCTCACACACATATATTAATATATATCTGTGTGTATGTGTGTATATATGCATATATATTTTTGTGTGTGTGTGTTGTACAATTTTTATTTAGTTGTCACGTAAATGTAATATAAGCATACGTGGACACTTTCTCTCAATGTTTTATATATATATATATATAAGACCTTGCAATACTTTTGATTTATTGAATTTCACAGCTTTTATCCTGAAATCTGATAATACTTCAAAAGTAACATTTTTATATCGTAAATACGCAGCTGTGTCGATTTATGGCCAAGGGCGTTTTTATTCCTCTTATATGACATTCTAGTTTGACTGAGTCTTTCCAGGCCTCTGTTTGCTTTAATCAGACGAGGAAAACAGAATTGTAATTATAAAAAATACGCTATAAAGAGGTGCAAAATATTAACATTCAATTACACGATGATCCTGATGATGTGTTATTAACATCAGCAATATCATGAAACCTTGCGAAACGATACATGCATCTCAAATTCTGTGGAAATTAATCAACCTTTCATCATGACTATTACATACCCAGGAACAAAGGGATAAAAAATAACGACATGCGGTCGGTGGAATGGATAACCGCTGATAAACCGAGTTCGAATTTCAGTAGAGTTCGTTACGTCCATTTTGATAACAGTAATTCTGAGTTCAATCCCTGGACTGGATAGAACAGACTTAGACTCAGTGAAAACGGAGCGAGCCAAAACGGATCAGCACACGGAATCAAACAAATTATCTGTAGACATGATCCGTGGAACGAGAGCACTTTAATCACGTCGATAAAATAAAAGGTTCAGTTCGAGATTTTCATGCATATTACCCGGATTGACAGATACATGTCTGTTGTATATTGAAAATACGGTAGAAATAGGATCGTTAAGTCACAAGAATTGACGGAAGGATTCATAGAATTTGGGTATAAGTGTTGTGTAACAGATCACGGCTCAGAATTTGAAATCGAAGAGCCGAGTTCGAATTCCAGTATTGTTCGTTTCATTCACTTACGCGCCAATATTCTTCGGATATGTACGTATCCATCTATTCTCTTTTGTTTCCCCTAACCTATGGGATAAATTGCTGAACAGAGTGGGTTCTATAGCCTTGATGGCAACCATTCTAAACATGGTGAATCAATAAAAAACACCCTTCTCACAGGAAATCTGGACATAACTTTTTTTTTTAATATTCTTCGAACAGTCAGCCCAATACTAAACAAAAGGAGCGTCTACACAAATACAAGTATCCACTCAATGTATGTCGTAAGTATCAATGTATTCAATAGTATTTCTGTAGTAAATTTTTGAAACTGCTTTTGTTTTGTGATCACCCTGTAAAGATGGCGTTCACAGAAACGGTTTCACATGTAAAAGCTGCTGTAGTGAATTGTACAAATTGTCTTTCTTCAAAATGGCGCTAAGTTTTTTTTCTGCAATCTTCCTTTTTGAATTTGTCACGGTGTTTAGAGGAAAAAACAAAGTTAATCTTCGAAATTACTCTACACAGTCAGTGTATATTTGCCAACGATAAATGTGACTGTGACCTCCGTCTACAGTTAGAACAAATTCCGGCAAACGGTCATATACATACGTGCGTGCAGATTCGAATACATGTGCTCACGAGGACGACAGAATTTGATGCGCTTTTAAAGTAAATATCTGTCGCCTTTATGCTTGAACTCTGTTTTTTTTGCGATTGATTAGACTATAAAGTAAAGAACATTCGTTTTTACGTGACTGAGACAAAGGCGGTGTTTCTTCATAAGAAAAACAAACATTATTTCATTATGATTTTCACCAAAAAGAAGTCATTAACGTTTTGTTTCATTAATTATACGAAATATTTTAATCGTTATTGTTTCGATCGATAAAATGTTCCAACTCCTTGTGTAATTATTCAAAATACACCACAAAACAGCTTATTGGATTACTTAATATTGTAAGTGTTTACCGCACTCCATATAGGTTTTATCGCCACAACCATAATATAACCAAACAATTCCAAAGAAAATAAATTTATATGAAAGTAAAATTATAGTGTCTATATTTCTGAGATGAGGTACTATTTACATTACAGTTTAACCCGGATATAAGAGACCCGGATATAAAAGAAACCTGGATATAAGAGATTTTCTCTGGCTCCAAATTAGAGCTTGTGTTAATGTATTTAAAATAGACCAAACCCGGATATAAGAGACTTCTTCTCCGGTCCCGACAACTCTTACATCCGGGTTACACTGTATTTGGACTATTGTCCTTATCTTTGTCACCATATTTATTGCAACATTTCGGCCGTTGTACGTTCCGGGCTTCTTCAGATGGTTGGCATGTCGAACTGAACTCTTTATTTCGCTCACTGGGGTATACTGTTCTAGTTCCACGTATAATGGATGTCAGTTATCAGTTATCTCCTGTTAATTTCCCTCTGAAAGGTCTCCACTGCCTTAACCGTGTATTGAACTCACACTCTTTGGGTCCTGTCAATGGATCTAACCAACGCCTTTATCCTCAAGGACACATGGCACAGAACAGTGTACCCCAGATGAATGATCTAAGATAGGCTTAGAAAATCATTTAATCACCTCGACGTGGTGCAATGGTTAGCAAACTTGTCTCGCTAGAACCATTACAATTGAGTAGTGAGTTCAATCCTTACTGGGTTACCCATGCTTTCGCTTAGTAAATTATTTGGGTACTTCAAGGTGGTGTGATGTTTAGCAAGGAAAATCACTATATTTCTGAGATGAAATATTGTAACTACAGTATTTACATTGTTCGCACTGTTGTACACATCTTTAAGACGTTTTGACTGTTATACGGCCTTCTTCAGGTGATATTTGTTGAAAAAAAAGAAAAAAAAACTGAGACACCGAAAGTATGGTAGGTAGAATTAGAACAGTCTACACCCCCATGGACTAAATAAAGGGTTCGTTTCGAAATTTCAATATAACCTGAAGAAGGCTGGAGCGTACAACTACCGAAACGTCGTGAATATGACAATAGAGATGAGGGTAACAGTCTGAATAATGTAAATACTTTCTGAGTTGTTACGTGGTATCATTCTGCTATATGAATGCTGGGAAATTATCTCAAAGATAAAGAGATGATTTCAGCTAAGATAAATGTGGTTCTCTAGATGTATCATATTGCTAGATTTTTTACGACTTATCAACCTATTGCGGGTTATGTAAAGTCAGAATATATGTTTTCGATTCTAAGAATTTGTTGGAGATGATTTAATAATGCAAACCCTAATAATTAAACCATAGCTGGGGAGGGGGAAGGGGATTCATACCTTTCTCAAAAGGTATTTGCGCGTTATTCAATATAATGAACCAGACTGAAATTCGAACTCTGCACTCTGATTTACAATTCCGAGCCGTTATCTATTACACCACCTGCACATTCAAGCTTACAACACCCGATATTCCAAAGCGATAACTCATCTAATACTGACCAAGCTCGACACTGCTTAACATATGTGATTGTACGAGGACCGGTGTTTGAACGTGATATGGCCGTAAGCCAGGAAGGTCTATAAGAATATAATTTACTGTATATATGAACAACGAGGAAGATTTAAAGAAACAAAAATTATGCTTATTTTTAGAATTAGAAGGACATAGTTGAACATTTCTGGAACACACAAGGAAGAAAGACGGCTTGACAAATTGAACACACTGAAGGCTCTATGGACAGATAAGAAACAGTGAATCATCAAACAACCTGTGTAAATAGATGGTATAGTAGTGAATGAGAGGGGTTGGTAAAACATCTATAAAAGATAGGAGGTTGCGGAGAGTCATGATCGCCAAATTCTTGAATAGACGCTACACAAGGAAAAGGAAGGCATGTATAGATATGCAATTCAATAAACTAGTTTTTATCCGGCGTACACTGCATACTTACATTTATCGCAATATATACATGCATAAGTCGATTATTTTAATTCAAGACTGATATTTACAATTGCGGGCAAATCTGCGCATGTACACTCCATGTGTGGAGGTGAGTTTTACAAATAAGGATTGACGTCATATAAATAAAATCAAATGTCTGCATACCACGAGTGTATTAAAAGTATGCAAAAAAGTAGTTTCATTTGGGTTTGTTATCTTTCGGTAATAAAAAAGGCAATTTTTATTTTCCCCAGTATTTTATATCCGCCTAGAAAGCGATTTGAATGCTTAAACGAAGAGTGTAAAAAATATTGATGGCATCGTAAAAATCCTTGGAAAGTTTGAGAATACATAGAAGTAGCCATTTTAGTAATTTTGAACGAGCTCTTTTTTAAAACATTTGTTTTATTTGTGTGGTTTCTTCCTATTCGTGGTGAGAACAGATTTTTTTTTTCAGTCTTATTTGTGAACTGACATGATATGGCGGCTTTTTTTTTTTTTTTTTTTTACTTTATTTCAGTCGAAAAAAAACAAAAAAACAAAAAAAAAAAAACAAAATAGTGTTACATTTGCAGCCATCTTTCCCTCTTCAAAGATATTAGCCATTTTGGGAAATTTACGAATCTTTCGCCAGGAGAGATTTTTTTTTTTTTATTATTTAGATAAAAATTCACACACGTTCACATAAATTATATACATTTATTTAAATACACAAAAAGCACCCATGCAGTTATATATAAACATATCTAGTTCTATAAAGAATGTCATATAAATAATCATATAAAGTTAAATACAAACGTATAGTGGGTGTCTCGTCTCAGTGTAGTGGTTAGCAAGCAGGCCTCGAGTATGATTAATTCTTAGAGAAAAAGGAAAACTATTCAGACGTTTATCTTTTCTCATTATCTCCACATTTGTTCGGGTGTTATCCTACATTCTATTATCACTCATATATATATATATATATATCTGTATTATTGAAAAGTTTGTTTTTTGGAGGATATCCATGTTTGAATAGACGCTATTTTTTAAAGAGTTTATATAAGGTCGAAAATGCGTCCGCCGTCTGATTCGGTGAGCTTTAGACGGCAATGCCATGGAGAGCATCACAGCTTCTATTCACACCTTTATTCAATGCTCAGCCGATCGTTCAGATATTCTAGAACGCTCATATCTAGTTGATTCGTATCCAAAATGTAAACCACACAGTAATTTCGCAACAATTAAAGTGTCTATTTTCAATCCGACATTTACCTTACTTGAAGAAATAAATCAATTCTGTAGAAATATTGTATATAATCAAATATCAGATATAGAAAAATACGCCAAACAAGATTAAAAATGATAGATTTGTATAATCGAATATATTATAAATTCACTAATTTAAAAATATGATTCCATCGCTACACAGGAATTACAGTGTTTCAAAAACAAACTAAAAACTTCAAATTCAATTACAGAATTAAATTAAGTCCCTACTCCTGTTTCATTTTCAAGTGAATTTTGGAACCTTCCAAAACTCGCTTGAAAATGAAACAGAACTAGGGACTTAAGGCATTTTATATTTCTAATTTCGCGCATGCGTGATGTCTGTTTTTGATTTTCTGGACTACACAGTATAGTAGGGTTAGTCGGACACCGTCTGTCAGAAAAAAAGCACCATGACGCAATTCACTACGTCAGAAATTTCGAAACGGCATGCTGTACTACTTGGCATTCGCCCCGAAAGCTCCAATACTAACATTTCAGAGTGTTTGGGTATAAATCTGAAAATAGTGTAGAGGATTCGAAAAGAGTTGGATGAGTAATGGTGATTGCGAAAGTAAGGCAGCTCGAAAAAAAAAAAAAAAAAATCACTGACCGTTCTGATGAGAAATGAACTGCAGAATCTTTATGTGGGGGCCTCAGATTCAATACGGAAGTGCCTTGAGGAACTGGTGCTGCCCTGGATCAAGAGCGTAATTGCTGACAACAGAACTCTACACTATGCCACACAAGCAGGAGAAAACAGTCATGGCTGTTAGATAATTTCTGCGACTACGTCACCCCTTACATCTGGCTATCTATCTCACCAGACTGCAATCCCTTTGATTCTTGTGTGGGACCCAGTTGAGCGAAAGACCAACAACAATTCCTTATAACACCAAAGATGAACTGAAGTCAAGGATTATGGTAGCATTCACCAATTTAAACAAGGAGACCGTCCAGAAGAGAGGCAGAAGTTTCCGAAGTCGTCTAGAGGTTGATGGTAATGGCGACGTTATTGAATAAATTTACTTTTTAGTATTTCAACATATTTTTGTGTAATTTTGGCAAATATATCTGTTAAAATGAGACGCTTTTCGCGTAATTTAGACGACCATTTATACATCGCACTCTCTGTCTTATATAAGAATAGAGAGATGCGCACGTACACACGCAAAACGAGAAAAACGTCAATCTACTAAACTCTTTAGAGAAGGTATATATATATATATATATATATATATATATATATATATATATATATATATAATTTTAACGAAAAGAGGTAACGATTATATATATATATATATATATATATACCTCTTTTCGGAAGTTAAAATATTAATTCTGACTTATGACTCCTATCCTTCAACTTCCGAAAAGCGGTAACGATTTGTTTTTAAATTCCCCAAATGAAAAATTTTTTTATCACAGGTTATCTACCATCGCCTGACGAAGTACAATCATAGCATTGAAACATGAAAGATTTTGTGTAGTGGTATAAATTTTTTTTTATTATAATCTATTATAATAAAAATATTACAATATATTGCTTACTATGTATTGACCAATTTTAAAAAAGTAAAATGCTACGAATTGTGGTGTCTTACTCCATCTGTTCTCTCTCTTATATATATATATATATATATATATAATAAAATTTTAACATGCTTATTTTTCATTCCTTCTTGAAAATCTTTCCTTTCTTATTTCTTTTTCCCCTCCGGGTTTTTCGATTTTCTATTGCTTAATATCGCGGTTTAAAATTATCCCCTTCTTTATAACCACCTTCCTTCCTTTTTGACCCAAACTGAATTTGTCATATTCGTTTCATTCCTTTTGTATTTTTCAAATATTATCTTTTTTTTTAAAAAGCTGCCCTATTTGGAATACCATATTTAGCAGATACAGGGAACCCTGTTTCAATTTAAATTGAAAATGGTTCGATTAAAAATCGAATTAGAAATCATTTAAAGCCATAGTAATAAAATAATATTTTGTCAACGCTTCACCACGGAAATTCAAATACTATTACATCTAATACTACAAGTGCAATTTTGAAGAAATAGAAATAAGGTGATACCATCTTGTCAATGTTTCACCTTATAAATTCAACCAACCTGTTACTCACAGGCGGAATGTGGCAAGCCACTCACTGCTCAGTCGATACTACCATGCAAAGTGCCCGGATGATCTACATTCCTTGGTTCTGTCAGTCCTAAACTTCACGGGTAGGACCCGCCATGCTACTAGCATTGTATCAGACCTCAACATTCCCTCCGTATTCCATAGACGAGAAGTAAGTTTCACACGACCAACTTCTTCCCGCGAAACATTACACTGTGGAACCGACTCCCAAGAGAAACTTTCCCTGGCTGACATGTAATCTTAACCTGTTCAAATCTAGAGTTAACAGTGTTCTTCCCCTCATATCCGTATGAACTACCCGTTAATGTAGCTTCTACCCCGAGTGGCTCCCAAACCTTGTACGTGTGTCTTGTATTTCTGTTTGGTAAATCTGGATGTCCTAAAACGTCCGGTTTTACTTACATTTTTTTTTCTTCTTCGTCGTCTTCCGTTTTTAACATTAATTTCTTGTTTCTTCATTTTCCTTCACAATTTACTTTCATACGTTCTTAGTTTGTTTTTTTTCTACATTTTGCACTTTTTCCCCATTGAATATAATTCTTTCCTTCCATCTCAGTTATTTTGAATTCCTAGCTTTATTTTCGCATGATATTGCAATAAACCAACCCATCCATCTCAAACTACGTGCCACTGTATTCTCACTTAAAAACAAACACACACACACACACACACACACACACACACACACACACACAGCCAAAAAAAGTACAAACAAAAAAAAAAAAACAAACAATTCTCTTTCGTGGAAGACTTGTTCCAGCTCTGATCAAAATGGCCGGCATAAAGGCTGCTACTTGAGACGCCTTCCAATTTTCTGGAAAAGGCTTGCGCGCGAATTTATGGCCAGTTTATTGTGGTAGTTAACGCTTGCGTAATTTTAGTTTGCGGTGGAGGAATTGCCGATCCGAGATCGAAGATTTAGTCAACCGACAAATCGTCGAAGGAATTAAAGTATTTTCAATTTCTGGCATTTAATTTACACCCGTTATTTATTTGGCCAAGAGCCAGACAAAAGGAGGCAAGATGAACAATTCAGTCCGCCGACAATGTGGGCTGATTCGACGTATTTCTTTCATGCTTAATTCGTGACACGAATTATAGCCAGCAGGAGAGTACGCAAGTTCATCTGTAAGCTTTTTTTTGTTGCAATTTCTTCAAAATTGTTATGGCGTTAGTGTTAGATACCGTTGCCTCACATATTTTGGTGACATTAGATACTTGTGTCTTTGATATAACAAAGACAAACGTTAAATAATGGAAAAAAATATAATCTGAGAGACGGCTCTCTGCCTCCCATGAGCATGGCTGATGCTAACCTCCATGAAAGTGACGCGTTGCGCCTTCTCGAGCTCACGTTCTCAGCAGACATGAATTGGAAAGACTATATTGAATCCATTGCCAGTCCAACTGGTGAGAAAGTCGGTTCTCTGTGGCGTGCGAGACAACTGTTTTTTCTCCAGAATCTATCTTACATGTCTATAAGTCTACTATTCGTCCATGCTTAGAATATTGCTGTCACATATGGCCCAGTGGCCTTGCTATTTATCTTGAACTTATAAGATCCAAAGATGAATCAGAAAAATTATTGGTCGGCTCGGCTTCAGTCACTTTCCCACCGCCGTAAGGTTGCCCCTTTGTGTCTTTTCAATAAATACTTTCACGGTAATTGTTCGGATCAGTTCTACGCTAGGGTTCCTAGATTTTTCGAATTTAAGCGCAGTACTAAACTGGAGACGAAATCTACTCGAGATCTCATCAATTTGCAGTTGAGCTAGTCAGATGTAATCTTAAGTTCTATGCTAACAGTTTTTCTCTCACTTCTCGCTTGTGCACCACCCTTCTGGCTCCATGCTTTCCAGTCAATTTTAATCCGCAAAAATTTACATGCAATGTCA
This sequence comes from Acanthosepion pharaonis, assembly GCA_903632075.3. Taxonomy (NCBI): domain Eukaryota; kingdom Metazoa; phylum Mollusca; class Cephalopoda; order Sepiida; family Sepiidae; genus Acanthosepion; species Acanthosepion pharaonis. The sequence continues at coordinate 363,876 of CAHIKZ030000118.1, forward strand.
ATTGCTATCTACTGTCTCCCTGATTATTCTTTTCTCTCTCCACCCATAATTATTGTTTCTGTTCCTAATTCTTCCACTCCCTATAATCCACTGTGTCTTAGTGGCTTTAATTCCTTACATAGAATAACATCGATTAAGAAAATTTTAAAAATCGAGAAAAGATTGTCTCAATAACTGAGAGTTATTACCTACACTATTTATAGCTGAACTCATCTCGAATTTGGAGAACAGAGTTCAAATTCCAGTCAAATAAATTACATTCACTTACGCAGAAATACTCGAGGGAGACGCGAGGACACACGTCACGACAGGTAAAGTAATCAAAAGTGCTAAGGACACATTACTTGGCAGGTCAAGGAATCAACGAAGGAGACCTGAGGATTCACGTCATGACGATATTCAGTCACCCCCCCCCCCACGAGGGTGTCATGTGTCACAAGGCCTTATTAACGTGGGCATTCCGAGCCCGTGACGTCATGACAGGTAAAGCAATCAACGCAAGAAGTACCGAGGACACATCAGGTGAGATACCATGTAATCAAGAAAGATTACCTGAGGACACACGTCATGCTAGGACAGGTAATGACGCAAAGTGACCCGAGGACACACAACATGAAAAGTCAAATAATCAAGGTTAGAGATTGTGGACACAAGATTTTATATGTATAGCAATCAACGTAGAAAACCTGAGGACACATGACAGAGGAGGTCAATTAATCAATCAAGGAGATCTGAGAACATCCGACGTGACAAGTCAGAGTAATCAAGCAAGAAAATCTAAGGATACACAAAGGTCAAGTAATATAGAAAGGACACATGAAGAAAAGACATGACGAGTCAAATAATCAAAGGAGCTTGACGACACACGAATTGACACGTCAGATATTCAATGAAAGATGGCCGAGGACCAACTAATTGAAATGTAAAGTAACGAGATCAGCCGTTGTTCAACTACAAGTTTCGGTTTGACATTTCCAGAATATTCATGAATTCGATAAACATAGAAATATTTTATAACGGGTTATAATCCCGAATATATGACAAAACTAGAGATAACCCCTTTAGAATATTGTACTCAAGCTTCCACTTCTTATAGAGTTAATGGTATCCACGAGAAAGTTGATTTCAAATTGAAACAGCGAAGTTTTATTCTGAACGAGTAGTTTATTTCTTGTGAAATACATCTGCCCACACGCTATTAATAGCAATCATTAACAAGGTTGATAGTAACACTGCAAAAAATGTCGAAATTAAAATTTCCTCTGCGCAGATCAAAAGGATTCGTCTTTTAAAAAAAGAATAGTGTTAAAGAAGAAGGAGAAAAGTCCATTTTCTTTGTAAACAATTCAATAAAACCCCTCGAAATGTAATTGCATAACTTGACCGAATTTTAAAGCGCAAATTAACTCGGGAAGCCCGACTCATTATCGCTTGTCTTGGACAGAAAAAATGAAACCGAAATGATTTTGAAATTAAAAATATGGTTTCATAAAAACAGCAAAGAAGCACTGGTTACAATAAAGCACGGTTCTCAAGAATTCTTGGAACAGGAAATAACCATAAAACAAGAAAAACAGAGGCAAAATTAAAACATTACACTTCAAGCGTGTTAGCCTCAGCTAAAAAAAAAACAAAAAAAAAACGTTTGCAATTCGACCATAAATTGAAATCATGTAGCGAGATTTTAATTAACTACCTTAAGATAAAATATAAATGTAACTATTTTAATGATTCAATTGTAAAAAAAACAAAACAAAAAACAGAGGTCCCTTGGGTTATCAGTACAGGATTATATCGGTTGGGGATAATTCAAGTAAAAGCTTGCATACTACACGGTGGGCTCGTAAGCGGATATTTGGCATTTGATATATATTTTATCTGGTCTGAAAGTGGGAAGCCTCAGGATTTCGAAGCCTGTCTTTAAAATCTAAGTATTTCTCAAGTTATTCTTTGAAACTCATCAAATCTCACACATGTTGAATCATTTATTTTTAGATAGGCAGTTCTGGATGTATTTTTATTCGAAAAGTCATTGTAATCTTATTGAAATGAATAAGCGACAGGGATGTTTAACCAGACATTTTTTTTTACAGATGACCAATATCCAATGGATTTTCGGCCTCTTCATTACAAAATTAAGTTAAATCAACGAATTTCTTTCTTTTTCTTATTTTCTAATCTTCAACATTGAGAAAAATGCCTGAAACTAAATTATTTCTCCTTTTCAGTCTAAATTTCCAAATATCAAAACAATTTAAATCTTCAAAATTTAAGACAATTGTTCTTGGGAAAAATTTAAAATGTGCTTAGTTCGTTTTTGACCAGCGGTATCCAAACCATAGATCGCGAGCCACATGCGGATCTTTGGCCTTTAATTTGCGACTAGTGGAAATATTTTGGTTGAACCCCTTTTTCATCTCAGTTAAAATAAATAAGCAAAAAAAAAAAAAAAAGAAAAAAAGATCAACGTAAGACTGCAAGAACGTCGTAAAGCGGTATCATGAAGAGAAAATAGAAAAAAATCAGGCGTAGCTGACCACATATAGAGGGAAAAGGGAAATACCCCCCCGTAGGATGTGGTTGAAATACTAGACAGAGAACATCACTGAAAATACGAAAACTTAAGTAATCAGCACATATATTAGGCTACAAAAATCACCTGAGCCGACCAAGCATAGAAATGAATACAATATGGGAACCAGTAGTAAGGAGTGCTAGAGAAAAGCAATGAATAACACGAAAATTGCAACTGAAACATCTAGAATAGACATGACACATGAAACTAGAACAATCTACCCCGGTGAACGAAATAAAAGGATTTGGTTCGAAACTCCAATCACCTGAAAACATCGGAGCGTACAACGGCCGAAACGTTGTGAATATGACAATGAAGATAACAGTTCGAATAATGTAAATAATATAGACAGATAAGGAAAAAAAATATACTTTATAATTATTTACTGGGTATGAATTTTTGAATTGGATCAAAAACAATTTTAATGTTAATCTGAACGTAACAAACACGTATGCGTTCAGTTTGTTCATGTCTTGCCGTTTTCAAACATCTGCACTATATTGTATGTGACTCTTACATTAAACATGTTTGGCCACCCCTGCTTTAAACGATAAATTGATCATCTTAGAACGAGGTCCCTTGTATTTATCAGAATATCCTTCTGATCTATGAGATCTATTCCTGTGTTTTGGGGGTGGTAAACCACTTTTACTCCGAAGAATTCCTCAAATGAAGACTAAATGGGCGACATAGAAAATTTACGATTTCATTAGTTATTTTGTCTCTTGAAACCAGGTCAGCATTTCTAAACCTAAAAACGTGCTTTTAATTAGTATGTGAAATTCTTGTTTTGTATCTTCGGCATAAATGATATTAAACACAGCTTAGATAATTAAACGGAATGTTATTCAATATTACTTGCGAGGCATTAAATAGACAATGACTTATTTTCCATATTTAAATTAGTAAATTTATAATATTTATGATCTCTTGTTTTGCATTGAGCACTGTTTTGTAAAAATAAAAATAATAAGAACACCGGATTATATATATCTTACTGTTCTTTCTTTTTATTATATATATATATATATATATATATATATATATATATATATATATATATATATATATAACAAATTTATTATAAATTATAACAAACATGTTATAAAATCACTACAAAATAGCCATTTTGTTTTAACATTTCTGGTGTCTTATCAAGTGATGCTGTTGAATTCATGTTTGGCCACCTCTGAATTCAACAGCATCACTTGATAAGACACCAGAAGTGTTGAAACAAAATGACTATTTTTGCAGTGATTTTATAACATGTTTATGTTATAATTTTCGAATAAATAATTATATTTTGTTTACTCTTTATTGAGCACTCTTTTAAGAATAGTATTTGTTGGTTATTGGAATTTATTCCGTATACTCCAATCCTATACTTGGGTATATATATATATTACATAGGGTGCGATGGATAAATTGTCTTCATTTCATATTTTTAATTTCGCGCATGCGTGTTGTTTTTGATTTTCTAGAATACACAGTATAGTAGGGTTAGTCGGGAAACGTCTGTCAGAAAAAGAGCACCATGACGCAATTCACTACGTCAGAAATTTCGAAACGGCATGCTGTACTACTTGGTATTCGCTCCGAAAGCTCCAATACTAACATTTCAGAGTGTTTGGGTATAAATCTGAAAATAGTGTAGAGGATTCGAAAAGAGTTGGATAAGTCTAATGGTGATTACGAAGGTAAGGCAGCTCGATAACAATCACTCTGATCGTTCTGATGATAAATGAACTCTAAAATCTTTATGTGAGCCTCAGATTTAATTTGGAGAACTACATCATGTGTCTTGAGGAACTCGTGCTGCCTTGGATCAAGAGGGTTGCTGCTGGCAACAGAACTCTGCATCATGCCACACAAGCAGGAGAAAACAGTCATCGGTTATTTTGTCTCTTGACACCAGGTCAGCGTTTCTAAACCTAAACACGTGCTTTTAATTAGAATGTGAAATTTTTGTTTTGTATCTTAATATACAGATTCTATTCCCGTCGGAGGACGAATACTTTCTATGAAAATTTCTCGGACATTCAGGCTGGTAAATATTATTAATACTGTTTATTATATAACAGAGCATTTAAATATTTGTATCTATAAAAAGAATGTATAAACATAAAATTGTCGGACTTTGCCCATTTTATGATATGTAAATGATATTAACACAGCTAGATGATTAAACGGAATATTATTGTTAAGGTTCAAAATTACTTGCTGGGCATTTAAATAGACAATGACTTATTTTCCATTTTACAACTCCATTCAAAAGGTCGGTACCCTCTTGCTACTCTATCACTATGTTCATGAAAAAATACTCAGATGTACTAAATTCCTTAAGTTCACATATCCTGATCTCGGTAGTCAAAAGTACCCAAGATCGAATCCTATTCATTTCCATCCTATCCCATTAGTAAGACTAAAATTCCGTACAGACAGCTTCTTCCCCAGAACTGTTACTTTGTAGAACAGACTCCCGAGGGGTTGCTTTCCAGAACATTACAATCTTAACCTCTTCATCTCTAGTGTCAAGTATCATAAATCCTACATATCTTCATAACACACATTTACTTTATCCTCTTATATACATTCAACAAACTCAGCAACGCTCTGCTTTGAGTGGCTCATGGGTTTTGTATATAATTAGAAAAAAAGTACCATTTAATATTTATCTCAAGTTTGGCTGACAGTCTCCATATTTCAGAACCATACGGGAATATTCCCTCAAATATATGTCTAAATATGTGTATCTTAAGCTCAACTCTCGGGTCAGACATTGATCTTATGTGTGTCATTTGAGGCAGCTAGAGTCATACTTTCTGTTTATGTGCCGTGTCCTTTCATGACGTAGGCGATTATAGCTCTCCACCTCCCGTTGCCGTTCTCAACAATTCCTTCCCTCTGCTTCCTCCACCAGACCACGTTTTGTCATTCCCTTGCTTAAGCCCGCCAGGTATGTCATGCGTTGTTTTTCCTCGTCTCTCTTTGCTTCTTTTTCAACCGTGAGTATCAGATTCTCCGGGATCTCCTCCGTCATGTGTCCCAGATACTTCAGTTGCCTCTTCCTGATATTAAATATAAGCCTCCTCCTTGTTTGCATCCACTCTAAGACCTCATCGTTGCTAACACGCTCGGTCCAGGATATCGTTAGCATCCTTCTATAGAACTACACCTCGAGTTTCTTCTTAATCTTTGAGGAAATCGTCCAACATTCGCTGCCGTAAAGAGGGACAGATGTCACGTAACAGCTCAGTATTCTTTTCTTTGTTACCAAAGAAATCCTCCTGTCTCGCAATACCCTGCCCAGCTTTTGGAATGCGTCCTTGGCCATCCTAATACTTCTACGGATCTCAGTGTCACACTTACCGTCCTCTGTCAAGACGCTTCCCAGATATTTAAACTTCCACGTCTGCTTGATTGTAGTGTTCCCAACCTGCAAATCGTATTTTGAGCTCATCCATTTACTGATGACCCTGAATTCCGTCTTCTTATAGTTTATGCTTAGTCTCTTTTTTTCATTCTCCGTAGCTATATTCTGTAGGAGGTTTTATAATTTCTTTTCAGTGTCTGTTATCAGTATTGCGTCCTCTTTTTTCCTTAAGTAATAGGAAGCGATAGAAATCGCAGTAAGTTTTAAATACAGATAAAATATTTGAAAATTAATAAATGTACAGCTTTTAGTCAAATTAAAATTAGGTTGGATTATGTTTAATTCAAAATCACGTCTTGTTAAAATTATTAAAGTCATATAATGTCATGATTTACTTCCATATCGAATAAATAGCATGGGCTGCTATATAGTTTTTCATTTCGCATGTAGCAGTGAATGCTGGCAAATTCGATCACAAATGAAAAGATATCAAGCAGCTAATAAGTGGTTCTATATTTGAATCTTAAAAATACGATAGACACAGCGTTTAGTAAAGTTGAAAGTCTTTTGTAAAATAGTTACTTCGAATAAATTATTGCTAACAAACAGAACTTGGGGAACTTAATACTTATATGGTATATTGATTATACCGTATCTGACGGCATATAAGGTGCGCTTTTTTTTTACTAAAAATATTTTTGAAAATTCCCCTGCGTCTTATATGCCATATGTAGGCTTAAAATACGCCATAGTCGGCCGAAATTAGATACCTGGCAACTCCCATTAGCTTAGACTTAAACATGAAGAAGCAATGGAACACGTGGATGGCAATGCCTGATCGCGACTTACACTTACAGGAAGAATAAAAAGACCCAACATTGCACAAGTCTGCTAATAGGTGAAGCAAAGTTGGGATAATATTAAACCAGAAATTGTGAAATCTTTTAAAAAGTGTGGCATTAGTAATGCTCGCAATGGAACAGAAGATGACGCATTATTTAACGACGATGAAAATGAGTATCAGAAGTTTTGATAAAGACGATGAATTTTATGGATTTGAAGATAAATAAAATTTTAATGGTAACTGTACTGTTTTGCTCAATTGTAATAATTACTTGATTTTTATCTTATTTTCTTATATTTGGATATAAAGTTTTTATAGACACGTGTTCGTTTTTCCTATTATTTTTCGTTTAATTGTAATCATGGATTGTTTAACCAAAATAATACCTCATAAATATAGCCGAGACTGTACTATTTACTAATAATTTTACTAATTACAATTTTGCAACCCTGCTACAGAACCTTCCTGATTGCAATAAAAGAGGAAGGGTCAATGTAATATCGTTGCCAGCGTGACAATCGTCGCTGAGACTCGGCAAAAAATAATGTCCTTGGCCCATATGTATGCTGGGAAGCGTCTTGACAGAGGCGCTCCCCACGTTAAAACGATCTTGTGTCACACTGCCTTACGGGTAAATTTATCTGAAAGTGTATGATTCATGGTACGGGTGTCAAATTACCCTTGAAGAACCTTTGTAAAAAGACAAGGCGAAACGATATAAATAAAGATAATCCGAAATATCAAAAGAACGATATTTTTGTTGTTTCTCTTTTCATTCCAACATCGTTATATATATATATATCTTTTTTTTTTTTAATTCCCATTTCTATTTACTTATCTGTATCAGATGACTTCTCTTACAAATCATCTGATAACTCACTCAAGCCACTTTCTACTGAAAATAACCACCGCCTGCTTTCTTTGAAGTCTACTCTTTAAGGACGCTTTGCTGAGCTGATCATAAAAGATTCCTGATCAATAAAATCGATATTTCTTATTTTGAAGTCATTAGCAATCGATGTAGGGCGTGAAAACAGATCTGTTGTTGTTAGCGATGTTATCACCCCTTCGGCTATTGCTGTTCGGATTTTAATTATCGATTTAACTAGAGGCCGCCTCCAAATCAAAGCGATTTTTATGGCACAATAGATTGTTAGGGTATATGCTTCTGTAAAATGCTAGTGATTATGATCAGATTTTTACGCACAAAATAGGGTTTTTTTTTTTTGTTGAAGGGGTTAAATTCCCGAATTTTTGGTGGCGGGTTGCACTATGCAAAAGTAAATTTTAATCAACATTTCTTTTCATGGTTTCGCCGTAAGGAATTGCAAATGTCGGACTAACTTAAACACAAGTAAAATTATAATAATAATAATAATAATTGTTATTAATAATTTATTACAGGAAATATCAAGTTTTACGGAAATATTGTTGACAATGATGTATTTAGTTACATAACAAATAAATAAAAATAAGATAAATTCTGATGCTATATTCGATTTGTTTTTAGGTATTTTTCATTTTCTCCTTTATTATTGGCAGCATATTTAGAATACTTTGGCTGCAATTCTAATCTTCCCAAGTTGAACAAACTGGAGCTATTTCGTTTACGCTCTGTTACCTCTCTTTTCCATTGTTGTATTTAGACCACTTTCTTCCAGTCATTTTGATGAGTATTAGCGAAATTCTGAAATTTAGAATGATCTTATTCCACTTCACAAATAAAGCCTGTAAAAAGGAATATTTTCAATTAATATACAATCAAAATAAAATGCGTTTCGAAATAATGTTATTTTGACCGTATTATATAATGATTTCACTATAATTATGTAACAATGTAATGATATTCCACAGACAAATCTATGGTTTATATTGCCTCATCTGAGTGTAAGGTTACGAACTATGAACTATAAACCTAAATTGAACTTGAAATATTGTGTAATCGGCTCTACTTTTTTTGTACTTGGACATATAATGAATAATTTGCAGTTAAAAAAGCAATTTTCGATTTTTTGTTGAATACGCTCCTCCGCCGAACGGGTAAAATACGGCACATTTTAAAATACTTTTGCTTTATTTTGACAAACCCAAGTTCTGTACATAAATTATTCTTAAAAAAAAAAAAAAATGTCAACAGCTTGGAATATACTATAAAGTACACTACACAGATAAATATACTGCTAAAAATGGATGTTTTATTTTTCCAAGGAGGAATTCTATGGTATTTAAGAACGAGAATAGATTTACATCAGTGAAAGGAGGAACTACTTGATAAAAAAAAAGACAGGCATAGTCTATCAGTCTATCAGTCAAGGATTAATAAAAGTCTAGAATTAAACTCCTGTAACTGATCAGGAAATTAATGGATGAATGTAGAGCTACATTGGACTCGATTGTTGGGCTCACGATTAGATCCTCCTAAGAAACGGACACGACTTACAAACAACGAGAGGTTCAGTAACATTTATAGCTTGTACCGTAAACTGTGCTGTCGTCTTAACGTTTATGCACGACAAAAAGGGAGTCGACGAGTTGAATTGAATTTCCGGCCACCATTGTTACGTTTAATTTCTAAGAGTTAAATAGCAGCGTCAAGTAGGCTTTCTTGCCTTGTCTGGAAATTGTCCAGAAGGACAATTCTGAATTCCAAACTGTGAAGGCGGCAGCGACAAGCTACGCCACTATTTTTCTCAAGGAATCGTTGAAATTCCCGAGTAATAAAGAAAAGGTATCTGTGGAGTGTCGTGATTGCCTAAGGCTTTTAGAGGTATGACATTTTACAAAGATTTTATGCAGTATGATTATATGTCGTTTGAAAGATCAATGCCGAGAATTATTCGAAGTTCTTCGACAAGACATATTTTGAGTGATACGGTTCAAAATGAAGAAGCCGTAACTTAAAGATTATATTGGTGAAAGACATGAGAATGTGATTATCCAAAACTTTGCCAAAAAGTGGGGTTCAAAGATACAAAATTAATTAAATGGCCCCCAGTCTCCACAGATAAGAATCCAATAGAAAACTTGTGGTCCATCATTAAATGAGAAAATTTGAGAAATTGATTTAATAATGCAAGGAAAGCCGATATCGGTAAAGAAGTAAAACTTGCTGCAAGTAACGGAAAAATGGAAACAAAAGGAGAAAGCAAAATAAATTAATGTTAATAGAAATTCAAGTTGGCCATTTTAACATGTAAAATCGTAATTTTATTACGGTTGTAAAAGGTATGTATCAATATATTTTTGTGTATTAAAAGTATATATTAATAATACAAATATATTTGAAAGAATAGATAGTGAAATGGAAAGGATACGACCACAAATATATTTTAAAATATACAGATATATAAGTATGCTACAACAATGTTAGAGCTGTGAACTCATGTATGTATTAATTTAAATTCTTCCTATTAATAACGGCATTGTTTATCTCCCGGTAAACTGATTGTTCAAAGAAGACTGAAATAATTAGTTCTCTTGAAAATGGACAAAATTTGGCATCGTGGTGTTATCAATCACCTGCAGAAAAAAGGGTTTGGCCTTAAGAAATTCATACTGACATGGTTGCTACACGTGGGGATAATGCTATAGTTAAAAAATGGACAACTGAATTTAAGAAATGAAGGGAGAGTCTTTATGCTGACACAATATCTGTCCGTCCTGTGAATATCACCACCAAGGAAAACATTGATTGTATTTATCACATGGTGATGGATAACATGGCAAGCGATTGACTATATATCAAATAGCCAATGCTATTAGCATATCCTGTGTGAGAGTTGAGAATAATCTGCACAGGGAACTTGACATGAGGAAGGTCTCTGTTCGGTGCGGTCCACGTCTTCTAACATCTGGTTTTCTTGAATCTTTCCTAAGCGAGGGTGAGTGCTGGGTTCATCATTTGAACCAGAACCAAATAGACAGTCCATGCTGTGGAAACACCCTACTCACCTCCAAAGAAGGCCAACGTCGTTTCATATGCGGGGAAGATCATGACAAAGATCACTGCAAAGGACATGGTATTTATCTTCAAAAGAGTCACATCATCAATGACGATTACTGACCCTTTCGTATCTGCCTCAGCAAGTAGTCAATCAAGACCAAACGAGAGACTGATGAAAAGTATCTTGTTTCATCAGGGCAATGCTCCAGAACTCAATTCTTTGGTTTGACTGAGTGATGTGTGTGTCTGGCTTTGAACTATTTGATTACCCTCACTATTCTGCTGTCAGCTGTTCCCAAACGTGATAAAACACTTGGAAGCAGTATCGCATTGATGATAACGTCATACTAGTTGTTGATGGCTTTTTAAACCAACAGGATAAATAATCTACTAGTTACATGTCAGGTTATCTGGGTAGAAACAATGCAGTTAATAAAAACAGTTGAAATAAACACAGACACAGGATTTTTCAGCTCTAGCGTCAATCCTTCATAGTAAGTCAATGAACTTTCCAGCCTGCCACTGGAAAGCGATTATCCAGAACGAGCTTTTTACAATTATGTTCCCCCTGTACAAGGTTCAGGAGCCAATTCTGGTAGGCAGAGATTAGTTGGATGTATATAGGTGAGATAACCTGTTCAAGTGTAGATTCAAACGTTAATAATTCTAGTGATCGAAGAAGCATCCTCTTGGGAGTCGATTCCAAACGGCAGCAGTTCATGGCAAGAAGCTGATCGAGTATAACTTAGATCTCATCAAAGAGATCCGAAAGGAATGGCGATTGACACCAACAGGCACTTGCGAGCTCGATAGAAAGCGTGAATATATTAACACGTGCTGGAGTAATGCCATCTTAATTGTGAAAGATGGCCTGGAATTAAAAAAAAAAAAAAAAAAAACCGAAAAAACAAAAAAAAAAAAAAAAAAAAAACCGAAAAAAAAAAAAAACAACAAAAAAACTGGCGTTAGAAACGAGAAAGTTGTAAGAATAGGAACTTCAAACACATCGTCTATAAGAGATGACTGAAACACTTTAAAAAACGAAAGTGAAGCAGCGAGTAAACTACTAGCCAATTGACGGAGTATCCCACACCACAAAGGCAATGAGCAACAATAAAGCAACAAGGAAGCTGTGGAGAGCCATAATCACACAGGCTATGAAGGGAAGTGGCACAGTTAGCGGGAGAACGACTATAGTTCTGTTCCATTTTATTGTAAAATATTGTTGATTGCATCTTTCATGACACATACGCAATGTGCATTCGTTATTTTCTTTCGATATTCCTCATTCGATTTCTGTCATTCGTAATGTGCCTTGCCTTTTTTTTTTTTTTATTTATCCAAGAGTTGTACAGCTTCCGAATGTATTCTTCTGTGCATTTCTATCAGCACTGTTATCAATTTGCTCTTTTTAGCAATTTACGTCATCAGGCCATCTTTGTTTGCTAATGTCATTATTTGCGTTTTTGCATATTTGTACCAATCTTTAACAGGATCTTATTTGCTTTTGATTACGCGTCGTCTTCTCGTCCATATCAAATTCATTCATTTCATATTAGCAGTTTTTCTTAAAGACGCTTTTTGGGCGCGATTAAAAGATGTTTTACTTGAAAAGACAAGAAAGATTTGAAATAAAAACAAAGTGAAAGAGAGAGAGAGAGAGAGAGAAAGAGTTGGAAAGAAGCTGAGAGAGACGAAAAGAAGAGAGGTGAAAGATGTAGAAGAAGAAAAAAGATGCAAGCAGGTCGTGGAGAAAGAAAGAACACGGAGAAAAAAAGAGAAGGCCGCAGAAAGGGGAGAAGAAAAGAGGAGGCCGCAGAAAGGGGAGAAGAAAAGAGGAGGCCGCAGAAAGGGGAGAAGAAAAGAGGAGGCCGCAGAAAGGGGAGAAGAAAAGAGGAGGCCGCAGAAAGGGGAGAAGAAAAGAGGAGGCCGCAGAAAGGGGAGAAGAAAAGAGGAGGCCGTAGAAAGGGGAGAAGAAAACACGATGCCGTAGAAAGGGGAGAAGAAAACACGATGCCGTAGAAAGGGGAGACAAAAGAGGACACGGCGTCGAAGAGGACACAGAAGTGGACACAACAAAGGACTGCGTAGAAACGGACGACGTAGGAGCGGACACAAAGGAGGACGATGTAGAAGCAGGCACAAAAGACGATGGCATGAGAGCGGACACGAAATATGGATGTCGTAGACGTTGAGACGATGGTGTAGACAATATTATCAATGTAAATAATTTGTTTCATATTTACAATATTTTAGTCGAACTCTTATATTCATCTTTGTAACTAGAATCATAGAGTTTTGGTCGTTGTGCCATCTAGCCATCTTCAGGCATCTGTTGATACGGGTGAATTTCAGGAAATTTCGAAATGAATTCTTCATTCAATCTACAAGAGGAGATTTTTTTCTCATTCCGCTGTCTAGACTTAGAGGCTTAAATCGTTGGTTAGTGAATTTTCTAACATAATTTTCAGTTCAATCCTAAGTAATATCGACATATTCAGACCCAGCGGAAAGAGAACAACCAATAACTAAAGAATTGTCGAACATCGTCAAGATATTTCGCTCACCATGCCAAAGGATGACAACAATCAATCCTCGTAGACTGAGTAAAGGGTTCAGTTCAAAATTCCATAAAGGTTACTTGCATCGACAGAAATCTGAAGAAAGTCGAAAGGTTTTGATTGTAACAAAAAGATGAGGATAAACGTCAGATAGTAAATAAAATAAAATAATGATACATACTCTTCTCATAAATTCAGACCCAATTTTGTTTACTTGCCAAGTTGCTAAATTTTAAAAATGATAAGAACATGATTATAATTTATCATTGTTTTTTTTATGACCTGCTATGATTTAATACATGATAGTGTGACAATGTCTGCTAAATTCTAAAGAACAAATACATTTGACGTGAAGAGTCGTAGTTCATCGGAATTCATTCTATTATATGTACGTTTTTTTTTCTTCGGCTTCACACATTTAACGTCTCACATTACATTTAAAAATGGAGGCAGACCACCCAGTTTTCGTTTGCTTCTACTGTTCTTTTTGGCGACTAACTTTGACCATGATTAAATCGTATGCTCGAGAAAATCCGAATGATAAAATAGGTGGCGTTGATCTGGTAGGCGAATCCATTTGCTTAATTGTATCTGCGAGGGAAGTTGGTCTTCAGATATTATCAGTTATAAGTACGTGGCAAGGAATGATTTTAACATGACGGCTTCACACTGAGCAGTGATGTTTCTGAGATCACACACACACATATATATATATATATATATATATATATATATATATATAAAAATAACACTACACATACAGACAATGACAGAAGCGAGTCTTGATCTGTGATAGAACGAAGTCAAATAGGAATATCATAGCGAGTGTATCGAGTTCGATATTCGTACGGTATTCCACTAATGTAGCACAGTGTTAAAACATAGAAGCTATCTGAAGATCAATGAAAGCTGTAGAGTAATAACAAAATCAGGTATAGTAGATCATGTATAGAAATAATAAAAGTAAAGGAGTAGCTTATACCGAACATTTGCCATATAAATGGAGATAAGTGTGTCATTTTTATTACTGTTCATTCAATACAAGGCAAAAGAGCCAGTCAAGGTAGAGGATTACTGTAAGATAATGTATGGGATTAAGATAAGGACGGAAGTTTAATTTTTAAGGTTATGCAGATAATGGAGTCACGGTGGATAGCGGGTCGGATTGAAGAATCAGGCTTGAATTTCGTCAGAATACGGCTGTCTTATAATCTCAAGTTCGAAACGATTTAAAAGCATTTTCATCACACATAACATGAATCTTTGGGAGTTCGATCATGGTGACCCATACATGTGTCCTTGTGCCACGTCCAAGCTACGCTTAGAAAATTACCATAAAATGAAATGCCTTTACTTCGTTTCCAACTTGCAGCGATAAAATACCGTGCTCGGACAAATTTGGTTAGTTCATAATTTAGAAGCATAATCGGACAGTCTTTAGACTATCCGATTATGCTTATCGGATTGAGGAATCAGAGAGCTGCGTTCAAATTCCAGTCGAATCCATTACATTACATACGTGATAATACCCTTGGGAAAGGTATGAATCCACTTCTCCCCCAGCTATGGGTAAATAGCAGGACAGATCGGGTTCTATAGCCTTGGATGGCAACTGGTCTACCGCAGAAAGAAATGGCAACCTACTGCGGGAAAAATCTGCCTCGTCAGTCATGTATCAAAATATACATGATTGCCTAAGTGCGTATCACGCATGGCACATGAGTGAGATAACCTCTTCTAGTCTTGGGTTCACCGTTAAGATTGTAGTGATCAGGAAAACACACCTTCGGTAGTCTGTTCCACAAGGCAGTAGTTCTTGGGAAGATTGGAGTGGAGCTTCGTTTTTACTAATGGGTTACGAAGGAAATTAGGATGATTCAAGTCGATGTCTGCGGCATGGTGGGTCTTGACTGCAAAAGCCCGGGCTGTTGAAACTAAGAATGTAGCTCAGAGGAATAGATTAGTGAGAGGATTGCGATGTTTAATGTGTAGGAAATAAGTTGCATGTTGAAAAATATTCCATCACCCACAAGGCCGAGTAGACGCTTTGGAACTCTATCAAGATAGGACTGGGCAGATCAAGCCAAGAAATGGTACCAGTACTCTATTTTTGATCTGAATCATGTAAAGATAGAGCATAGCATGAGGAGTCTGGTATTATTGGAACGGTACTAAGTACTGACTATTTTTTCATAATCTTTACTAACTTCATTCGTATATACGAGTTCCACTTGACGTCTAGGCTGAGCTTGAGTTTAAACACTGTCGGAAAGAGGTTGCAGAAGAGAAAATATTTGTCTACACTGGACTCCGTAAAAAAAAAAAAAAAAATAAAGAAATAAAATAAAGAAAAAAAAAAGATTCTGAACTCAAGACATGATTGCGCGGCTTCCGTCCATATCTGGAAACAATTCTGACTTTTTGGTCTTATCTGACTCCGGTAAAGATAAAACAAGAGAGAAAAAAGGCAAGCATTTCCTGGAGGAAGAACATCAATTAAATGACGGTATTTATGGGACAAACTTTTTTGGTTAAACCAAGTCAACAATTTCAAGAGAATGAAAATACAGGATTATGTTACTTGGTAAACATTAGTGGGTGATTATCAAATGTCAAAAAATCGTTTACTCTCTGAATTTTATAAACATAATTAAATGTTTAATGAATAGATAAATTTTAAAACATAACTCGCTGGATCCATAGAACTTTTACGGTTTATTCTTTTCATAGGCTTTACATTTTAAGAGTGTGATTTGTAAAAAGTAATTTACTGATGCTTTTTTCTACAGAAATGTTCGCCTTGTACAAATGCAGTGGGCCAATCGAAGCAGATGGCTACGTTCAGGGATAGTTTATATGAACAAGAGAAGATAACCTGTTCAAATCTCGAGTCAATCATTAAGATTGTAATGTTCAAGGAAACATCCTCATGGGAATTTTTTCGAGGAAACATCCTCATGGGAATATGTTCAATATTCGCAGGGAAGAGTCTCTTTGAGTGTAATACGGAGGGAATGGGGATGGTTTATTTATATGTCTGTGGCATGGCGGGTCTTAGCAGTTAAGTTCAGACCAGGTGAAACCAGGAGATGCAATTCGTCTCAACACTTTCCTTGGAAATAGCGATAGTAAGAGACTCATCACATCCCGTCTGTGAGAGAGGAGTTGGGGAGTGGAAAATAATTCTTCTCCAAAAAGGACTCGCAGACAATTTTAAGTTCTTCCAAGACTAATAAACTGAATATTGCCTTATAATTTTTCAAATTGTTTTATACAAAAATCCTTCTGTAGGTCCATATTTTCGTTGCTTCAAGTCTCTTTATCTGTTTGGAGATTGTCTCGCATTCAGTGCCATATCGGACAAATGATATTAAGTAACAGTTCAGTACACTTTTCACCGTTTCTAACGAAATATTCCGGTATTAATACTTTACTTTTGAAAGGTATCTTCTAGCCCAATTCTCCTTCGGATTTCAGAATCACACTTTCCGTTCCATTTTAAGACATTCCTAGGTATTTACATTATTTTCCTTGTTTGATCTTGATATCGACAATTTGTTATTTGCATATTTGATTCTTACTTTTGCTGAAAACTATGCATTCTGTCTTGCAACCTTAGTTTAATTTTGTTTGGTATGTTTTACGGCATATCAACTGTAATGGATTATTTAACGCCGACAAGATTTTTATTGATGGTAAAACATTGTTTAAAATGTATTGCTGCTAATAATTTTTTTATAAAAATTAAATATATTTCTGACATTAAAATCTATTTCACTTTCATAGTGTTTTGACCCGAGCTTCGGGTTGACTATTTGCCCATAGCTGGGACCCAAACCCTGGATCAGGGTGGACCTGGGAACACCAGAAAGAGGTAGTTCCAAGTTCCTCAAAATCTCCTGATCAGAGGCCTTGCTGCTGGATGTAGTTTATCGTCATACCCAGGATGTTTAGTCCTTTCTTCTCGCTTACCTTCACTACCTACTGTAGGAGTTCTTGTAGTTTCCTTTATGTGTCAGCTACATATGGACTTATTTTATAAACTCTATGTTGTCCAATTTATTGCTAAACCACAAAGAGAGATCTACAAATTTCCAAGAAAGAATGCTCACGATAAATTTAGAGCATATGTCGAACAAGTAGTTACTATAGAACAACTGATACAGGATTCATTTATGAAGTTTCGTTGTGAGGATCGAACTGAGGTCAGTTGTGTTTGCTAATTATTAATCCTTAAGAGACTGCACAAAGAGAGTTAGTTCTTTGTATAATTCAACTCGAAGAGAAAACCAGCTTCGTCTCAAATTATATAGAAATTCAGGCTTCCAATCGTATTAGTCTAGTTTTGCGTTCTTTTCGAAGCACTTCTTAATAGTGATACGCGTCGTGAATTATCAGCAAAAATTTTCTAAGTCTTCTTTGAAATCTTTAATTTTTTTAACGGGTTTCAACTCTACCTCAGCAGAAATCCGTCGCCTGTCAGCGATAAAGAAAGCCAAACTACTGAACACGACTCCTTCCGAATTTTCATGATAACGCCTTAATTAATAAAAAGTAAAAGAAAAAAATGGTAGAGTGAATAAAACAAATATGTCTTCTTTCATTGCTTCAAGAATAAATATTTATTCAAAGACGGAATTATGAGGGTGACAAAAATTAGGAAACGTTTGCAATGATGAATTTGTAGATTATTTCAGCGTGAATCCTTGTAATCAATTTACGGCTTTCTTCCATGAGCTCTGTTTCTTTTAGGTGTTAGCGATTATGGCACTCCGTAACTTCCTCTCCTATCTATCGGTATGTAATATATGTCTTTTTATCATTTCCAGACCCGTTGTTTCCTTCTGGCATTTTTGACTTGTGAATATATATTTTCGAAAGTGAAAAATTAACTGAAATATTTTTCTAATGTTTTTAGGTTTTCATCTGAAGTCAAGAATATACCAACATTAATCAAAATCCTCACAGGCAGTATTTTTAAATTGATCTCTTCCTTTGCATACTCTACTCTTCCGTCGAGGGTCAAGCAGATCAGTTCATAGGAAAGTGACAGCCCGACATCAGCATATGAGATTTGATTATAGTGGTGAAGGTTTTGTGCAGAACCATCCACACTTTTTGAAGGGCCGAATGCCGAGACTTGGTGCAAACGACCCTCCGAAGGTTTTGAATTCAGAGTTTACCTTCTCCTAGACTAGTTACCATCCAAGACTATAGAACCCTGTCTGTCCTGCTATTTACCCATAGCTGGAGGGAGAAGAAGAGGATTCACACCTTTCCTAAGGGTATTAGCACTTAAGCGAATGTAATGGATTCGACTGGAATTCGAACTCGGCTTTCCGATTTCTCAAGCCGCTATCCATTACTCCACCGTGCTTCCTTTGCATATACATATATATATATATATATATATATATATATATATATATATATATATATATATATATTGGAGAGTCACAATTTCACCCTAAAGTAATCTACCCCGTTTTCATCTGAAATGCAGAACATCTGGACTGTAAAGAATAACTGTTAAATGAATAAAAGATAATGTCAGCTTATACTAACACCAGATATTTACCAATTTATTTGACCTTAAATCTCTGGGTTTTCAACGCGGTGATAATTTTCGTAAAAAAATTTACAAAGAACAAGCAATGTCTTAACAATGATTTTTTTTTTTTTTTTTTTACTAATGTCCCCCGAATACAAGACTTAAGAGCCACTTAAGGTAGAGGTTTACTGTGTGGCATTGTATTAGCATAAGAAAGGGTAAGAGGTAAAATTCTTGGGGCTCTAAAGGAAAAATAACATAACTCTAGACTTAATTCAAGATTGAATTAATGAAAACAAATTCATAGTTCAGACGGAGAAGTTAAAAGTATCGAGTTGAAGTAGACTTTAGAAGGAACCAGAAACCCTGTGCTGAACGGGAGATAAGGTATGAACGTCTACTCCTATTCAAAAGACCAGGGAGGAGAGTGAACCGGACGGTCGGCAAACCTATCTACACCTATCGAGACATGGAAAAAATACTGAATAAAATGTCAGATTTCAAGCTAAGATGTCAGAAGTACATTTCTGAAGGAACCGGAAATCCAATTCTAAACAGGAAACGAGGGATAAACTTCTACTCCTGTTCAAAAAATGGGGAGGAGCAAGAACTTGACGCTTCGCAAACCTATCAAAAAAGCTTTGAGTATTTTGTGATTTACTCCTATTTTCTCGTAATTCTGAACAACTTAATAAATTATACAAGTTGGAATCAGCTTCATAAAAATATCCCAACTCTTATATTGTCTGTGGAATCAGTGAAATGTACGACGGTAGTATTGTGGTGTGAGTAGGAGTCTGGTAGCAGAGAGTAAAATGCTTGTAACCCAGATGCAATCAAAATTCTCAAACGGTCGTGCTCACAGCCTTGGGTTGACATTTACTTTTTATCTGTGTCGTTGTACTGACTACTACTGTACTGATGCGGCATTCGCCCTGGGCGGATTGAGCCGGCTTCTTCCTGTTATGAGAAGAAGATTCTTGGGATAAATTACAGAAGTAGGGTACCCAGGCCTACTCGGATAACGTTCTTGCTTGCCGCGGGATTCCCACAGACGCAGAGACAGGAACGACCAGAAGCCGCCGGTTACCGATGCAGACGCTCCTTGGATTTTCACCAGAGCCCTTGTTAGCCGGCGTGTGTGTCAGACCTGTCCGCCTTGGGTGGCCCTACCAGGAACGAAGTTCCGGGCGGCATAGCTCTGACACTACCGTTTACACCCCCCCACCGACTGTGAGGTAAGGGTTGGACTTTGTGTGTCGTTGTGGATGGCAAGCGGTCTCTACTGCTACTTTGATAATGCTGAACCATACCCCAGTATATGGCACGGTTTAAAGGATGTGAAATATGGAATATTAAGAGAGTTACTATGTCCTAAGATAACTGAAGACTTTAAATACTTCCTCAGAATATTTTCCACTTACTAGAAGGTACATAATTATGATCCATTGCAAAAGATTTCAAATGGTTATAGCAATATTAATTTCCTTAAGAAATATTTTCCATTCCTTGACCAAGTGGACAGCGTTACTTTCTGTAGGAATTTATAAAATATTACTCTTGAAATAATTCTTTTTTTTTAGAAATTTCTCAAGCGCACTGTTATCTCTCTTGATGGAGATTTCCTTACTAGTATTTTGTTCGAAGTAGTGCCGAACGTCAACATATTGATTATGTCATCATTTTCTCGCCGAATTGTATGTGCTATCTATTTTAGCAGTTGCTTCGCTTCAAGTGATGTGTTTTCTGTATTTGGTAGTAGTATTCATTGTGATCATGTAGTGCCAGTCCACTAAGTTTGAAAAAAAAAATACGGTACTCACTAATACCTAAAATACCTAAAGGCTGCATTTGCTCGATGCCATTTTGAATCATTGCGGTTATATACAGCTGGCAGACGAAAAGTCGATTCATTCTGTCGGTCTAGGAATTAACTAACTCCTTTTGCCAGGCTATATTTTTAGAAATATCTTAACTGGAGCTTCTCAATCTGCTCTTCCAACTTTTAAGTTCAAAATCATTTATGCGCTCCTGTTAAGACATATTCCTCACTCTGTTGCCACTTTCCCACAGAGGCAACATCGAAAGAGTTACTAATCCATTATATATGTTCAGAGGAGCTCCTTTTTTTTTTTAGTTATCCAAGTATATATGCCTTTATTTCCAGGGCACACTTTCTTTAATCCACGATATCAAATCATGTTCCTTTCTTCTATGTTACAAATTTAAAGAGAAAGTTTTATTAAGAATGGTTTTTCCAAGGAATGGTACTTTGTGGAACAGACCCCTCCCCTGCAGTTGCTTCCTTTAAGATTACAAATTAAATCTTTTCAAGACAATGGTTTATTATTGATATTAACTTTCCTAAGATCTAGCATTTCACTTATATCATTGTCGACTATCTTGTATACAAGAATTAAATTTCTTTTTTGGCGAGCCCTTTCTTTAAGATGCTGATGACTACATTCCAGCACAACGTGCAAGTTCAGGACTTGAAGCAACCAGTTTCACCAAAATCTAATCCCGTCATCCATTTCCGATAAACATTTACCTTTGGAAGTTGGTTCAAGGTAAAAGAAAATCAGAATAGAAGAAGGTTCCGTTGGAGTGAAGTTGTTTAAGGTGGACTTCAGGAAGTGACCACCACAGTTGATTCTGTGACCTTCCTCTGTGGCACATAGGGGATGAGAGATGAAACTGCAACGTACTGCCGTTGACTGTAATAATTTCGAGTGGCGCCTGCTGTAGTATGTCTATCATGCGTAGCCTTCTTCATTCGCTGGTTCAACCGCTGATATCTGTGGCAACCATCATCCGCTTGTTCCACAATTGGGGTCTTTAGAATTGGTCGCGCTTTGTTGCATCCATATCTTTGCACTTGCCGCCAAGGGTAGCGCTATCAGGAGTTGAGGACTCCTAACTGCATTGTTTTCGGAGTCATTGGACAATGCAAGCCTCTGCACCACTACGAGGAGCGACCGTCAGAGATACGCACATAGAAACTTACATGCATACACATATTTTACACTGGATGACTCATTTTATTCATTATAGCCATTTCAACCTGCTATCTTGAGTGATTCTTGGGCGTAGTATTGGGTGAATTTTAGTATAATTAAAAAAAATTAGTATATTCAGGACAAAATTGGTGTCACCCTTCAGAGTGGCGAGACTAATTTACGTCAGTACATAAAATGGATTGTTTAGTCTTATTTTTTTTTTAATATATTTAGTATGTCATTAAGCACGAGATAATGGCAAATATCTGAAAGTGTCTGCTTCGAGTAATACGGAAACTTCATTTAGAGTTTAACCCCTCCTGAAAAAAAAACTGTCTATAGTTAATGGCGAGTAATATCCGAGCCACAATTAATCTGATCAATACAGGATATAAAACTTGTATACGTAAATGTATTTTGACAAATCAATTTGCACCTATATATGCGTGTATCTCTAAGTGTAGGCAGATTTATAAACACATAGGTGTTTAAATATTGATTGGCACTGAAAAAGTGTAATATTACGTACGACTCCATCTCCTTCCAGCTATGTGTAAATAGCAGGGCTGACTGGGTTTTATAGTCTTAGGTGGTAAGCTATGTTAAGTGCAACTCTGAATTCAAAAACGGGAAAGCGACATTTAGGGACCTTTTCAAACATTATGTGTACCATTTATCAGTATTCAACTCTTCTAAAAAATGCGATTTATTCTATGAAAACCTTCACCACTATAATCAAATCACATGTTCTGTTCTAAGAACTAAGTTTCTGTACTCTCATACGTCACAGACGACAGGAGAGTCAGATTTTCTTTTCAGCTATATTGGATATAAGGCTTATTCATATATACAGAATCCAACAAAAATGTATGCGCATCTGAGGAAAGGAAAAACGTGTATCGATATTGCAATACGAAATTTTATTCAGATATTAATTCAGAGATTCAGATAGTCAAAGATTAATGCAAGTTACATTTTGACACTACAATCACAAGAAATGCTCAAAATGGTGGCATTTAACGTCCAGACATTTATTAGTACGATGAACTACTGGTTGGGTAAAATGGTCCAAAGTCTCCAGTGGGATTGCTATACATGCATTTTCAATTTCTTGTATAAGATCCGTCAATGTAATGCCAT
Source organism: Acanthosepion pharaonis (assembly GCA_903632075.3). Classification (NCBI taxonomy): domain Eukaryota; kingdom Metazoa; phylum Mollusca; class Cephalopoda; order Sepiida; family Sepiidae; genus Acanthosepion; species Acanthosepion pharaonis. Next base: position 386,862 of record CAHIKZ030000118.1, read on the forward strand.
CTGTCGCGAAAATATCGTACTACAATGAAAAGTTTTATCGCAATTTGATAAAACTACCAGATAAGTTTTTTTCCTCTCCTAAAGTGTGTATAATTTTTTTGCAGACGGTTTCGCTTTTATTAAAACTTCAAAGAATGAAATATGGCGGACAAAAGAAAATTCTGGTATTTTTAGTTTCATGTGTATAATTCATATGTGTTGGGCACGTCGACGTGGTGTAATGGTTAGCGAGCTTGTCTCGCTAGAACAATTACGACTGAGTAGTGGATTCGATCCTCACTGGGTATCCCCTACTATCGGCCTTGTGCCACATCTAAGCTACGCTTAGAAAATAACTATAATTCATGTGTGTATGTGTATAATAATTCTAGTTTGTCTATGCGGGATTTGGAAGTTTACGCGTGTATGTGTGTGTGTTCACGCATATAGTAAGCATTTTTATCTATGTTTGGTTGTTTGCCGCTTGTTGAACTGAGGATGTTTTGCATGAGTTGAAAGAATTTATGTTACACCGGTTGTGTTAATAGGTAGCCAGATCCTTGATTTTTAAAATATGAATTTTATAAATGTTGGTGATATGATAAAGTGTTTTTAATGTGTGTTTATAGACGGTAAAATATTTATCGAAACTGCCTCTAGGTATTTCTTGCGGAAAAATTGACATTCTTTTCATATAAGGATGGTATTTATAAAAATTGAAGTTATCGTCTGTCTGGTTTCTGTCTTTTACGGAGTGAGTCTAACAGAGCTGTTCAAACGTAGGTCTCTCTTACGTTGTTGATGCGGTTTTTAAATTCCAAAATGTTCCGTCAACGTAACTTGTATTACATTGCTGAGATCTCTTCTTAATCTATGTATTTTGGGTAGTGACAGCCCCAGGGTTGCTGGCTTCTTGGATAGCTGAAATTCGGAGCCTTTACAACTATGTTTTTATTTTTACAAAGAGAAAAACTGAAAATGTAGAATGAGTTTATTACAATATACAACGTAATACAAGCTAAAGAAAGCATTCATTATCCAACCTAAAAATTTTTATAGCCTTTAGATCTGCAAATCTTTTTATGGCACTTTCTACAAATATCTTCTTTACAAGATCATTTTCTACTGACAAAATAACGAAAGAATTTAATCTGTCCTGAAACATGGACGACCCCACGCATATTTTCATAAAGGCAATTCTGGAAGACTCCAAATACATGACGTGGCGGCATGATGATGCCTCGAGCGACTGCTAAAGTTCCCAGTACCTTGAGACAGGACTGGGCTATATCTCCTAAGGGCTCTGATGTAAACTCAGAAGTAAAGAAATAAAAGCAGGACCAATCATAGCATTCTACCACAGAGCCCTTACAATATGTATCCCAGTATATATAGTTGAAGAAGAGAAATACATTGAAACATCTTCACTGCCTACATCATTTGATCCTAAACACTAGAAAACGAGCATATAAAATCCACAAGTCCCCCGAAGTAGGAATCACCACCAACAGCATAGAGATTTCCAACGGTTAAAACAAAACATTCATAATCCTACCATCTATCAACAAAATTGGATAATAAATAAATAATCCCCACCACTAGGTTCTTTACCACCACCTCCAAGACAATCGAATATATAGTTAAAAATAAAAATAAAAGCAACAGCACATCAGATGCCGGGACTTATGAAAAGGATGTTTCTCACAAAACGTAACTAAGGCCTTCTGAGATGAATTGCGGGTATAAAGCAGGAGTCGACTCTGTGGGTGTTTAGTAAGCACAAGTGTGCCTGTTGAGGCATCTGCAATTGGGATTGTCTAATTTCCCGAACAGCCAGCCATGCTCGGACACAATTTGGCGCCAATCCATGCTGGTTGTAAATACAAAACCTCAGATAATTCCAGTAAGATATCTTTAACGATTTCTAAGATAATGGTTTAAATCCAAATCTAACAAATGGACAATTTTGCTGGTACAATATATATATCTATATATATATATATATATATGTGTGTGTATGTATGTCATCCACAGACAGACTGTTTCGCTGTATCACAGAACTCATCAGCCCGGTTGCCTCTAGCTAGGTCAGTCGGGGATTCTACCACTAAGCCGTTGACGCACGGCAGAGATGGTGAATTTAAGTGTATTTATTTTTAGATAAACACAGTAACTGAGAGAACTCGATTCGATTTACCGAAGAGTCTTGCATTATTAGCAGTAATAGTCACTGTTCACAAATCCACACTTCCTCCCCAGAGCTCAACTGAAATAAATTTTTCAGGAGCATATAAATAATGTAACGATTTAACATTTATTTTTAAATAATAAAAATAAATGTTCATTACTTCAAAAGGTTCTTTTTACTGATAAATGGTGTTTAAAATGCTCACATTTTTTAAAAATTTTAAACAGTGTGTATCATGGCTCACTGCTGGTATACCCGAGAAAAGTTAAAAGAAAACGCTAGAGGGAACATTTTCCTTTAATTTGATTTTGTCATAAGTTCACTGGGAGATAGACGTAATGCACACTGTTTCAAATAAAAATGGAGGCGTCTATTTCAAACAAGGGTTTGCACTAAAACTAACTCTGTCGCTATGGAAAGTGTCCAAACGAACATTGTAGCGAAGCATTATTTACATTATTCGGACTATTGTCTTCATCTTTATTACAACATTTCGGCCGTTGTACGTTCCGGGTGTTTTGAATGTCGAATTGGTCCCTTTATTTCGCTCACTGGGTCGACTGTTCTAGTTCCACGTGCCATGTTTTAATTGATGTCAGCCATCAGTTATCTCCTGTTAATTTCCCTCTGAAAGTTCTCCACTGCCTTAACCGGGCATTGAACTCACATTCTTTGTGTCCTGTCACTGGATCTAACTAACGCCTTTATCCACTGTACCATGTGTCCTTGAGGACATTGCAAAAATTTCTGGGTATTATAAACCTAATGACTTCAGCGAACGTAATAAATATAATAATGACGCCAAAGATGAGGACAATAGTCCAAATAATGTAAATAATGTACATAATACCTCATCTCAGAAATATTGACAGACACTGTAGCGAAGCAATCGTTATTCCCTTCTCATTCCATTGGCGAGCAGTTTCTTCCCACCGACCCCTAACAGGATGTGTCAATCTTAACTTATTCAAGTTTACGTTCAACTGTTATCTTCCATACATATGCTAACAAACCGTGCTTCTCATTCTGTAACCATCTAACTTCAATGGATCTTCGATCTTTTATGATTATGATGGAAAAAAAAAAAAAAAAAAAAAAAAAAAAAGATCGAAACTATTTACACATGGGCGTTCTTTTGAGCGACAGTTTCTAATACGGGTGGAAAAATTCTAACCTTGTTTTGGATACTTTCCCACGGCCATTATTCCAAAGATCGACTATTCTGATTTTTCCCTTTTCCGTTTCTTAAAGTGAGAAACGAACGTATGCTTCTAGGCCGATTTTTGGATCCGTCGTAAGCTATTTAGAAACGGGAGAATCTATTGCATTCATTTTACTAAAAAAAACATCTGGTTCTTTGAAAATCTAAGCCAGTAAGTGCTTTTTGCGCTGTCATTGCAATAATTTCTGAGACTTTACGCCATCATAATCTTTTACTGAAACACATCGTAAAAGATTGCATGACAGAAAGTTGTTTTTCTTCTCTTTTTTTGTGGTAGGAAACGGATTTTGAAAAGTCTAAGAACGGAAACTGAAGCAAAGTGAAGAAAGTCTAGAGAGGCTGCAAAAAGAAATGAAATATTCTGAAGAAATGGATCGGCTAATAGAATCTAAACAAATCCAATTCGAGCGGAACTCGTGAAAACAGAATAATCCAATGAAGAAGAAGCTTATCAACAGTTTTTAAGCGGCTTCTTTTGAGATATTTAGACGCATGCAAGTGGGTGCTGAAAAGACACCAGATCGACCAAGTAGGGATTCAGAAATAAATATACTGACGTATGGGGAGATTCTCGCAAAAAATGCCTAATGAAATAATTCCGAAATTCTATTAACCAGGGGTCTTTTAGAGCCTAAATCCGACCCTGGGCAGGCTTTCTAGCATTGCGCAGAACTTGGATTCGCAGGATTATGTCAGATCTATATAAAACAAAAAAAAAAAAATCACTACACATAAAGTCGGTTTATACACGAGTATATACGGCATATCCAACATTCTGGCTGAATAGAGCTTGTCACTAGAATGCGGATTTTATCATTTTTGGCCCAATCCTCAGGATTGGTCGCTTTGTATATTTGTTCAGTTAAGTTTTCCTGTAATGTCACGGATTTTGTAAGCAAGTACACTGTAATAAATATAGCGATATTGAAACATCAGTAAAAAGAGTTCGTAGCAGGGTTGCTATGCACTGGAGTTCGTTCATTTGAGTGACAACCCTGAAAACCACTGAATTGTTGCAAATAGATTTGCGATCGTTTGACAAAGGAAATGCTGATATGTCGGATTAAATATTCGCCATGAATAGATGCAGAACATGGCGGAAGCAGCGGAATTTTCGTCTTCAGGTAACAAGGACAAGGAATGTATCTTAGTTTTTCTTTTGTTTTTTCAAAGTGAATGTTGACTTTTTGGAATCAGAAACCTTCGCAAGCTGAAGAGAATTTATAAATATATAATCTCTCAATATATATATATATATATATATATATATATATATATATATATATATATATATATATATAAAAGGACATAAAATAATCATAAACATAACCTCTGAACAAAAGTGGATGTGTAGTTTGCGTCCCTTCCCCTACTTCAGCACTGAACTGAATGTAGCCTATTAAAGAAGTAGACATTTGGTCTGAAGACAGGACATATCCTGTAGTCTCGATTTCTAGGTTCACACTGGTTATCTATCTATGTTGACCGGTAATAAAAATCTTTTTTGATATAGTGAGTCGGTTTAAGAAGTTTTAGTTTTAATTTGAAATATAAACTGGTCATAATATTGTTTTACACATTTTCTGCCTGTTGAATTAATCACTAGAGTGTTTAATATGCGATGAATTGATTAGAGCTAAGAAAGGATTTTACTTATTGCTAACTTGGGCCAACACACTGCTTATTTTGGTTACGATAGGTTTAATTGGTATACAAATTTTATGTGTTTTGGCTAAGCCGTATAATGTGTGGGCTAATGGATGCTATTTAGATAGTATTGTCTAATTTTGGATTTCATTTTTTAATAATTTTTAAATGATTGTCTAGCTCTATATTTTGGTAACTTGTCAATTTAAGAACGAATGTAATTACCCTTGCACTCATCACAAACGGCAATTATCGAAAGGGAAAAAAACGGAAAACGATAAAGAGCGAGCGTAAAATGAAAAAAACAAAAAAATGATCAAGACATATGACACGGAGAAACATCCGCGAAGAAGGGCGCCGTCAGCACAGACGGACGCATGCCCGCACGTGCACAAACGCACACATGAACACGGACAATTCGAGAAAAATTACACCAATGATAAGTGTGACGTCCCCCGCTCGTTCGGGTGTGTCGCCGCTCCAAACGTGACGTCCGCCTGTCGGCGTCAGTCGTGCTATCCCGTCCTGTGACGACCAACTGTCTTGGTATTGGTCGCGGCACCCAAATGTGACGTTCTAACCTTTTGGTGATTCGGGTGGGAATCCGGTTAGATTCGATATCAGCCTCGTCGTTCCCAACTCGCCTCCAACGTCTGGTTACCGAAGTAACTACTTTGATCTCCAGTCTGCCTACCCACGTTGTGAATTGATCTAGGCGGACGAAATCAATCAGTCGCTGGGGCCGTAATGCAAGCTGAGTTCGAATAAGGGTGATATCGCACAAGTATATGCAAAAGAAAATAACTCGAAAAGTTCAAATGTGTTAAAAAGGATAACAATATTTTTTATCTGGTTGCTGAATATAGGACTACATCTTTCTCCCAAACCGCTATATGGATTCGTGACATGTTTTTGTTAGGCAAGTCTTAACATCTTAAGTTGTCTGTTCTTTAAGAAACTGGTTCTTGGTGTGTCTTCAGGCGATATTCGTAAAATTTGTTTTGGTGGTATGAGTAAGTCGTTCTTCAAAAATAAATTGTTCTTGATTAGAAGATGAGTTCGGAAGTTGCGCGAATCTTAGTCAGCTAATGCGTGGTGGGTCTTCAGAGCTCTCAACTTAAACTGACCTCACTAGAACTCAACTGGAACTGATTTTCGCTCGCTGCGACTTTGCTTATATGGACGCCGACCCAAACCGGGGTGGGTTCGTCGGGGTTTGAGGTTCCTTGATAATTCCAAATCCACAATCCCCTTTTGTTTTCGGTCACGAAAAATTTATTATTTCCATTTTTGGAAGTCTTCTCTTACTCCCACCTTCTTCTGTTCTCATATGGGTCTCTTACCATACCCTCAGAAGGCGTCAACGGTTTTCCTACTCCTTCGCAGTAATATCTCATACCTATCCCCTCAATGGGTGGTAGAAGACCTCTCCCCCTGCATCACATGATCACCTCCGCCTCTCTCTCGTTAACATTCAGCCAATTGGCGTTCAACAGTGTGGGTGTGACCAGACTAGCCTTGTTTTTTTTTAAAAAATATATCTTGCTCAAAGAAAAAAATTATCTCCTCTTTTTCTTTTTTTTCTATTTCCTTTCTTTCTCTCTTCTTCTCTGGCCGCCAACAAAACAATACGACCCGTAGTGTGATAATCTCAATTCTTATGCCAAAGTCACTTTCATATGGAATTCGTCAATCAGATTTTCGCCAGCACCAAGTGGCTGGTCAACCAGACACTGTCACTCTCCGGCGCCAACCACTGATACGATGAAACGACTTCGCCATTTTCTGATAATATTGTTTCGCTGTCATAGTCAAATTTCAACACAAAACAGACACCTTGTCTAACGATATCTTTCCATCGACAAAGACAACCTATTTTTTTTTTTTTTTTGCAACTCGTGTGTGGTCAGGACATTTTTATTTCTCGGTCAACGGAAAATCTTTTCCCGATAATATAAGTTCGCCACCATGACACAGTTAATTTTTATCTATTCAAAACTGTATCTGGTTATTTGGCCCACCTGGAATTTGTCAATTAGCTTTTCGACAATGGCCATAAAATTTTCACCATTCTTCATTATCAAAATAACATCGCTAAATGCCCCTTTTGTGATGGCTTTCCTTTATCATCTAAGTTTTAACTCTCGCCTCTCTTTTTCTTTCTTTTTTTCTTCCTTTTTCCTTGCAGCCCTAAATGGTGTCACAAAGTGTATAAAAAAGAAAAAGTATAAGCAGTAAATTGCTGATATCCCCTGAAGAGTGAACGGACAGGTCCGTCTACGAAACTCTGGAGTCGGAATGATGAAGATAATATTTAACTCATAACTTTAACTCATTAAATATTATATATATTTATGTGTGTGGGGGGGTGCTTGAAGCCAATCTTGGGATATCTAACAATGCGATTAACACTTTTCTTTCATTTGCCCTGTTCATACAGGGCGTGGCAGATCATGACTTTCTTCCATTCTTATCCCTGAGTAACATTTAGTCTTTGTGCCATATCTCTACTCCCGTTCTGCCATTTCTTTGCACAAGTTAATCAGTGTCTGGCTGCTTACCCCTTCGGTATGTCATATGTGAATGTTGAATTCTGCAAGCCTCCTTCAATAATAATAATACTACTACTAATAATATATATATTTGTGTGTGTACATATGATATCGCCAGTTAATTTACTTGCTGAAACTATCGATATATGTGCTGATGCCCTATATCGTAGTCAATTGTCTCCGCCTATTATTCCAGAAGACGTGTTTGTTGAACTGATGAAATTTGCCACGATGTCAGTTGAGTTCAGTTTCGACAGCATGTTGTACAGGCAGATTGATGGCGTTTCGATGGGTTCCCCTTTGGAGCCCATCTTAGCAAATATCTTTGTTGGGTTCCAAGAAGAGAGTGTACTACTAAAATCTTATAAACCTGACGTTTATTTCCGTTACACCGATGACACTTTTTGTCTCTTCGATAGAGAGATTAAAGCGAACCAAATTCTTGCGTCCCTTAACAATATACATCCGGCCTTGAAATTTACACAGGAAAAGGAGGTTGATTCATCTCTTCCCTATTCTCGATGTACTCGTCAGAAGATCTACGTCAGGTTATATATATATATATATATATATATATATATATATATATATATATATATATATATATATATAGTAAATTTTATATATAATATGTATTGAGTAAAATTATATATATATATATATATTTATTTACAATTTTACTCAATACATTTCAAAACTACAGGCTTACATCAGATATTTGCATGATGTTAACGGTTGAGCCTTCATTCAGGGTTTGACTACTGTGATAAACTAGCCAAAGCTTAAAGTCTGTTACTTTCCTTATATACGGAGTTGTTTGTTCATATAAACATATTTAGTGAGTACATATTTGAGAAAAAAAACTTTCGTTTTATAGTTGTTGAAATACATGTCGACCGACCGAAAAAAAAAAAAAAAAAATGAAACAGCTCGTCTATTCAAACACGCTTGCCCACGAAATATAAAGTTTATAGGAATAAGAGAATCCGGAATTAAAAAAGATGCACTATTTTAGATCTTGATTATTGTAGTTGTTATTATATGCACAACGTTTCGGCTAAGTGCCCTCAGGTTACTGTTGTTCGGTTGATATGGGGGTATCTGTTGATTATTATATTATTTTGTCCCTTTTACATTAGTTACTCTTTGTTACTGTTGAACCAGTTTTTCCCTATATGATCCAGGGAGCGAACTAATGAACAATAAGTAACAATAACACACGTTTCAACTAATTGCCCACTATACCACCGTTGCGAAGGACATATCTCTTGTATTTTGGGGGCCTTTTATATTCACTGTCAGATGTTTTCCAAATTTACTTGGCAGATTCGTATCATTATATTCACAATTGCTCAGCTGGAAAATTTTTTAAAAAGATTTTAAAAGAAAGTCCATTGCTTACTTAAAAATACTGACAAGTGTCAAGTCTTAGATTGGTGAATTTTTTTTTTGTCAGACATAACTAACCCGTTAGGTTTCAAATTTCTTGATCACCCAGAGTTATTAAGTATAAGCTATAAAGTGGTCAACACATCTCAGTCTGTTAATATTTCAGTCGGTTCAAACCAGTCTTTTACTATTATTGTTATTATTGTCGTCTAGGAGGTGTCATAGTAGGCGAGAGAAAATATAGGCTAAAAGCCCGATGACGCATTGGAAAGGCGAAAGACGGCTTCCAGAAAGCAAAAGTATTAAGAGACAGGAGAATATCATTAGAAACAAAGAAATGAGTGCTAAAAATTCTATTAGACGCTAATCTTTCTATATGACAGATAATTTGTAGCAGTTTCCTTACAGATAAAAGGAAGACATTAGACTAAAGAGATGTGGTTCTATACAAAGATTCTGAGAATAGCATTCAAAGGAATATGTCAGAAAGTGTGGGCATTTTAAGGAGCACGGACAAAATGTACACTTGTGTTTAGAATCAGAAAGAATTGAAAATTCTGGTACACAGAGGTCATGGGATCTTTGACACGAACAGGATATATTTAAGACAAGAAGAACATAGGGAAATAACGAGTAACTTACGTAAGAAGCTTGTGTAAATGGATAAAATGATAAAGACTAGGAGACAGAGTAAAGGGATGAAGTCTGCTAAGAATTACAAAGGACAAAAAGAGAAATGGTCTAAAGCACATGTAAAAGCTGATTTTCAAGATCTGCAGGCTCTATCAAGTAATATAAACAACAAAAAAGAAGTTATGCCAGTACGTAAATTTGTGTACTTTCAACATTTGCAATATCTACTTATATAGATGCATCTTTACATACTTTCATAGTTTATACCAGAAAGTTATACTTAGTGGATACCTGTGTTTGAAATAGACGCCTCGTTTATTTTTAAAATTTTAAACATTGTATTAGCTCTATAGGCCTGCGCACTTGAGGAAACTTAAGAAAATGTACTTTTTCTTTCTTTTCTCGAAATGCCGATAGATATAATACATATTGTATTTTTCACAGTGGAGTTCACCCTGTAAAAGCCTAGAAGCCACTCAAGGTAGAGGGTTACAGAGCAAAGTTTATTCGGATATGTGGGGAAGATAACGGCTAATCCTAGATGCGAACAGGTTAAGATTGAAGTGACTGAGAAAATATACCATTGGGAGTCAGTTTCAGGTCAGTAGTTCGCGGGAAGAAGCTGGCCGAGTTGAAATCGTTTCTTACTAATGGAATAGAATAGGAATGAAGTTGGTTCGCGATAATGTGTATAGCATTGAGGATTAGAAATGGTTGAATTAAGAATGTTGTTCGTCTGAGTACTTTTAATGGAAACAGCGATACAGCAATGAGAGGATTACGACGTTTCGTCTGTACAAAATATGTTGTAGGGTGTAAAACAATTTGTCACCCCCAACGATGCGGATACACTTTTGGACGCTATTACGACTAGAAAGTGAGGACTGGGCAGATCCTGTCCAAAGACGCCAACAGTGCTCCATTTCAGGTCTGATAAGTCGCTTGTAAATGTAGAAGCGATCACGAGGAGTCCGGTAATTACTGGCGCGGTAGAGAGAACCGACCATTTTTCCCTGCATCGATGGATTGTATGTACGAGTTTCACTTGAAGTTTGGATTGAGTCCCAGAGTCACTCAAGGCACGTAGTCCTCCCTGATGAAACAGCCATTCATCGTAATGGGTGATAGTTTAGGGTTCGATCGGCGAATGATGGAATGTATCTAGTTTGATTTCAGAGGTTTTTCTACCACTGAGATATCAGAGCTAGATAAGAGTTCAGTTGCAAATAGCTGGTCATCTAGGTTTTGGGAGATGCACCCTTATACCGTTGTATCATCAGCATAGATATTCACAAATGATCAGAGTATACTCTTAGGAAGATAATTTATGTAAATTAAAATCAGGCTTGGTCCAAGAAGCGACGCCTGCATTGATTGCTGGCCGTTAACAACTACCTTCAGGGACCTACCCATTAGGAAGGACATTATAATTGAGAAAACTCTTCCTGTGATTCCATAGCTTGTGCAGCAATACTTTATGCAGCACCTTATCAAAGGAATTTGAAAATTCTAATGCTATACTCATTCAGATGTATTTGTTGTCGAGTCCACTGATTCTGTGAGTAATAGTAGTTAGAACATCAGTTGTGGATCGGGTCGAAAGAAACCTGTACTGTTTGTCGTTAATCATTTTGTTGGTGGTAGCCTCAAAAAGCTGGCTAATGATACTGAAGAAACTTATGGGTCTATGATGAGAGGAGGGATGAGATCTCACTCGCCTTCTTGAAAACCGGGAATACGCTTATAACATTCCGCTCGAGAAAGTATAAATTAAAAGAAAACATCATGGCGTCTATTTCAAACACGAGTATCCAATAAAAAGTTCAGGTCTATGCATCTGTTCTTCCCAATGCCTGTCTATATCAGGCAATTAATATCTGTTTAAAATTATTTATAGCTTTCTTTCCATTATAGATGTAGTGTTAACATCAATGGGAAGCCATGAATATTTGTAAGGAAGAAGCTGAAGTTTCGTGTGTTAATTCGCCAGAAACGACATCAGTAGCAGATGGTTTTTCTTGTATGACGTCAGTATGACGTAAGCGAAACTTTTCCTGCAGTTATGTTAAAAAAAAAAAGAAAAGAAAAAAGCGCACATGCTTTAATATTAAACTGTAAGCATTTTAAATCCTTTTCTATTATAATAGAATTGCAGTAGAGTTCCATTTGAAGCAATTCTTTCAAGACCCTAAATCTTATCTACACAATAATTTAAATGACCTAAAATGGTCACAATAATTTAAATGACCATAGCTAAAACAGAAAGAACTACTCAAAGATAAAATAAAAAATATATTACATAGATATGTGTTTTTTTTAAAGTTTCAAGAGTTACTCACAGTAGAGGTTTACATTTAAAATAGTTATGATGACAGAAATGAAAGTGTGGTATGAGCGAAAAAGCTGGATGAAGTGAAGATTAGGGGGATAGAGAGGATGGATAACGATTGACTTTTTATTTAAAATGGTTAAGATTTTAATGTTCAGGTAAGTGTCCAAGACGAAATCTGTTCCAGGAGGTAGCTATTTTGAATGGAGGCAAGTAATAGTCTATTTGAATAGAAATATCTCTTTACATTAGGAATACGTAAGGACTGAGGTTGATTCAGCTCCTTGGATGTAAGATGGCTCTCCAAGATATAACGGTCTGAACTGGTGGAACCAAAGAATGGGGAATATCTAAATATTTGCTTTTGAAATAGCAAGACAGTAGCATAGTGATAAGGTCGGTATTCATTTTGCTTATAGATGTATCCCTTATTTCCAAACTGGCCTAGACAGATTGACAAAATTATCCAAAATGATTATGAAGGCAAGAAATTTTATATATATAAGAAACATTTAGTAACATACCGAACGAACTTGTGCGAATGAATGTCAGAACACGAGAAGAATGTAAGGAAACATAACTGTTACGAGCTACTAAGGATAGGAAGTTGTAGAGAGCCATGACCACCCACGTCTTGAAGATACACGGCACATAATAAAGCTTAGAGATCAGAATGTTCGTCATTGTAAAACAGTTCTTCAACCATTTTTTCTGGAAATTGATGCTTACGGTTATATTATGCTGAAAATTCTTGCCCACTAAAGTTAAGCTGGTCAGTGCTTAGATTCGGGTACTGCATTGATACTATAAGATACCTTTTACAATTCGGTATATATTTCGGTTTTGTATAAACCACGAAGTATTCATAAGCCTTAAAAAAACGAAACAAATCTGGAAACTGTACGTATGAAAGAAAATAGCGAAGAGTTAAGAATAAGGAAAACTTTAGATACATGTTGTCGTTTACTATTCAATTAAACATATGCTCACTAGTGTTGGGTAATATGGCGAATTTCCTGGGAATGCAGAAAAATGATTATTGCTGGAAGAAGTTCGTAAAACATTCAAGAATCGAGGCACCGAGCCAATAATATGGCCGAACGTGACATCATAAGAACAGGATTATTTATTAGTCTAACAGTTGGTCCTGAGAGTTAGCGAAGTGGAAGAGTAGCCATTTTGGCTTGTAAACGATCATAAAACGGGTCGTAAAACCTCCATTGTTGGCAATCACCGGTCATTTAAGGATGGAGAAACAGATGAGGAAGCTGGTTTACCATGGGTTAGAATTTGTTGGGGAATTGGGAAGTCATCTAGATTGTGAAGTATGGATGGCAATCTAGATAGGCATTATGTCTACACAGCTCAATTTAAACGTTATATAGAGTTTTCATTATTTCTTCAGTGGAGTTTTGTGTGCACAATCGGAAATATATTTTAGTTCCATATAAAGAACCGATAAATCTGGATTTATATAATAAGCACTCCACAGACAAATATCTATAGCGACACGCTTCACCTAGAGGAGCGGTCTTCCTGGTGGAAAAAAAAAATCAATTTCAATCGAGAAGTACAATTCGCTTTTTAGTAAGATTTCTGGATCTAAGTGATTTTAATTAAGATTAGTGTTTCAGAAAACAAAAACAAACCAGGATAGCAACTGTACACATTAAAATAACGTTTATTCGAATAGGAAATTTATATATATATATATATATATTATATATATATATATATATATATATTTTCATTAACATAGGATTAAACAGGAATTTGTGCTTACTCAAAGAATAACCGTTTCCATACAAAGCTTTCTACAAACCCTCCTCAACTCTAACCATGCCAAATTATGATGGCAAAACTAGCAAATTTCTTACGGTAATGCAACATATGAAAAACAAAATAAAAATTCCTTGGAGGAGTGAGTCCCACTTCATTATTTATTTCTTGTCTCGTTGATAAAGGACACAGGAGTGTCCGAAAATTCCAACTTCAAAACTCTTCCCAACATGCTTCCAGTTAGTGAAAAGGCCTACTAATATAAAATAAATAATATTATTCTTATTAGCGATATTATCATTGTCGGTTTGTTATATCTCAGATTTCGTTAAATGGCCTGTTAAATCCGCATATAAGAAGAAGAATCCGTGGACTATCTTTTTTATATATATATATATATATATATATATATATATATATATATATATATATATACACACACACACACACACACAGTGGGGGAAATAAATATTCGTACACCATGAATTTTTAAAAAATTCAGTTATAAATTATGAAAAACTTAAAATATATAAATATTTCTACACCATTGCAATATGCAAAAAGGAATTAGAAAACTTTGTTATAAATGAAAGTATGTGTTATTTATAAAATTTTGAGACGAAAAAAATATTCGTACAAAATGTCTTCCATATCAAAAGGCTTAGATTACATTTATTTACATAATTCTTTGTAAGATTTTGCTAAATTCTTCCAATTATCTTATGGATGGAACAGTCTAGAAGATTGAGCAATTCCTTTCTTATTTAACGTTATCTCCACACACAAATCATGCGCAATAATTATCATCATGTGGAAAGGCAAATTCACAGAAAGTATTGATCATCAAACATTGAGAGAAAGACAAAAGCTATAGGAAAATAGCAGATATCCTGAATATACCATTTAGTATTATTAGTTCCGTTATTGCTAAGTGTAAAATAAAAACTGTCGAGAACAAATCGTGATCTGGAGCACCACGCAAGAACCCCCCGCCCACCTCTCCCCAAAACATCCTGGACCTAAAGAGAATATTCGAAGAAGAATGGAGTAGAATAGCAACCAAAACTTGCCATTCATTGATTAAAATCTACAGAAAGAGACTGATTGCTGTTGAATTGAGTAAGAGAAGCTACGAAGTATTAAATAGGTATTATGTTGTACGAATACTTTTTTCGACTCCAATTTTTTTTCTTTTTACTTTCATTAATATAAACAAATTTTTCTGAATGTTTTTGCATATTGCAGCATTATGTCCATGGTATACAAATATTGTATGGCTTATAAAATTCTTTAAAAAAAAAAAAAAAAAAAAAAAAAAAATCTATGTTAAATAAAGAAAAATCTTGGTGTACGAATATTTCTTTCCCACCACTATATATATTTATTAAAGACATTTTTATGTTTAACGTTCTTTTTTATAGATACAAGTATTTAAGTAAATGCTCTGTTTATAATAAACAGTATTAAATAACATTTACCGGCCTGAATGTCCGAGAAATTTTCATAGAAAATATTCGTCCTTTGACAGGATTCGAACCTGCATCCTATACGGAACCGTCATTTACGCTGACGTGCCTTACCGATCGGCCACAAAAGGAGCGTTCGGTAGGGCAAGGTCGAATTTACTGCTTATAAACTTCAATCTTCCATGAATCTCGTACATTCATAACTGCTCTGGCGTATCAAATGTAAACAAATGACGTCATATATTAAGAAATGGACAAAGTCCGACAATTTATTTATTAAAGACGCTCCTTTGTGGCCGATCGGTAAGGCACGTCAGCGTAAATGACGGTTCCGTATAGGATGCAGGTTCGAATCCTGTCAGAGGACGAATATTTTCTATGAAAATTTCTCGGACATTCAGGCCGGTAAATGTTATTTAATACTGTTTATTATAAAACAGAGCATTTGCTTAAATATTTGTATCTATAAAAAAAAAAAAAAAATGAACGTTAAACATAAAAATGTCTTTAATAAATAAATTGTCGGACTTTGTCCATTTCTTAATATATATATATATATATATATATATATATTACAATGAATCATTCATAAAAAAAGCAGATTAGTAAAGTAATATAAAGCAAACAAAATTTTAAAGTTGCATTAACCTACGAACCACTCGATGCCTTATGATCCTTATTTTTAATAACTACAAGCTGTATAAGGTCTTTTTTTTAATCTGCTAGTACTTTCAGCTGGACATTCAGTCATCCTCAGGCATGGAAATTATTTTGTTTTTAGTAAAATCCAGATAGCATCAGAGACGAAAAATTAAATGCGAATCGAAATATGTTTTTTTTTTTTAAGAAATGTGTTAAAGGATAAAAACGTTTGGAGCGTGCAGTCGCAACGCTAAGGCTGGATATTTTTGAAAATTTAAGAGTGCGTTTTTTACTAATATGGCAATTTGAGAATTTTTGTGGTTGTAGGATTTTATCAGTCAATGTGGCATGAACTAAATTATTCAACAAATAGAGTAAAGTCTCAGCTGTTATCCCGATCGTCGGATCAGTTCTTTTAAAAATATATATTTCTCTAACCTATGTAAATACTATTTGATAAATTTTTATTTGGCTTATTGTGTCGGTCAATCAAATGTATACATATTAAATGCCAAAAATGTAAGTGACAGCTTACATGTATATGTAGCAAGCATAAGTAATGATAAAATATATTAAAATGTATTAGCATCATTAGGATGCTCTATTGGGAAATTTGCCTCGTAAAACATTGAAAACTAGAGGTCAAGAAGGGGTTTTATGTTGCTTTCATGGAATGACCAATAGACTGAAAATTCTGCTCATCTTTAAAGTTGGAATCAATATATTTTTTTTTATATGTCTTTTACATAGGTACCTCCACGAGATCGCTAAAAAAAGAGCATAGCATGATGAAAAAGACGCCAAACTTGACGAAAACAAAATTTTATCGTCTAAATGTTTGTTATTCATTAAGAGGAAAGGTCAAAGTATTTTTGGGGTATTTTTTTCCATTTTTTAATCGTTCCTAGCACGTCCGAAATTTTCGTTAAAAATCTAGTTTTTTTTTGAGTCAGCAAAATTGACCATTTTTTTCCATTTTAAAAAAAAATGGAAATCTGACTTTGAAATTTTTTTTAAATATCAATTATCATTTTTTCAAAACTTTTAAGAAAATCAGAAATTATAATGTTTATTTAAAATATTTTGAACCAAACTTAACTTAGCTTTTGTGCCAAAAAGATGTAATTTGAAAATAAAACAAAGCAGGTCAAACTTTCGCGTCTCTTGACATGTGATGAATGATATATTTACGAATTCCATGAGGCTAATTTGTTCCACGGAAGGAGAAAAGTGAAATAATTTACATTTACGTGAACAAATTATTTACCCCGTTATTTTTAACGAAAACTTTCAGCGGTCAAATTTTTTTTTTTTGTACTTAGCTTTCACCTTTACGTTTATGATGCTTTATGGGAAATATATTCTAAAGAAATTAAAATAAAACTGTTAAGAGTGACATTAAATTTCATATTTCTTAAGAAAGGTATCTAATTAATTTATAGGTACCTTTCTTATGAAATTTTATCAGAATTGTACATAAAATACTATAATTTTATGTACATTTATTACATTCTACTGTTATTTGTATTTGCATTCATTTTATTATTAATTTTGATATTTCATAAGATGATACTCATACTTGTAGGTACCCTTCTCAGTTGAAATTGAAAAATCAAATTAACTTCTCCACACGTGTTTCGCAAAAGTAAAGGCCTTAACAGCGGAGAACAATGCTTAACTCAAATAACGCAACTTAATTATATTCTGGTTGGTCTTCTGTATTTTATAATTACAGCTCGATTATAAGCACAAAATTACATTTCTTAATTACTGGGGATCTTCTGATTAGTCAAAATGATACAATTTACAACGCGCTAACAAAAGATCTATCTCATAAGGACACTTATGAAACCCGATGCGGCTTTTAACTAATTTTATAATATTTTAACAACTTAAATGTAAAATGTATTATAATTAATGAAATAACAAATAATTGTATTAAAAATTCATTTTTCATCGAAAAAATTTTTTTGCTTTCAGAAAATATTGTCCATATTCATATAAACAACTAAAAGCAAATAAAAGCATTTGAAATTAAATAATATCTTTGTTTTATTGAGTTTTGTATGTTACAATTCAGAGCTGATTTTCAGGTACTGGGTATCCAATTAAAAAAAAAAAAAAACATGATTTGCATTCCTCAAAGCCCTGTGTTTTTAATTATTGTAATCACTAAAACCGATACGATCGAATTTCTAGCGTTTTCATAAAATTAGTTATGGGGGTAATAAATATTTAAAAAATATTTCTACCATGACTTTCATAAAAAAACATTTATAATAATTTCGATCATCTGTGAATAGTTCCTGAAAGTTTCATTAACATCCGATAATTATTTCTATTTTTGCACGATTTTCCAAATTAATGTGTGTCATAAAAAAAAACGTGCTAAAATTGTCTATGTTATTTACTAGTTCCGCTGATACAAATAGAAACACGGTTTTTTTAATCAAAATTTAGAATGTTCTAAAAAAGAAGGAAATTTTTTAAAATAATTAAAAAACTTTGGTCTTTCCTTTTAATAATAACATAAGCATTTAGACAATAAAATTTTGTTTTCGGGAAGGTTGGCGTCTTTTTCATCAAGCTATGCTCTTTTTTTAGCGATTTCGTGGAGGTACCTACTTTTACAAATTGAATTCCGCTATGACATGCAACAATGCAATCGAAAGCGATCATTTCTTTAAAAATTTAGTTAAAGTTAAACACTATTTTACGACAGTGATAGAACGAACTTTCTAACAAGTCATATATGTACCTAGAGGTACCATCCCCTCAATGTGTCATACGTCTGTTTACAGAGATATTAAACTGCTCATGCTAATGTTATTGTCAGAGACAACTGATCATGGTCACAGACAACTGATGTATGAGAATCTTTAAGTATATATATGGACTTAAGATCGCGTCTAAGTATGACACAGACAGTCGACTTTCGATGTTGATATCTGTGCCCACACTGTTTATATTTACATACGCTCTGTCTCGGATATTGAACAACTTTACCCCATAAATATGGAATACCTTAAAACTATATATTATTATATCTATATTTTTAATTCCACTGCGTGCTCGAGAAACAGAAGAAGGGAAATGTTCCCCCCACCCCGTTCTCGTGTGCGCAGGCCGATAGGTGAATAAATACCATTTAAAATAAACGGAGCGTCTACTCAAATACGAGTAGACACTAGAGATGAGGTTATTATGCTAGTAGAAAACAAGCATAATAACCTCATCCACATGTAAAAAAGGTTAAAAATAATAGCAGACCTAATAAAAAAAAAAGAAAAAGCCAACATTCAATAACATTATGTACACGGCCGCAATGTGCTGACTGTATTTGAAAAATAAAACATACCTATAAATATAGATACGTACAAACAACCCAAACATTCAGTTAAAAAGTATAAGTAACAACATCTTTGACAACGGCTAAAAGTATAGACGAAACGCTCGAAAATTCAGAACTTTTGAACATTTTTCCAGAAATGAAAACAGTTGAAGGAACAGAAGAAAAACTAAATAAAAAAAGATTAATCGCATCACCTTCTTTAACGAAAGACACACACACACATATATATTATATATATATTTATTTTAAAAAAATCTATAACATAAACATGTTATAAAATCACTAAAAAAATAGCCATTTTGTTTCAACACTCCCAGTGTCTTATCAAGTGATGATGTTGAATGCAAAACAAATGGTTTTAAAAGTTTCAAATTAGTTAACGACCCCCCACAAAGGGAAAACGTTGTTCCAAAAGCTAGAATGACCAATCAAAATACAACTATAGGAAAATTCAAAAAGCCTGACAACGAAGTCATTTTATAATAGCTATTCAGATCGTTAAAATACGCGTAATATTAAAAAAAGAATTTATTCTAACCAATAATTATTAAATTACATGATAGAATTTGATATTAAAATTAAAAACTGCCAATTTTAAAATCCAAATTGAATCACTTTTAAATTTAAAATTATTTAAAATTACCGAGAAGAAAAAGGGGAAATACATATGTTATTCAATTTATTTCTTTGTTGAATAGACGCTACTTCATCCGGTCCTCTGACAATATATATGTGTACATTTTAATCTTAAGTGCACGAATATATATATATATATATATATATATATATATATATATGACAAACTCCATCTAATACCATTAAACTTTGTAACTGATAAAACGTCTTCGGTTAGCGTATATACACTAAGATTAGGAGAATGCACAATCTCATGAGCAGAAGCGGTGATGGTGATAACGAGGCTAAACATGGCTACGTACAAGATGCATACGATTAGTGTTTTATGATTGTGAACATAGTCTTTCCAACATGCACTTCTCATAGCAGAGTTTCGTTAAGGAAAGAATTACCGTGCTTTCGAAAACAGATTTCTGTCTTACCAAACTTATAAGTACTTATTCGAAATGGTTTTACTGTAGAAGCCTGATAGATGGAGATATCAAAAGTCTTTTGGAAATCCTGTCTACTCAGATAATTATATATATATATATATATATATATATATATATATATATATATATATATATGCCATCTGTGTATGTGTATATATTTATTTATTTATTCAGTATGTATTAATGTATACTGTTGGCTAGTGGGTAAATTGCTGCCATTTTAATTTCGAGCATGCCCTTTTTTATTTTTATTTTGTCTACTGCTCAGTACTGTAGAGTCAGTTAAGCACGGTCTGTGAGAAAAAAAAAGAGCACTATGACGCAATTCACTCTGCTAAATATTTGGAAACGGTATACTGTACTGCTTGGCATTCGCGCCAGAAGCTCCAACACGAACAAAACTACGGAAAAAGTTAGATGAGTCTAATGGTGATTACACCACCATAGGCCATAGTTAAAAGCGTTGGTTGAGTAAACCGAAAAGTGACTTGACCCAAAGAGTTGTGAGTTCAATACCTGGCACAGCAGAGGGGAGGAACTTGGAGAGTTGAGCTACTAACTGTAACTAAGATATCAAAAAAAAAAAAAAAAAAAAAAAAAAAAGCATTGCAAGTGGTATTAAAACAATCTACCCCAGAGCTAAATAAATGGTTCGAATCGAAATTCCAACGTATATGATCTGAAGAAGCCGAAACGTCGTGAATAAGGCAATTAAGATGCGTACAATAGTCCGAACGATATAGATCGTGTAAATAGTCATAAAATTATATATATATACTGGCTTCAAGTGAATGAAACATGTAGGCATTAAAGAAGATTATACTTTATCAAATTTCATAGACTGGAGCTACATAATCACAAAATAACAGAAACCACATAACTTGAATACTTAACAGAATCAAACAATAAAATGGACAGCATATACAACTCGTAGAGAAAGTAATGACGTAATCAAGATGTTGACTTTTCGCACTAGTTCGAACAAAAGCTTACGATGGAAGCGTCCATTATTACTGGAAAGAGCAATAGCAGTTAGTGGAGATGGCTATTAACTCTAAAAAGGAGCAAAATGTATAAAATCGTTATAGTTTTAGAAACTAGTTTAGTGGCGGTGTCATTTTAAATATGGTCAGGAAGACTGACACATGAAAAAGCAAATGACAGGAAGATATTAAAGCTGACATGTATAAACTTTATTTATACTAAGTACTTAAAAACTTATCTGCTATTTATAACGCCATGCCTAAAGTATTATATTTATATATTTAAAGATTCACGGAACCTAGTTATAGAAAAGCCTTAAAAAATAAGCCCCCATATTTTGAGGGATTAAAAAAATCATTTCATTCCAAGCAAGGCAATAAAAACAATAATACTCAAGGGATTACTGAATGTTAAAAAATATGAGAAAAAATTACTATTAAGGAGAATGAGTATTAAAAATACAAGAATTAAATCGACCGCAGATAACAATTGACATTGCATTTAAATTTTTGAAGTTCAAAATTGATTAGAAAATAATAAACTGAAAGAGTGCTACAAATAAGAACTGTCGTAGAAGTATTAGCTTGAAAATTACGGTTATATGTTACCATTTCAACTGCAAAATGAGGAGACCTAGCTGCCAATCAAGCACTGCGCATAAATCATAAAGTCTGGATACCATAGAGGAAAGTTCATTAGAACAATTACCGTGAAAATATTTATAGAAAAAGGCACAGGAATATATATTAGGGCGCTGGGAAATTGAAGCCGAGATGCCATCTCCGGAGCAATAAATTTGCAGATTCCTCTTTGAATTTTGTCAAGATTTTTTAAATTTATACCAAGAGAAGTAGACCAGATGTGACAGCCGATTTCAAAGCAAGGGCAAATAGCAGACTTATAAATATCTATTATGGATTATGGCAACGAACATTGTTTAGCACAACACAAGTAACCAACTTTCCTCGCTACAGACATAGCAATAGATTCGATGGGTGTATATTAGCAGACTCACAGGTTCAAAGAAATTTTAATAATACACAGGACATTACAAAAATATATTATTTTTATTTTAAAAATTTTACAGCAGATTTCAAAGCAAGGGCGAATAGTAGACTTATAAATAATGGCAACTCCACTCATGTTTGTACTGTTATCAAGAAGTGTTAGTTAAGAATTCTATTCAGGTTACTAAGACGCCCTACACCTGATGAAGGCCGCGGTACAACGGTTGACACGTTGTGATAAAAACAGATAATAAAGGCAATAGTCTGTATGCAAAAAATGGTAACTTCTCATCCCAGAGAGTCAAACAGGAACCATCATTTTTTATAAACATTTATAAAACCATTATATTTATAGATTGAACTAATCGAATAACTTAATAATAATAATAAAGAAGAAGACAAAGAAGAAGAAGAAGAAGACGAAGAAGAAGAAGAAGAAGAAGAAGAAGAAGAAGACGAAGACGAAGAAGAAGAAGACGAAGAAGAAGAAGAAGACGAAGAAGAAGAAGAAGACGAAGAAGAAGAAGAAGAAGAAGAAGAAGAAGACGAAGAAGAAGAAGAAGAAGAAGAAGAAGAAGAAGACGAAGAAGAAGACGAAGAAAAAGACGAAGAAGAAGACAAAGAAGAAGACGAAGAAGAAGAAGAAGAAGAAGACGAAGAAGAAGACGAAGAAGAAGACGAAGAAGAAGACGAAGAAGAAGACGAAGAAAAAGACAAAGAAGAAGACGAAGAAAAAGACAAAGAAGAAGACGAAGAAAAAGACAAAGAAGAAGACGAAGAAAAAGACAAAGAAAAAGACAAAGAAGAAGACGAAGAAAAAGACAAAGAAGAAGACGAAGAAGAAGACGAAGAAAAAGACAAAGAAGAAGACGAAGAAAAAGACAAAGAAGAAGACGAAGAAAAAGACAAAGAAGAAGACGAAGAAAAAGACAAAGAAGAAGACAAAACGAAGAAAGAGAAAAAGAAGAAGAAGAAAAAAAGAAAAAAAAAAAGAAAAAAAAACAAAAAGAAAAAAGACAAAGAAAAAAAAAGAAAAAGAAGAAAAAAAAAAGGAAAAGAAGAAAAGGAAAAGAAGAAAAGGAAAAGAAGAAAAGGAAAAAGAAGAAAAGGAAAAAAGAAGAAAAGGAAAAAAAAGAAAAAAGGAAAAGAAGAAAAAGGAAAAAGAAGAAAAGGAAAAAGAAGAAAAAGGAAAAAAAAAGAAAAAAGAAAAAGAAGAAAAGGAAAAAGAAAAAGAAAAAGAAAAAAGAAAAGAAAAAAGACAAAAAAGAAAAAAAAAAGACAAAAGAAGAAAAAGACAAAAGAAGAAAAAGACAAAAGAAGAAAAAGACAAAAGAAGAAAGAAGAAAAAGGAAAAAGAAAAAAGACAAAGAAAAAAGAAGAACAAGGAAAAAGAAGAAGAAAAAGGAAAAAGAAAAAGAAAAAAAATAAGAAAGAAGAAAAAGAAGAAATAAGAAAAAGAAAAAGAAAGGTGGCGTCATTAATTAAAGGAATAG
This sequence comes from Acanthosepion pharaonis, assembly GCA_903632075.3. Taxonomy (NCBI): domain Eukaryota; kingdom Metazoa; phylum Mollusca; class Cephalopoda; order Sepiida; family Sepiidae; genus Acanthosepion; species Acanthosepion pharaonis. The sequence goes on from CAHIKZ030000118.1 coordinate 410,594, forward strand.
TCAATTGGCTATTTAAAATGCAGCATTCCTGGAGAAAAAACCCGGAAGATGCCGGATGTGGCATTTGGCACCAAAATGGGCAAAAGCAAAACATTGGCATTCTTCTTCAGGATATCAACCATATTTTTTTTCATTACACACGAGAAAGCTGTTCTCTCGTTGAAGGAATATTTTCTTCGTTCTCTCCCTGCGGGTTAAAACAGGCCAATGTGTGCATGGCAGATTAATGCATTTTTGAAGCAGCTTTCGTTGACACTGTCCTCCTAAAAGATTTTTTTTTTCATTTGACTTCGTTCGTTCAAATCTTTCACCTTCCAATTTTTATATGTCTTTGCCATTTTCTCTAAGCTTTATACAGCGCACACGCAAAATCAACCTGAGTAGATGGAATAAATCTGATTTTATAGACATGAAAGATATATATATATATATATATATATATATATATATATATATATATATATATATATATATATATATGTGTGTGTGTGTGTGCACATGCGATGAACATCATGCAAACATCCGGTTAACGGCCATATCGCAACTATTCTCGCCTGATCATCGAAGTTAAGCAACGTTGATCTTGGTGAGTAAGATAGTAACCGCAATTATTGTAAGTTATTACCAAGATCTATTGGGCCAGCACAGTAAACAAATGGTCCATTCCTACAAAGTCAAATTACTGTTTTTTTTTATTATCTAAGCTGACGTCTCCTCTGTAGTTAAATGTTAGGCTATATGACGGTTCCCTGTAGGATACAGGTTCGATTCCTGTCGGAGGACACATTTTCTTTGAGATTTCTCGGACATTCAGACTGGTAAATGTTAATACTGTTTATTATAAACAGAGCATTTTCTTAAATATTGTAATCTATAAAAAGTAACGTATAAACTGAATATATATTAAAATAATAATCGGACTAAGTTTGTTTCATTATATATATATATATATTACACACACAGTGAGTGGAAACAAACACTTTTAGGCATACAAATTCTTAATTTATTCTATTTCGAACTAATGAATAATAATATTTTTCACGTAATTAACTGCAAACAGATGCATAATAACTAAATATGCATAGAAAACAAAAAATAATTTAATAGAAAGAAGTCCCATTTATTCATTTAAATGCGTGAAAAAAGTATTCGTACAAAACAAAAAAGAATACATAATCTTGATTTAATTCTTTGTAGAAGAGCCATTATTTAATTCTACAGCAACCAACCTCTTGTGGTTCTCAATTAATGATCTGCGAATTTTAGTTGGTATCTTGTTCCATTCTTCTTCGTCTAATCTTCAGATCCGGGATGTATGTTAGAGCTCCCAATTGGATTTGAATTTTTCAAATAACGTCACAGATTTTTGATTGGGTTTAAATCTAGGAATTGACTTGGCGATTCGAGGATATTTATATTATTTTCAGCAAACAATTTTTCGTGGATATTGCTGTGTGCCTAGGATCATTATCTTGTTGGAAGATTCAATCAGGAGGAAGTTCAAGATTTTCAACCAAAATCATTAGATTTACTTCCAAAATATTTTGATAGCTGAGGCATCCATTTTACCATCTATTTCTGATATGTTGTCAGGACATTGTGCAGAAAAAACATCCCCAAACCATAACTCTGCCACCACCAAATTTGTAACCGTTTTTTCAGGCATCGCCATTTTCCCTCCATCCATGATTTCTAGAATTAAGTCCAAACAACTCAATTTTGGTTTCGTCTATCCATAATACACTTTCCCGATACGATTCCTTCTTGCACTGATGTTCACGAAAGAATTTTAACCTGGCATTTCTGTCTTTTCAGTCAGAGTGGAGTTTTCTGAAGGGAGCGTGAATTAAGATTGTTCCTATGAATTTCATTGCTTATTATCCGTTTAGTGACACAGATTCCTGATGAAAGCAAATCATCCTTGACGAGTAACCATTGGATTTTGTTCTTGGTTTTCAACAGTTTTGAGCTTTTTACAACTTGCAATGAATGAACTAATGATAGTAAATACAATATTCAGGTTGTTATTTTCCTCTAACTTTTACCTTCTTTCCAGAGCATAACTTTACCTCTTGTCATAATGAGAAAGTTCTTGCAGGAATATCAATTACAGTATTTTCTGTTTGTATTTTTTAGGCTAAAACTTATTACTGATAATAATGGAACATTCTAGAATATTCTACTTGTATAATCTGGAGTATTGAAGCAATTTGAAAGTTTTAAAATCTGAAATTTGCATTGAACGAATACATTTTTCACACATTAGAATAGATAAATGGGATTTATTTCTATTAAATCAAACGTTTTTCTGCTTTTCTATGCATATTTAGTTAATTATATGAAAGTATGTTTATTCATTGGTCGGAAATACAATAATTTAAAAGTTTGTATGTGTTTAGTACACATACAGATTTTAAATTATTGTATTAACTAGCAGTCCCTTTCAAATAATCACGAAGCACATCAATATGGTAGATGATTTGCCATGTTCGCTGTGGTATAGCTTCATCAATGGTGACAATTACAGTTGTGTTCTTTTTTTAGATCAGTGATGTTACGTATTTTTGTTCGATACGTGATAGGTTTATCATAAACGTATAGGAAGAAGCTTAGGATATGAATATCTGGTGAAAAAGGTTGCCAACCCTTCCAATCTACAAGTCTTCAAATGTCAGGCGTTCATTTAACAGTAGGTCTTTCTTCAAAAAGTTACCAGAAAAACACAAATTCAAAATGATTAAAAACTTTAATACCTATTGAGTACATAGAACAAATCTGCTTAAACTATCTTATAAATTGCGTTTGTAAAATTTTTTAATTGTAAAGGGAGGTTTGTGTATATATATATATATATATATATATATATATATATATATATATATATATATATATATATGTGTGTGTATGTATGTGTGTGTAGGTACATATATGCATATGTATGTGAACGTACTTGTGTGTGTGTGGGTATATATATATATATATATATATATATATATGTGTGTGTGTGTGTTGTACAGCATCATTGTTTCTATTGGGTGTCTCGGTATTAATCAAAATTTATGTATTTATCCCTCAACTAACTTATTTTAACTTTGTTAAATTTTTTTAAACTTTGTTTTCTATTTAAATCCCCCATCACTTAATAATATTAGACCCTTATTGTCTAAATACTACTTACTGTAAATCTCAGTAAAATATAATTGTTGTTAGTATAGTGTAGTATCTTATCGTAGGAACTGAAATTCATTTATATACAACGAGTCTCTGGCCATAAATAAACTCCGACTTCAGACAACTTTCCCTTAAAGAGATACTTTACACCCTCCCCTTGTCACCAACACAAATCAAAAACAAGGCGCCCCTTTCAGTAGGATTGCTATATAAATAAATTGAAAACCCCAATTTCAGACAGACATTCGAGGGCTGATGTTGTGCCGGTCTGAAATAGACTGTACCCACATTAAGTAATTTGGGATTTTTGCTATATATATATATATATATGGAACACTCATTTTTTTAAAATCGGAATCACCTCAAGCAAGACAGTAATGCTTCTAAAACCCAGTATGATGAGCAGAAAGAGACGGTAGTAAACAGTTTGACAGTAGATAGCGACTGGCATTGCATTTAAATTAGTGCACATTAAAGTTGGCTGGAAAGTAGGGAGGTGGAAAGGAATTCGACAAGCGAGAGAAGAAACTGTCCGCATAAAATTTACGGCTACGTCTAGGCAATAAAATGAGATCTCGACGAATGTCTAGTGCTGAGCTTAAATTAAAAAAAACAAACTCTAGGTACCATAGCGAAGAGCTCATTCGTACAATTACCATGGAAGTATTTATAGAAAAAACATGAAAGGCAACCTTACGCCGGTGAAGAAAGTGACTGGAGCCGAGCCGCCAGATCAGGACTAATAATATTGCAGATTATTCTTTGGATCTTATCAAGGAGCTCAGAGTAAATAGCAGGGGAACAGGACCCATACACACACACACACACACACACATATATATATATTTATATATATATCCGCTTGCATAATGCTACTTATTATATATTAACTCCAACTAACACAAACACGCCAAATATCTACCTGTGTGTATGCGTGTATTAGGAATAGATTCTCCTCCGAGAACAGAATTTCTCAACTGTTTTCGAAGACAGCACGCAAGCCAATACAAAACAGTAAATCCTTTATATAGAAGTAAATTTCCTATTCCTTTTTTCGTTTTATTATCTTTTTTTTTTTCAGTTCTTGCCACCTCTGGCTTAACTTTTATTATGAAACAACACGTTTCTGTTCTTCTCCTATTTTCAATTGTCCTTTCATTTCGAATATTACTTCGGCGAACACGCATCCGCCACAAAACGTTTCATCAAGAGTTTAGCATTTTTCTATCTCTTCAACGACATACTGCTCTAATGAATTATGGACAATGTGCGTGTTTCGGTGAGAGGAAAAGAAAAAGCAGATTTCCTTCGAATGGCATATTGATTTTAACATCTTTGTTGTCTTTTGCGGAAACGAAAAAAAAAACAAAAAAAAAAAACGTTTTCACCCTGTGGCATTTAGCCTGACTGCGGTGTTTATTCTGGAATCGAAAGATTGACGCCAATTTACTTTGCATAGATTATTCCTAGTTGCATTATTTCTTTCGGATTAATACCCTCTTTCCTATTCTTGTAACAATGTTTCGGTCGTTGTGTCCTCCGGTATACCTTAAAGAATTTCCAAATGAACCCTTTATTTCAGTATTAAATGCATTCAAGAGATATCTCCACAGACGGACAACAGCAGAACGAATGAAGACAATTGACAACATAGGTAGTTGGTACAGAAACACTTCACTGGAATTCGAACTGTCCGACTTTTCATTTCGAGCCTCTGTCCATTACTCGACAGTGCCTTTGAAAGAAAGGATATTTGACGGCTTCTGCTGCTATAATGCAGAAGCTCTTCGCAAGGAATGGAGCACTCTGGCAGCTGATAATGCTTATATCATGTATATAATGTGTTAAAAATTCCTTTTCTCCGTTTCGTGCGCTGATAACCTTGGAGTAAGAATCTCCGACTGATGACAGATTGGTCGAGTTTCGAAATCGGCTTGAAACAATCGCGCGTCAAATCACACTGAAAAGCGTGATACAGCGTTACAGTGTCTGTTGACGAATATATATTTGTGTGGGGGCAGCAAACTTTTTTTTTTTTTTTTAAACATTTCGTTGAATATGACTTGATATGATTAATCTTTTCTAATTTTCTTAAATGTTTCCGTTTGTCGTGTACAGGGAGAGTAAAAATTGTCTATGATTTCCATTGTCTCAAGCCATTATAGCTTAGTTAGCTATTTTTATGAGGTTTATATATATATATATATATATATATATATATATATATATATATATATATATATATATGGCCTGATGATTGCGTATAAGCAAGAAACAGATTGTCTCCGCTTCAATGCCCACTTTTACATACGCTGTATCCCTGATATTGAGGGCTTTAACACAAAATATAGCATACTTAAAAGTATATTTCATCATTATATATATATATATATATATAGTTTGGGTTTCACTATTTGCCCATAACTGGACCCAAGCAGGTGCTACCCCAACGGGTCAGGCTGGATCTAGAAATAACAGCAGTTAGAAGTTTAATTTTCATAACCTCTAATCACCCGATCAGAGGCTTCATAATAAAATAATTCTTTCAGTTTGTAATTTCTTCTGTTTGCTAATATGAAGTTGTTGTTGATATAACGTACGCATGTGGAGGCGGCTTAGCAACATTATTGAAGACTGTTTTCAACAAGACACATGTAAAAAAAGTTCCTTTCTGTATAAATGCGCCATAATGGTTGTAGAAATGTACTCGTTTGATGCAGAATAGAATAAATATGTACTTGAACAAGCAATAACAAATTTTTTGACTCAAACCTTATTCGAACATTGGAAAATATTATATTTCTAAAGAATCAATGGACTTATTTTTTAATCAGACATTTTTAGTACTTCAAACTTTATTATAGAGAATACTTCGTATTTGAGATAGACGCCTCATTTTTTTTTATTTATGAAACAATGTGTGTTACCTCTCTTGACCTGTACATGCATGTTATTGTCTGTTCATACATTTTAATCTCGACACCTTTGTATCAATCATAAGCAGGAATAAAAATGCTTTCATAGCTATTTTGCATGAAATGAGAATTTGCATTCTTTTTCTTTTTATATGCCGTCTCCTTTCAGGACGTAGGCGATAATGGCTGTCCACGGCCACCTCCCTCTATCCCTTGCAATTCTCAACAAATTCCGTCCTTCTATTTCTTCCCCCAGACTACGCTCTATCATCCACTTGAATAAGCCCGCCAGGTATGTAAAGCATTTTTTTCCCTGGTCTCTCTTTCCCTCTATTCAACCCATGAGTATCAGATTCTCCAGACCTTCCTTCCTCATTATGCGTACCAGAAACTTCAGCTGCATATTCCTAATGTTAAATATAAGCCTCCACCTTGTTTGCATCCTCTCTAAGCCCTCATCAGTTTTCTAAATCAACAAATAATTTGTGGGATGTTGTGGAGTGATTTCACAGTGAAGGCTTGTGTTTGTACTGTCGGTCCTAAAATAGGTTCGACGTACAAAACGTTAGGAACTTGATATAATAGGTATAACGCAGAGTAATCTAGTTGTGGTCGCTGATACTTTAGTATCCGACTAACGGTCGTCCGACTGACCGACCCCCCACTCACTCGTTACTCTTACTACTCCTACTTATTATAGGTGGGAGAGTCTATTAATTATAGAATAGGTGTGTTCCACTATAACAGGATCAACAGAAGAGAAATGTCCCCTCGATCAGCATAAAGATCTTTGCGTGTAGTTATTTAGCAGCAGTAAAAAAACGTATGTTATCTGAGGCATATATATCTTGTTCAGCGTGTACGTGACAAAATCGACGCTCAGCGGATATGCGAGAAGGCCCAATGGTTAAGATAAAGTGTTAAACATAAAATAGCGAAACCACATCAATTATAAAAATGAAACTAATGTCAAATAAAACGTTTTTTTTTTTTTTTACATTTCTTAACAAGTTTAGCAGATTCAATTCTGTGCAACTTATTTGATATATCCCATGAATAAGGAATCTTTTCCGGAAGGTTTAGAAAAAAATCAATAACTCATACAAAATGGAACCACAGCGTCGTGGTATTACCTAAAGCCAGGAATAAATAAGCTTAAAGAATAAAGCGAGCTAAAGAAGTAAACATTACTTTATGAAGGAATTATAAGTCCACAAAAACGACGCTGTCAGGCAATTCACTAATCAAGAAAACCAGAGACCAGTAGGACATTTATACCTGCACCAAAGGCAAAATAATTAGTCGCATGTAATTAAAAATTGTAGTCACTGAGGAACATTCCTTCGATTATACATATTTTTAAAAAATGATTTCAAACCAAGTAAGGCGATAAAGCCACTAAGATGTAAGAGGTTAATAAGAGTGAAAGAAACTGAGAAAACATTGAGGCGAAAGGACAATAAAAGAACAGGGTTTCAGAAAAAAAAAAAAAAAAAAAAGATGACGGTTACCGTTGCAGCTTATTTATTGACGATCGTAGTTGACAGGAAAGCAAAAAGACGAAAGAGATTTCCACAGGCGAGAAGTGTGAAAATAGAACCTTACAAAAGTTACATTTAGCAAATTCAACAGTAAAATGATGAGACCTATCTGCCAATCTAGTGTTTAAATTCATGAACGCAAAGAGAAACATTGTCTAGATAATGTAATACTAAATTTATTCAGACATTACCAGATTAATACAAGTTACCTTTTAACTCTACAATCACAAGAGATGTTCAAAATGGTGGCCTTTAGCTTTCAGGTATTTACCAATATGGCGAACTAATGTTTGGACAACGTTGGTCAATGTATCAAGTGGGATAGCTGCATATACATTTTCAATGTCTACATATCTAAGAGTCGCCAATTTAATGCAATCTGTCGAGAAAATATCGTACTATAGTAAAGTGTTAACACAATTTCATAAACTACGATAGACAATTTTTACTTTCATAAAGTATATATATATATATATATATATATATATATAAGCGCTGATAATCTCTCGATCAAACCAAAGAGGGATTAAAAATGTCTAATGCATAATCAAAAGTATAATGCCAATTAATAAATAGTAAACAGTTCAAATAACTCATTGTATGGATCAGTTATAATAAAATTACTATAGGAGATAATTTAATTCAACATAGAACAGGCTGCACTAGATGCAGTTTCGACCAACACCGGAAACAGCTACAAGGCGGAGCATTTACCAGAAAACTATTCATATTCTTAATATCCTCGTCTGATCGAAACTTTCATATGGACGACATGCATGGCACCAAACTAGTTTAGAAATATCTAGACTGTTAGCTGTGTTTCACCAGTTTCTAAGATCAATGGTTAAAAAAAAGCTTTGATTAAATGAAACCAGGGGATCTTGGCAAACCTTCGAAACTTGAGAACTGGCGCTACAGATTCGCAAAGAACTGTAACAAATAATAAAAAATCGCGCCACTTGAGGATAACTGACAGCAGCAACAACTAAAATGAATCACATGTAACTCGAAGAGAAAATAATGAAATAATCAAGATTTTGATATTCTATACTTTTTTAAAAATAAAAGTTTAGGAAGGAAAATTCCATCAATACTTGAAAGAAAGAGAACAGCTACTGGACTTGAAAAAAAGTGTTTTAAGATAAAAATTATATAAATTTAAGCACTGGTTGCTCTGTCAATGAATGTAAATTTTTTTTTTGTGGGAAAACGCTTTTAGGCCTCATATTCAATGAACAATATTAAACAAATAAGAAAAAAAATAGGTTCTATTGAGAACGAGAAAGTGCACTCTACTCTTGCTTATGAAACATCCTAACGCATGAAATGCACCCGAGAGAAAAATTTACGTGACTGAAAGCAAACGGAAAACTTTGGTTGGTCGCTATCATAAGACTTTAGAGGACAATAACCGTTTTTCAATGTGGTAAAACTCCAATTAAGCTGAAAAATCCAGCATAAAGCTGAATGTTTCTGGAAAACCTCCAGCCCTTAATGCCAATCTTCAAATGTACACACGTCGGCGATCGCCTTATCGAAAGCCTCGATATTTGAATGGAAATGTGAACGAAAGGAAACGAGACGAAACGGAAAAGCGCAGGAGGAATTATAAGTTGCTTTCCAAGGGAAATGCATCCGTTCTTCCGCATCTTTTGTTGCTCAAGTGAAACACACGAGACATTTCAAAATTTGTCTCACCTCACCGCTTCTTTTATTAAAGGAAACAGAACGTTTTTGTTGAGGATCACATGAGACTTAACTCGGAGCTGATTGGTGGAATTAAGAATGACAATGTCTCGGTTACAGACCTGGACTAATGGTAAAACTAAACCTCATATTTCTGCTTTATTGGAGTTTGAACTTTGGAACCTTATATATCACCGCTTCCTTTCTTCCCAACTGGGCGCAAGTTTTAATTCTGAGAGTATTTTAGTATAATACCTTATAGCTGAAACGAAAAAAAAAACGCCTTAAATATACCTGGGCGATATTTCACGTTGAAGTATAATATCACGCAAGTTAGTATTCAGCTTTCAGCACCTGTCGCGTATTGGTCGGCTATTCGAAGCTAATCCATTCTTTAGTACCACTAGTTCTGACTTTTACATCTTGAACATGACATGCTACGAGGTCAAATCGCCCTCATTGCTTCCGTATTTAAATTATAAAGGAGACAGTTCTACCCAGCGTCCTACAAGAACTGCTAAAATGTGCAATAGGTTCGTGTATGGATGCTTCTCTGGACAATAAAATCTTAACCTTCGAGTAAAGCGACAATCAATATCTATCCATCTTACCCACTTAATTTTATACCAACTTCTTTCATTCATATCACATTTCGAAGAACAATTTTAGCTAGAAACCTCTGCATGAGTGGTTCGTGAGTATTTCGTATAGACAAGCAAGTGATGCCATTGAGAACATTTTGTGAAATAGAGTATATCTGTAAAAAGGTCATTTTGAACAATGACAAAACATATAGACGACATCCTTCGTTTTCTGAGGGACTTTATCAATGGCAAATGCAAGGATTTTATTTTGTAACTCTACAAAATAATCATATATATGACGAGTTTTCCATTTGGTTTTATCATGCACGCACACACACATTATGTGTGTGTATATATATAATGCTTTCCTTAATATTTAATAAGTGACAAGTTAAATTTAAAGTTAAACTTTCATTTTACCTAGCTTTCTGACTACGTCATTGAAAAATGAAAATGATTTAAATATTTGATATTTGTATTAATTCAAACGATATTTGTTTTTTATCGTTTCTGGTAAAAAAAGAAAACTTTCCGAATGCACTAATATTAGAATTATTGACGTATTCTTTCGGCGTTTTAGATGATTTTTAAAAAAATAAAATAAGCAGAGAATTTGGAAATTGTTGATTGCCAATACAATGTTTGCAACGTAATACAAAGAAAGAAATAATGTGCGTTTTTCGAGTCAAGATACACTTTTTGTCTATCACTCATATACCCAAAATATTGATTTCCTACCAAGTCTTCCTTCATTCATATCAAGGCTCATATAACCACATAAGACGTGGGAACAATATTCAATGTCGGGTTGACTTATAAAAGTGTAAGATAGATTCTGAGAGAGAGAGAAACTGTCTGGAACCAACTGAAGGAAAACTTCTCCAGCAACAGACCTAGCAATTGATTCTATATAGTCGTTCCACTTCCCGTTAATAGGAAACTTTAGATCTGGAAGGAGCAATGAGTTACCAAAAATCCGCAACATCTTACCCCAAAGTGATATACAGTGTAACCCGGATATAAGAAACCTGGATATAAGAGATTTTCTCTGGTCCCAAATTAGAGCCTGTGTTAATGTATATAAAATAGACCAAATCCGGATATAAGAGAAACCCGGATATAAGAGACTTATATCCGAGTTAGACTGTAGTATATTTTCGACGAAGAATTCCGATTTTTCAATTTGGGTAAAGATCCTTTTTTTCATTTTCTCTATACGTTTCTATTTCGGGCGTAGGCAGCTATGATTCTCCACAACGTCCTAGCAACAGTTTTTTCTCGTCGTCACCCTTATTTAGGCGATCGATTCACACAAGTTTGTTCCTTTTGCCTTCGATATATCCTTTGAGTGTCAAATTCTCAAAGCCTTCCTTCTTCATTTTATGTTTAAGAAATTTCCGATTGTAAGTATGTGTCCTTGCTGCTTCCATTTTCCTCAGGAGTTATTGATTCTTTTCGGGCTACGTTCATAGTATCCTCGGCGTTCTTCTGTAGAAGCTCATGTCATTTGCCTCTTCATGTTTTCTATTCATCTGTAAAGAGATTTTCCAGCATACTGTCTTATCAGATATTTTGTATTTAGTTTAGCCCTTTTTTTTTCTTTGTTTCTAACGATTTTTTTTACTTTATTTAAATTTCCATTTGGTGTTAGGATTTCGTTGTTGCATTTTTCTTTCAGTAATCCTTTGTTCAAGCACTTCTCAGAGACCGTTACACTTCCGGTAAAACAACAATGGATTACAACATCTCAGTTTTTTCACCTGGTATTCTACAGAGCTTTCTGAAATGTTAATATGGATCTGTATGTTCACTGAAAAGAAAACAAGCACTACCAGAAACATTTTCCTATTCGATCATGTCCAGTAGAACTTTTGGAGCCTTAAATCTAAAGTATTTTTTTATTAGCGAGAAAAAGGAACCTAATGATAAAAGAAAAAAAAAGAAAAAAGTGGATTGGATCAATATGTAATGGTAACAGCAACTTTTGAAAACGACCAAAGGATTAATACCAAGATAAATGTTTCATTTGTTACTCTAAATTTACCGTTACCTATAAAATGTACTTGGCAGAAGATTTATACTTTTACATATAAAGCTGAAAGTTTGTGTATGTGTCCGCTCGAAATACGGAATATAAACCCTGTGGTAGTAGTGGAGGTCCTTTTTACAACATTATACCGGCGGATTTTCAAACCACCCATTTAACACCTACGCATATTATTTAGGATATAATTCTTTTGTCAGAATTTGAATTTGGGATTTCTGGTTTTTAAAGGATAAATAAAAATAAACGAAAGAAAAAAAAAAAAAAATATTTTAAATAACCGAATTAAAAAGGTCAATATAATTGGGTTTTCATTTTATTTTCAGTAAAAAAAATGAAACTGTAATACACAAAAATATGGTGAGAAAATCTTCATCTAGTTATTTTTTCTTTTAAATATTTTAGCTTAAGCGAAGCAATAAAGTTACAAAGACGCAAGTGATTACTGATTGAGAAAAATTAAGGTGATAGAGCAATAAAAGAATAAGAATTAAGATAATATCAAAGCTGTCTGGAAAGTAAGAAGATGGAGGAGAGTTTCTTAATGGAGAAAAAAGAGAGAAGAAACTGTTAGCATAGAACTTACGGTTACATCTCGCCATTTCAACTATAAAATGAGATCTTGCTGGCAAACTAATACTGCGCTTCGATTCATAAAGTTTAGGTACCAAAGTGGAAATCTCTTCCGAACAATTACCATAAAAAGTATTTAAAGAAAAGTCACAGATAAGTTATTTACGGCGGTGAGAAAGTGACTGAATCAAACCCTACACATTAATAATAGTATTTAAATTTATATATATATATATATATATATATATATATATATATATATATATATATATATATATATATTTCATTAAAAACGACGGACAAGGTACTACGGTTAAGCTTTTTATTTAATTTTTCTTGTGTTCGAGCAAGAGCTTTCTTTTCTGGACAAAGAGTGTGTAAAAACTGTCCAAATGTTTTATAGTTCCGAGCGCTTTCGGCTATACCTTTAGCCATTATCAAGGATGATTCAAATTTTCAGCTTAATTGAGTGTGTGCATTATGTGTATGTTTTAGTGTGTTGTAGAGATGTTTTTAATTTCCGAATACGGCTAGCACATTATGGCCTTGTTCGTAGTTAATAGAATCTTTATATTAAAATTAATGGAAGCTTTCATAATAAAATAGAAAAAGCCAACTCTTAACAATATTAACTAAGAGGGTACGTATTAAGAGGCAAAACATAAGAAAATGATTTAATGACAACTAGTTAAATTTAAACATATGTTAATTTACATAGAGGTCATGACCCTAATAACACCAGGAATATTTATATTTATAAATATTCGAAATTCGTTATATCTTTGATTTTGCAAGTGTTCAAAAGCATCTTGTTACAGACTAGCTCATGATATTTACCGACTGTAAAAAAGTATCATAAAAAAAAACTTGACGTATTCTTGCCTAAGAAATTTGGGCAGTTAGCTAAACTGAAGGCAATTTACCGAAAATTATTTTATGAATTACTTTTCTAACCTATCTTATATAGGTTTGCAATTCTTAAATTTTAATGTTCAATTGCCAAGAGCATTTTTTTTTTCTAAATAATTTTCCTTCACAAACAGTCAGTCGACAAAAATAAAAAAATAAAAATTAGCAATCAACAATTTCCAAATTCTCTGCATATTTTAACATCTAAAACGCCGAAAGAATACGTAAATATTTCTAATATTAGTGCATTCGGAAAGTCATTTCTTTTTTTTTTACCAGAAACGATAAAAAACAAATATCGTTTGAATTAATACAAATATTTAAATCATTTTCATTTTTCAATGACGTAGTCAGAAAGCTAGGTAAAATGAAAGTTTAAATTTAACTTGTCACTTATTAAATACTAAGGAAAGCATTATGTGGGGTGTTCAAACAAGAGATTACTAACGGAATGTGATATATATATATATATATATATATATATATATATATATATATATATATATATATATGTGTGTGTGCATGATAAAACACAATGGAAAACTTATATATATGATTATTTTGTAGAGTTACAAATAAATATCCTTGCATTTGCCATTGATAAAATCCATCAGAAAACGAAAGGCGTCGTCTATAAGTTTTCTATAAGTCTTCATTCAAAATGATCTTTTTACAGATATACTCCTGGCTAACAAAAATGTTTATAAAATTTTTTAATCGCTAGTTCATCCACAGTAAATTTGTACCCAGGTTCTTACAATCTATCACTATTCTTAACAGATCTTCTATTATGACATTGTGAGATATAACAAAGCCGATGGAAACAAAAACAAAAATAAGGTTGGTTATAATATATACCCTAAACACACAGACATTATATATATATATATATATATATATATATATATATATATATATATATGGTATATTGCCCAAGTGTGTAAATTTTAGTCGAATTGACAGTATTTTGTCTTTCAAAATATGTAATCATTTTCATTTTTCAACGAATGCAGCTAACGGCAAGCAAAATTCCATGTTTAATGTCTGGGTCATAGTCCGAAAAACTCTTTTCAACATCTTTGTTCTGGAATGTTCTAGTAATAGAAACAAATGAAAATCTTTAAGATCGAAGTATGATGAGTATGGCGGAAGGTGGGAAAATGTCCGATCCTTAGGAACTTGTTTTCTTAGATTTGTTTTGCAGAGTCTACAATTGCATATTTATGCTGGAAAATAACACTTTTCTATTTACCACAAAAGGACACTTTCAAAGTAATGCTTCGTTTACCTGATTAAACTGCTAGCAATATACGTATGCACGGATGGTCCTTCCATGTTGTATTAGTTCATAATGGACGACACATTTCATATTCCCCGAGAGACAAGCAAAAACTTGTCTGCATAGAATCATGATTTTGGTGTTGACACTGGTTTCTTATTTTGCGATAACCACTTTATTTCGTTTACTGTCTACATGCACATCCAAATTTTCATCACCCGTATTAATGGGATGCTGTTGTGAGGGAGAATATTTCCTTAGAATCATAGACTCGGCCCTCGGACGAAAGACATAAAATACCCCGACATCAAGAGGAGTAGCAGTAGCAGCAGTAGCCTTTGCTAAAAGCAGTCATTTCTGGAGAAACATTCTCTTCCCTAGATTCTATTCTACATTATGTTTCCCTGTACCAAAAGGTAATAAACTTGTTAACCTAATTTCAGTTTTCTACTGTTGTTGTTAGTAACTCAGTTACAACAGATGCCAAAAAGGAAATTTGACAGCCATGATTAAAAGACTGCGGCAGATGATGTAACATGTCCATATTGTCTATCTCTAATGCCATTTCCTCGATATTGAGTACCCATTCTACAAATTTAAATCAATATATATGATTATTAGTCGTAAAAGTTTCCCCCATAGCTGATTGATGTAATCGTCAGCATCCCGACTCCAGAGTTTCGTAGACAGACCTGTCCATCCACTCTTCAGTGGGCAATATACTTATATATGTATGTGTTTGGAGCAAATATGGAATGGAATTTCACAGTATGATAAGATAAATAACAAAGAGGAAACAATCTCATATGTACAACTTTTATTTAAGCTTCATCTGAGACCGAGATATGGTGAAAAAGTAAGTTTTAGAGAAAATGTAAAAAGAAAACGAGACTTATATTTTACGTAAGAAACAGTTGAAATTTCTAGGGCACTTCACGAGCAAAGTGGGCTTGGAATATTTCTCTACTCCCAGCAGAGATTGTAGGCAAGAGGAACAGAGGAAAACAACACAACCTACCTAGCGAACTTGATGGCAGAACAAGTTTTAGGAAGGAATAACAAAAGGACAAAAGTTATTAAAAGCTACAAAGTAAAGGAAACTGGAGACTTGAACTTTCTAGGATACATAATGAGGAATTCGACACTCACAGGTCATACAGAAGAAAGCAAATGGGTCAGAGGACAATGGCACGTAAGGTACCTAACATGCTTGTCTAAATAGTTGGCAGAACAGGGATTAGAAGAGATAGCGAAAAGACAGACTTTGATAAGAGGTATAAAGAATAGGCAATTGATAAAGGCCTTGATTGTTCATGTCCTGAAGGGACACAGCACGAAGGAGGAAGTGGCTGAAATAAACCAAGACGATTCATTTCGAAATTGTCAAGCAAGTTTGATCCTCACTGGGTGCAGTAGATTTGTGGCCTTGTGACACACTTTGCTAACCAAATATTTATCGGGCATCGAGTGTAGAACACTGCTTAGACATCTAGATTTCCGTTAGATTTCATCAAAATATTTGCATTTCTGTCAGACACTATTTAGTAAATATTGTACGATTACCCTGCCTTATCTGCCAGAGGACATCTAACTACTACTAGGTGGCGCTGTATAAACAAAAAAGAAGTATAAAAGGGAAGAAATTAGCATAAATCTCTCTCACTCTTTAACTACAGGATGCCTTAGTGACATTTGTCTCGAACTATTAATCCAACTCATCACAAATCTATATTTCTTACCTTTTCTGATCTATGATATTCTTTCTTTTTTTCCTATATATATATATATATATATATATATATATATATATATATATATGTGTGTGTGTGTATATGGTGGAATCTTCCGTCGTTTGAGGGTCAAGCAGCTCAGTTCCTAACAACCGACAGCCAGACACCAGCACATATAATTTGACTATAGTGGTAAAGTCTTTGTGCAGAACCAACCACACTTTTTGAAGGTCCGAATACAGAGACCTGGTGCACTACGTGCCACAAGGTCCCCAATCGACCCTCCGTAGGATTTGAATTCAGGGTTATCCTTCTCCTAGACAAGTTGCCATCCAAGGCTATAGAACATAGCCTGTCCTGTTATTTACCCATAACTGGAGGGAGATGAAGTGGATTAATACCTTTTCCCAACAGTATTAGCACGTAAGTGAATGTAATGGATTCAACTGGATATATATATATATATATATATATATATATATATATATATATATATATATATAACGTCACAATGGGTCACCGTTAAAACAGGTAGACACCAATAGGAACACGTCGTCGCCGCAATAAACTTTGTATCTAGAGTGATGCGAGTGTTAGTAAATGTCCAGAAATCAAAGTAGAGATTAGTGACAAAATGTAGTTATTAGATGGACAGATTATTTGAATCTGCAATTTTAAGAGACATCCGCAAAAAAGGATTGAATTGTACAAAGTGAAATCTAAATTAGAAACCTTCAACGATTATAATTTTACATTTCGTTAAAGCTTTGATGCAATAAGTTACATCAAAATGCCGAAGTTAACTTTTCCTCCTCGTTAACTGGTTTGCTTGATCCTTTAGTGTTTATGTAGAGCAAGTCATTTTACCAAGTTCAATAACGAACGATTATTAACATTTTGCATAGACTTTTCTCATAATCGAACGTTCTGGTTAAAATAAAAAAAAAGATAGAAAAAATACCGTTTCTTTCATCAATTAATTTCAGCTGGAATAGAAACATTTTTTTCTTTTGGATTAATCTATGATTCATGATTTAAATTTCAAATGAGTATTTTTTTTGTCTGTAAACATCCATGTTTAAATAAATTAAATTTCCGATTGAGGTTAATCTGAAATCTTTTGATCGCTTTTTTCCGATTCATGTCAATGTATTTCCACATATCTGAATTTCCCAGGAAAAGATGAGAGGAAAATCTATACGCCCATCATTTGCAAAACAGTCTTAATTTTCGTTTGAAATCGACAGAATAATAAAAAGACAATTATCAGAACTTGTTAAAAGTTCAATGCAAATTGAATAGAGATGATTTTTCTAGCTATTCATCTCGTAAAGGAAGTGATGTTGAGCTAACGTTTGCAAACTTCTTTTTGGTCTTTTCATGGCGTGGGCGATTATGACTCTCCACAACATCCTTTTTTTACAGTTACGATCTATTTGATAACGTTTTGCTAGCCATTTACGAAAAGTTATTCAGTTTGGTTTATTTTATTCCAGGGCATATCAACCTTAAAGCAAAATAAGAATGGCATTCAGAGAAGGACGCAGAAACAGGACCACACATGTTCACATTGTTTATCTCTAATGACATTTCCTCGATATGGAGTACCCATTCTACAAATTTAAATCAATATATATGATTATTAGTCGTAAAAGTTTCCCCCATAGCTGATTGATGTAATCGTCAGCATCCCGAGTCCAGGGTTTCGTAGACGGACCTGTCCATCCACTCTTCAGTGGGGATATTAGCAATATACTTATATATGTGTTTGGACCAAATATGGAATGGAATTTCACAGTATGATAAGATAAATAACAAAGAGGAAACATTTATCAATCTCATATGTACAACTTTTATTTAAGCTTCATCTGAGACTGAGATATGGTGAAAAAGTAAGTTTTCGAGAAAATGTAAACAAAAGCGAGACTTATATTTTACGTAAGAAACAGTTAAAATTTCTAGGGCACCTTATGAGCAAAGTGGGCTCGGAATATTTCTCTACTCACAGCAGAGATTGTAGGCAAGAGGAACAGAGGAAAACAACGCATAACCTACCTAGCGAACTTGATGGCAGAACAAGTTTTAGGAAGGAATAACAAAAGGACAAAAGTTATTAAAATCTACAAAGTAAAGGAAACTGGAGACTTGAACTTTCTAATGCCGACAAAATTTTTATTGCTGGTAATACATGTTTTTTTAAATTGTATTGCTGGTAATATTTCTGGTATTAAAACCTATTTTTACATTTTCACAGTCCTTTGACTCCAGTGTGGGGGTTAACTATTTGTTCGTATCTGGGACCCTGACAGGTGCTACCACCCGTGGTCAGGGTGGACTTTGAAAACCAGTAATTAAGAGGTGGTTCCACGCTCCTCAAAACCTCTTGATCAGAGGTCTTGCTGTCGGATGTAGTCTACTGTCTTACCCGGGACGCGGATGTAGTCTACTGTCTTACCCGGGACGCGGATGTAGTCTACTGTCTTACCCGGGACGCGGATGTAGTCTACTGTCTTACCCGGGACGCGGATGTAGTCTACTGTCTTACCCGGGACGCGGATGTAGTCTACTGTCTTACCCGGGACGCGGATGTAGTCTACTGTCCTGGACGCCTACTGTCTTACCCGGGACGCGGATGTAGTCTACTGTCTTACCCGGGACGCGGATGTAGTCTACTGTCTTACCCGGGACGCGGATGTAGTCTACTGTCTTACCGGGACGCGGATGTAGTCTACTGTCTTACCCGGGACGCGGATGTAGTCTACTGTCTTACCCGGGACGCGGATGTAGTCTACTGTCTTACCCGGGACGCGGATGTAGTCTACTGTCTTACCCGGGACGCGGTTATTCAGTAATTTACTCGCTGTTTCTTCGGTATGTGAGTGTTAAAGTCTATAAGCCCTCGTTGCTCCATACGTGTAACAGATTTGTCAGCTCCCTCTTTGCGACCGTAAATATATATTTTTAAGTGGAGTCGTTATTTTCGCTACACTTTCCTCGTATTCTGTCCATGGTAATCTCAATATGGAACGACATTTTTGTCCATTGCAGCTTTCTCCATCTGTATATGTATTAAACGAGGAAAAATTAATAAAAATGGAATCGGTCATTTGAAGCGTCGAAAAGTGAGAAATAAATAAACAGTATAGTCTTCATAAACTAGGAGGGTGTCGGAAAATTTCTGAAAAAAAAATATATGAACGTCTGTCAGATTGTAATAGATTCCTAAGAAGGAGTAGATTGACGAGAGTTCATAGTTTCATAGATCAGGGGGTCGGCAACTTACGGCACGCGTGCCACGCCAAGCAATTTCGAATGGCACGCAGCCGCAAATGACATCACGAAGTTTGAACCAATAACTACTACAACGCAAAGATATTTAGTTGTTTCAATTTTAATATATACTTAAGTATATATACTATATATTACTATATAAAACATATGGTAGAACAGGTATATTGACCTTGACTTGTATAAAAATACGTACGCTGTTGGTACAGTGAATGATTTTAAAACCCTAAGTCGGCATATAGTTAGCAAAGGGTTGCCATCCACTGTCGTACATAATTAATGTTTTTTTTTATCAATCTATACTCATGCCCTTTAATCTAACTTATATGTGAAGCGTCTCTCTTAAAATGGGTGATTTTGGCTCCCCACAACTCCTTTGTAGCCCTTAGTGTTCTCTCTCTGCTAAGGCTCCAGTTTTCCATTTCACTATCCATTCACACAAGCTTGTCAGGTAATTGGCATGCAGTCTTCTCTCTTGCCCTCAATATGCCTTGTGAGGGGTTAATTTTCCATGCTATGCAAAATATTAAGAAACAGGAACTTTTCGTTAGAAACAACGAACATTGTATTGGATTGTTATGTAATATCAGTCCTTCTACATGAGAACGAATGCTAGTTTTCTGCCACACCAATATATATATATATATATATATATATATATATTTTTTTTATAGATACAGATATTTAAGTAAATGCCCTGTTTATAATAAACAGTATTAACAACATTTACTGGTCAGAATGTCCGAGAAATTGTCATAGAAAATATGCATAAAATCGACCTTCCTAACCGAAACGTTCCTCTGTGGCGAAATCGGTAAAAGCACGCCAGGCTATATGACTGTTCCGTATAGGATACAGGTTCGATTCTGTGACATTTCTCGGACATTCAGGCCGGTAAATGTTAATGCTGTTTATAATAAACAGAGCATTTTCTTAAATATTTGTATCTATAAAAAACAAAAAAAGAATGTACAAACATAACAAATGTCTTCATATATATATATATATATATATATATATATATATATGGGAATAAAGTGTCGCTGCTACACTTGAGTTTGAACATCGCCTGTGTTTGCAAACACAGGCGATCCCATTATTGAATTAAATGGATCACCTACCATGGGGGAAACGCATCAGTTGGAAGTCACGTGACGTCAAATGATCTCTATGCCTACTCTATCCTCTATTACTATACGGGCCTCTATTCTCTCCTCTATTCAGATTACTATACGGTGGTTATTATTGCGAGTATTATCGAGCAAGTACTATTAGTGTGAGTGATATTCGAAGGCGTCTGACATCAGTATTGTTCAACGGCGTTACTATAGTTGTATCTACGATAATAAAGTCTATTACAACGAGCATTACGAAAGTGACAAGTATGTGTTGACATCACAAATATATATATTTCTAAAAATAATTTCTTAGTAATTTCCTGGGTACTTCAACTATCTTTACATTGTTTATTTTTTTACTTTCATGGATATCATGTTTTTAGAAGCTTGTTTCGAGCAAATTAATGGCATTTGGGGCTTCCGTCAGATGAATAGGAGATCAATTTTTGGAAAATGAGAAAGAATTTCATGGCGGGTGGGTATCAGTATATTATTGATGTATTAGGTGGGACATGACCAAAAATGGCTGGGAACCACAGAGTTACGTCGATTGAGCTTATGACGTCATACGTTCTTTGGTTATTCAATGCTTTGAGCATGTTTTTGTATGGATCACCTAGCTTAGATTAAAATCGCAAATTATTTTAGGTTATATTAGGATAAATTCGGTATCGAAATGATTCCTGTGGCACCATCGAATTTAGGTTACAGTCGTTGATTTTACATGTCAGCCGTTTTTTGGTTATTTTCTACGGGCCACC
The DNA here is from genome assembly GCA_903632075.3 of Acanthosepion pharaonis. NCBI lineage: Eukaryota > Metazoa > Mollusca > Cephalopoda > Sepiida > Sepiidae > Acanthosepion > Acanthosepion pharaonis. The sequence goes on from CAHIKZ030000118.1 coordinate 432,193, forward strand.
CAGTGAAGTTCAAATTCACTACCAAGTAGCAATGAGAAATTAGACCAGCTTCGATATCAATTACCAAACGCCGGATCATCAATATTTTGAACGGGTAATAATTTTTTTAGGGCAGAAAGAATATGACCAGAGAAAAAAAGCTTTAATAAATCTTCAAGAAACTGATCAATGTCATTCGTGATTCAGCTTTGGCGATCAAGTCCGTTCTATTCTTGGCTGTTAATGCCAGTCTTGGATTATTTATTGTTCAATTTTGTATAGAGTACCCAGTGAGCATCGAACTGACGGATTTTTAGATAAATCAGTAATTGTTTAGACATTTAATGTCATTTTTTGTATGGGTTACTCAGTGATTCTCAACTCAGTATTCAGTTTATCTTAGGTTGATTGAGTTTATGACATCAAACGTTTTGTTGGGGTAATTAATGCGGTGTATATTTGTACGGGGCACCAAGTGAGGATTTAACACTCTACTTAGGTCAGATTAGGTTACAGAAGGTTGATTAACCTTGAGACATTTCAGTCGTATTTTCTCTTGATCCTTTCACCTCAAGCAAGGCGATATAGCCGCTAAGCTGTAAGGAGTTACTGAGGATGAATGAAGTGAGGGAAACCTTACTGAGAAAAAAGAACATTAAAAAGAATAGGATTTAAGGGAACGTTGCATTTACATATTTGTTGATTGTAGTTGACAGGGAAGCAAGAGACTGGAAGGGAGTTCCACAGGCGAGAAGTACGAAAGAAGAAAATATCAAAATAGAACTTACGGTTACATTTATCAATTTCAACAGTAAAATGATGAGACTTAGCTAGTACTAGGTTTAACTTCGTGAAGACATTAAATAACTATTGTTGGGTTATTTAATCACTTTTGTGGGGAATGGTTTGCAGTCAGTGAGGATCGAACACACTACTCAATATTAATGATCAACCAGGTAACAACGTTAACCATTACCCGACGTTGAGGCACGAATAACATTTTTCAAAAACGGTTTTCTAATCATTGTTGAGAATGAATCAATGGGTTATCATGCCTTTATCGCGCATGCCCAAACTCCTCGTTCGTTGTATTATCGAAAGTCAATCATTTGTTTCGATTGAAAGCGTGTAGAAATGTTGAAAGAACTGAAATGACGCCAGCATTTCAAATAAAGACTGATTAATAGAGACTCTACAAGGACATACGAACGACTGTATAATGCAAAGCGAACACGAAGCGATAGGATCTAAACGCTGCACTTAAATTTACCGCGAACAATTGTCACTTATGGACGACATTCTCTCTTAATGAACTGAATTAGATAGTAACCTTTTTTTTTATTTACAGGTGTCTGACACTCACAAACTAGACATCGTTCACTTTTCCCATCTTCGTCACGCAGTTAATGAACAAACAGAGAAAATAATAATGAAATTCGGATTCGATAGAGCTGATAAGAATTTCAAATGGTTGCACCAAGCTAACTCCAGATAGGGATTCAGTCTAAACTTCTCCAGACAGCAAAGATTCGGTATCGAAATGATTCCTGTGGCACCATCGAATTTAGGTTACAGTCGTTGATTTTACATGTCAGCCGTTTTTTGGTTATTTTCTACGGGCCACCCAGTGAAGTTCAAATTCACTACCAAGTAGCAATGAGAAATTAGACCAGCTTCGATATCAATTACCAAACGCCGGATCATCAATATTTTGAACGGGTAATAATTTTTTTAGGGCAGAAAGAATATGACCAGAGAAAAAAAGCATTAATAAATCTTCAAGAAACTGATCAATGTCATTCGTGATTCAGCTTTGGCGATCAAGTCCGTTCTATTCTTGGCTGTTAAGGCAGAAGGTTTTTCATCAGTAGAATGTTGTTTCATCCTGCTGTAAACCTGTCAACCAAGACTATAGGGTCCATTATTTACTGATATTCAACTCATAGCCGGAAAGAGAAGAGATGGATTCTTCGTTTTCCAAAAGTATTTGTGTGTAAGTGACTGTAATGATCCCGACTAGAAATCGAACTCTGAGAGTAATTCAAATTCCGAGCATTACATCTCACCATACACAGATTTAATACAGTTTAGCTAGTATTAAATAATTGATGTATCCCTAAAGTGGTTAGAAATAGACAAAGGTGGTACTCGAATGATGGAACAGCATCACGCCTGTAGATGAAAGAAGAGAGGTTTATTGTAAAAGAGAATACACTACTGAAAGACAGGGAATCGGGTAGCAGGCTATCAATTCCCCAAGTAAGGTTATTTACCTTACCACCCCGTGAGTCAGGATGTGGCACAAGGCCGTTCTTAATGCGGTGATGTAGGCTCTGTCAAAAATACGCCGTAAACCCCGTAAAAACGAGGTCGGGTAGCTGTTTACCACCCCAGAGGAGACTTCGCCATAGCGTCGTTTGGGTTCCTCTCTGCCCGAAGGCAGAGTGTTCGACCAGCATAGCTGGAGACGAAACTCCAACTAATTGTCGAAGCAAAGATATTTGCCAACGGCCCCAAGCGGTCAGATGTAGCACAAGGCCGAATTTAACGTGGCGTATCCGAGCTCGTGGGCTCGGGCAAAAGTTTCTCGTAGACCCCGTACACACGGGGTCGGGTAGCTGTCTACCACCCCAGACAAGACTGTCCTTCGGCATAGCCTCGTCTGGGATACTGTCAGCCCGAAGGCAGAGAGTTCGACGAGCACAGCTGGAGACGAATCTTCAACTAATTCCTGCCAGGTATATCCTGTGCTCACCATATATGTCTACTGATATAGTCACTGCACATAGGCGATAGGGAGTGTGGGACATTACAACAATAATGATTTATAAAACCACTTTTCAGTCTTGATACACTTCAAAAACTTCGAATGCTTGTTGGAAAAAAATATTTTCCACCCTCCAAACTCTCTCACAAGGTGGGGGATGGCGAGCCTTTCATTGTTGTCTCGCTACTTCCATGGAAAGTGCTCAGACGAACTACATTCCTTTATTCCAACAGTTCTAGGATCCGCCTTGCCACTTATATAGAAAAATCACTATCATTCCCTCCAGATGTTTTCATGATCCTTCTAAGTTTAGAGAATATCGTTAATCTTCCTATCCTATCCATATAATCCTATTCCTTAACGTAAATCTCTATCTTGTGGCCCTCAAGGGCTTATACAGGGTGAACTTTATTGTAAAAAACAAAAACAAAAAAAAAATAGAAAAAACAGAAAAAGAAGCTCATTTTATTACAAAGTTTAAAAGTATTTAAAACCCAGTAAGGATAGAACTATTTGCGAGAAAACTTATTAACTATTTCAATGTACACTTTCTTGATTTTAAGTTACGCACAACTCGTGTTTCTCGATTGAAATTGCCTAAAAGTCAAGAAGCAGGTAAAACATTGAAAGGCTAACAAATTCAATCACATCTCACAGTTAGCAAACTGACCTGTGAGAAGACCATTGAATATGTTTCAAGTGAATGAAGAGAGAGTTACCTTTCCAGTTAAAGACTTTGAAGTGGTAACAAAAACGCCAGAGGTCGTTTATATGCAGGAAACGTTAAATGCTTTGATCTTTTCAAAAGAAATACTTCGACATTGGAAGTGATGTTTCTTGCAGTAGAGAAGATTTGTATCGCGCCTAGAAAACATTTCTTATAAGGAGGCCATTGTTTGAGACTTTTCTAAACAACTCAAAGGAAGTAGACAGAAACAGAATCCTGGGAAATGTGTCTGGAACGACAAAAATGGAAATTGAATAAATGAGGGAAATAAAGTTAGGGAGAAAAGTAATAGAAAGGAGAAAAATCGAACGAAGTTACAAAACCAAGAGGGAGTTAGAGAGAGAAATAGGAAGGAGTTGACAGAAAGCAAGCCATGATTTACGAGTAAAAGAAAAAGAGTTTCTAAGAATGTAAACAATGCAAGATGAGGATATGATGCAATAAAACGTGCAAACTAGAACGACGTGAAATACGTGAATTTGCGAAACAAAGAGACGAGAGAAGAGAGCGACTGTGTGTGAAAAATCAAAAAGCCAAGTTTTCGAATACAAAATCTGACTCATGGCCGAGTTATTTCCTTCGGGTAATAGTATTCAAGTCAAGAAATTTGGGCAGAAATTTCGAATGCCGAATTTCAATTCACACAGGCCCTTATCAAATGAACTGGCACTTCAAAAAATATTTAATTTTATTTTTTAACTCCATTCGCTTTCACTATTGCACTTAGCTATGCAGATCAACTACCTATCTTGTAAACTAGAAACACGTCCCCCCTCTCTCGCTACGTATTCAGCTAGAAACACGTCTCCCCCCTGTCTCGCTACGTATTCAGCTTTAAACACGTCCCCCTGTCTCGCTACGTATTCAGCTAGAAACACGTCCCCCCCTGTCTCGCTACGTATTCAGCTAGAAACACGTCCCCCTGTCTCGCTACGTATTCAGCTAGAAACACGTCCCCCCCTGTCTCGCTACGTATTCAGCTAGAAACACCCATTTTCCCTGCGTATTTAGCTATAGACACGACCTGTCTCGTTATATGTTCAAGTATAAATTATTTCTAGGTTGACTGACTGAACTTTTAACTATTTTAGATCTTATAGTCGACATAATATAACCCAACAAAAGATGTGTCATCAAATTAAACCACCAACCTTAGAAGGTAAATATGTAAAACAGTCGCGAAGAAGAAGAAAAAATTTAAGTAATTTGTCAACGAAAAACTTAATAAATAATTAATAAAAAATGTAGAAATTAAATAAGAGAAATCGGCAAAAAAATTGTTAAAAAATAAAGTGAAACTTTTTGCAATGTTACAAAAAGATTAAGAGGTTAAATATAACAGACAAAATTCTTGACTGCAGACGTTCAAAGACGAGAAAATGGAATTAAGTTGTGCGTCACACATTGTCGCTGATCGATTTAAAATGTAGTCATCGATTTTATAGTCATTTTCCTAGTGTAAAATTAAAAAGAAGAATTGTCATTCTAATCTATGGAACTTAAATATCAATGAGTCGAGGGAAACAGAATGTAAAAGTAAAAATGATTGAATTTATTAGCATTAAGAAAATGGATATTTTGCAGGATATTCTAAACGTGAGGCCATGACGGTTGTACTCCGTTGAAGTGTGAACACAATAGTGACATTTTTCTTTGGTAAATTATACTTCTAAGTCTTCTATAAAGGCGGTAATGGATGTTGCTTGGAAAGAGAGAAAATATCCTGGATTTCATTACTCTCCACGGTCCACATTAAGTCTTAATTCGGCATTGATTTATTATCACCTACAACAACACACACACAAAAAAGGAAGAGACTAAATCAAAGAATTTAATTCTAAAAATGAATTGTGATTGAAAACATGTTATATATAGAACGAGAAAATAAAATTATTTCGGGCAAAATATTATATCCAAACATTGAGTATTGTTGCCATATCTGGGTTGGAGACTCCAGAATCCATTCTTGTAAGCCTCGTGAGTGTTCAAAACCGTTTATATGGCCTTATAGACGATTAATTGGCTTCAACCGCTCAACCTTTTTGTACATAGGCGCGACGTCGCAAACCTATTACTACTCCATTCTACATTCTCTAGTTCCCTCTGTTCAGATATTTACAGCTAAGATCCCTGATACTATATGCACACGGTTGATAGTTTGGTTTGTTTTGTTTTACGGTATATCAACTCCTCAATGGGTCATTTAATGCCGAAAACATCTTTTTTCTGGTAATATTTTTGTTTTGTCAAAAATCTATTTCTGTTAATATTTTTTCCTCAAAAATGTATAGCTGGTAATATTTTTTTTCAAAAACGTATAGCTGGTAATATTTTTTTTCAAAAACGTATAGCTGGTAATATTTTTTTTCAAAAATGTATTGCTTATAATAGTTTTTCTTCAAAAACATATCGCTGGTAACACTTTCTTCAAAAATTTATTTCTTGTAATAATTTTTAGAAAAGGTTTTCTGGTATTAAAACCTATTTTTACACTTTTATAATACCTTTTACCTCAGTTTCTGGGTTAACTGTTTGCCCATAGCTTGGACCCTAACAGGTTCTACCACCCCGGGTCAGGGTGGACCTGGGAACATCAGCAATTTAGAGGTGGTTCCACGCTCTTCTAAACCTCCTGATCAGAGGCCTTGCTGTTGGACGTAGTTTATCGTCTTACACTGGACGCGGGTGTAATTTATCGTCATACCCAGGACGCCCCATTGCGGGGCACACGGTTGAACCATCACCATTCTCTTCTTATTCCGTCTATGTTTCTGAGACGTGTTATTGTAAAGATTTACATTATTCCGACTGCTCTCATCTTTATTGTCATAGTCACGGCGTTTCGGCCGTTGTACGCCAGGGCCTTCATCAGATGATATGCGTTGAAGTTTCGATCCAAACCCTTTATTTCGTTCACTGGGTAAAACTGTTCTAGTCTTATGTACCATGCCTTTTCTTGATATCTTAGTTTCAGTTATTTCCCTTTAGTAACTCCACTCTCCAATTTTGTTGTTCACGCTGCCCGGTATTTAACTCGCAACATTTTTGGGTCAAGTCACTGAATTACTTAACCAACGCTTTCATCCTCTGGGCCGTATGTCGTTCGTATTCCATTTGTAAATAGTAAGCTCCATTCGGAGAGCTTCCCTAGAGCTGCAGCTTTGTGGAAAATGCTCTTAAAATGATGCTTCCCCGATTACTAAAATGTTAATCACTTCAATTCTAAGACAACCGTTATTATCCTTTATATCCTCATAATTTACAATACATACGCCCATGAAACAACCCCCAATTCTGTAATATTCTACCTTGGGTGGCTCTTGGGCCTTGTAATGGGTGAACAATAGATAAGACAAACACGTTTATTTATTACGTTTTATACTACACAGACAAATTACACTGAAAGGACAAATATGAAGAAAGTCTTACTGTTAATGAATTTAGAACGGACACGCTTTGCTTTGTCTAGTTATTCTAAACGCTGTTGACTACCAGATCTGTCTACACCGGGATCTAATCAGCAATGACTATCTCCAATCAGGGTCTGTCGTCACATTTGGTTGTCACAGCCTTAAAAAGGGAGATATGTGCCTTCTGCATTCGTACAGAGATAAGTTATATATATAAATAAAAAAAAAGAAAAAAAAAAAGATGGCATATATTTATATAACACGCCTTTTTTTTTTAGTTTGACCTTATATACTATACTGACTTCTAAGTGTGAAGGTCATATTTGGGAGGTCAACATTGATATTTACGATTCTTCTCAGTGCATATTACAAGTCGCAAAGTGTCGTATTCTTAAGGCGACCAATAAAAGAATCTGTAAAAACGTATGAAAATAATAGCATTTAATTAATTTTTGCATAACATCCTCTAAGTTTTCTTACTTTTTGTTAAAAAACAATTATAGTTTTTACAAAGTAAATTTGTATACGTTTGTTGGAAAGAGGAAGATAGTATCTTTCTAATTTCAAATAAATAAAAATCACTCCACAAGTAGAAAGGCGATGAAGTCCTTAATACGCAAATGTCTACTAAAAATGAAGCAAAGTTAAAATAAAACCTTACTGAGAAAGAAAGGACAATAAAAGAACAAGGAGACAAAACATGAATAATGTTTCATTTCAATTTTTGAAGATCTTAATTTATAGAAAAGCAAAAAGAATTCGTGTTTTATTTTTTTTCTTCAAGAGATTTTTATTTTAAGACCTTCAGCACCAAGGAAGAAATGAAAGTTAATTAAACGCACAAATATAAAAACAAAATACAATTTGAATAAATATATAAAGAAGACATAACCTTAATTAGAAAACTTAGCATTCCACTAATGAAAATATACGCATAACAACAGCTAATAGTCACAGAGTGTTTATAGATTAAAAAAATGGAGTATAGGCGTATGTAAGAGTGTATAGCGTTTAATTTGAATATTGGTGGGAAAAACATGATGGTCAGGTTGATGAGAATATGAAGTTTTTTGTTATGAATTATTAATTCGTATGACAGAAAGTTAAATATTTATTAAAATGAAAATATAATGAAAAAAAAAAAAAAAAAAATAAAAGGAAGAATGAGAAGAAAAAATAAAATGTAAATAGGGAAGCATTCGGAGAGAGAGAGAGAGAGAGAGAGAGAGAGAGAGAGAGAGAGAGAAATGCAGGAAGACAAAGAAAGAAAAATCAGAAAATCGGTCTGAGGAGGGAGAGTAAAAGAGAGAAAATGTAAGAAGAGAGAGAAAAGAGGAGAAAAGAGGAAAACAGGGATGAAGAAAGAAAGAAAGTGGTACGGGCAGAGAGGAAGAGAAACAGAGATGGGGATGAGCAAGTGGAAGGGGACACAGATGTGGGACGAGGAAGACATACAGATGGAGGGAGAGAGAAGCAGAGATGGGGAGAGGAGGAAACAGATTGGGGGTCGGAAGGAAGAAGAAACAGAGATTGGGGGTCGGAAGGAAGAAGAAACAGAGATTGGGGGAGGAAGGAAGAAGAAACAGAATTGGGGGAAAGGAAGAAGAAACAGAGGGGGGAGGAAGGAAGAAGAAACAGAGATTGGGGGAGGAAGGAAGAAGAAACAGAGATTGGGGGAGGAAGGAAGAAGAAACAGAGATTGGGGGGAGGAAGGAAGAAGAAACAGAGATTGGGGGAGGAAGAAGAAACAGAGAAGGGGGAGGAAGAAGAAACAGAGAAGGGGAGGAAGAAGAAACAGAGAGGGGGGGAAGGAAAAAAAGAGAAGGGAGGAAGAAGAAACAGAGAAGGGGGAAGGAAGAAAAAACAGAGATTGGCGGGGAAGGAAGAAGAAACAGATGGGGATGAGGAGGCGGAAGAAATAGATATGGGGATAATGAGGAGGAATTAGAAATGGGGAGGAAACGCAGAAATAGATGGTGTTGAAGAGATGGAAAGAAGGAAGAAACGAAATAAATAGATGTCAAGGTGGAGGAAAAAAAAAGATGAAGATATTTGGAATAGGAGGAAACAAAAGTCATATGTTTATTGACAGAAAACAAGAGAAAGGAATTTGTAAAGAATTATGGTCGCTTCTGTCTGTAAATGACATTCAAAATGGATGCAACTGGAATTCAATGATCGTTTGAAATATAAACGCAAACCCTTTAGGATAGGTACCTCCACGAGATCGCTAAAAAAGAGTATAGCATGATGAAAAAGACGCCAAACTTGACGAAAACAAAATTTTATCGTCTAAATCTTTGTTATTATTAAGAGGAAAGGTCAAAGTATTTTTGAGGTATTTTTTTCCATTTTTTAATCGTTCCTAGTGTTAGACATTTTCATGACGGTCGTCCTCGAGTATAGAATCTAGAGGTTGGCAGTGAATATTTCGGAGACAGTAGGAAAGCGTAGTGGAGGTTCGCAGTGGATATCACAGCAGAGTGTAGTTCATCCTTCTCCTGGTCGCCTTTGGTCCTTCCGGTAGGAGGAAACAAGATGGCCGCCTTTATACACGACGAATACAGTGTTGGGCGGCTTCTGATTGGTCAACCTTCTATTGATCGACTATAAAGGGAAATAAGTCATTCTGACTCGCTCACTAGCTATAGGTATATATCCCCCCCCCAGTTTTGGAGGATTATTTTTTATTGAACGATTCTGGTGAAAATCAAGTGGACGAACGGTTAAGTTTTTGATTTTGCTAAAAACCTTTTTTTCAACTTTACTTTGGCTTGATTTGTTTGCTTTTTATTTTTGTTTGTTTTTATTTGTTTTCTTTTATTTTTGATTTCCTTTTATTTCATTGCTTTCTTCTCTACTGTTTTTTCACCCTCCCCACTGTTTTTGTTTGTATTGTGTTTGTTTGTTTGAATTAATTTTTTGTTGTCCCTGTTTTCCGTTTTTCTTTTGGTTTGTGTTCGTCAGGACAAGGAGCATAAAGGACTAAACGTTCGTTTGGTCGCGGTCAAAATGACCGACGACTCAAACACAATCATGTCTTCACCTGACATGGCACCATCAGCGTCAGGAGAGAATAATGCCTGGGCCAATAATAGGCCGACTATGAAAGACCCAGAATATTATGTGGGTCAAAACCACAAATTCAAAAGCTCCTTTAACGGGAATGACTTCCTAACTATAGAGGAGAATTTGAAGCAGTAAAGACCAGAACAATATCCCTGCTGACTTCCGATATTAAGACTCGGAAGCTCATTGGTGTCAGCAGGGACATAATGGAGGAGAGTCTAAAAACTCTTAAAATATGCCCAAAGGTCCTGGCAAGAAGGACAAATGCCTTGTGGGACATTCTCTTACAGAATGAACAGGAGGCGAAAGAGCTAGCCGGCAAAATTTTGAACACCAAATCTCTCCGCCTCCAAACGGAGTATCTAGGCACCCGAAAGACGAAGGTGACTGTACATGGGGTGCCGACAGATATATGCCCTGACAGGATGGGAGCTTTTTTTACAAGATTCGGAGAAGTCAACAGCGTGGAGGTCCTTAGGAGCAAGACGGGTATTGCTACCGGGGATATGGAGGTATATATAACCGTGGACCGGGATAACTTCCGTGACATGCCGAATATTCTGACATGCCGGACGAGAAGAATGCTGGTGGTCGTTGAGGGACGTAAGCCATACTGTTGGGCTTGCGGAGTCTTGGGGCATATGGCAAAGGCGTGCCCCGGGAAAACAGCCTCCAGCAGTTCAACCTCCAGCACGACCGGTTGTGGCGGAGGAAGCAGCAGCAGTGGCAGCATCTCAATCTGGGGAAGGGACTTCCAAAAGTGGTGACTGGAAGGAGGTTTCCAGAGGGCGGAAGCCTGCAGATGACGGAGGAAAAACTCCAGCAGCAGAAACAAGAACAGCAGCAGAAACAGAAACAACATAGAGAGAAGGAGGAGAAACTCCCCAAAAGACAGCAGCTGTAACAACAGCAGCAACAACAGAGTCAGAATAAAGAAGAGGAGAAACGCCAACAAAAGAAACCTCAGCAAAAGGAACAAGAGGAGATGGCCATGGAAGTGGAGAGCATGCCTCTACCTCGTGCTGCCTCCTTGAAGAGGTGCAGAGAGGAGGAGGAGGAAGAAGAAGAAAAACAAGAAAGTGGTTGTGGCAGGGCGGAGCGCAGCGTGGACATAACCAGGCGGCGCTCCTTCCCTGCGTCACCGATTAGATCGCCTGACTCTCCCAGCAGTAGGAGCTTCCCTTCCTCCCCTTCCCGTGCTATATCCCCCTCTCCCTCCACCTCATCCCTAAAAACTCTGGACACACCACCCCATACGTCCACCTCCTCCCCTCCCCATCCGGCTAGGGAGAAGAAGAAAAAAAAGAAAATGTTTGAGGGCCCCGAGTCAATCTGCAAGGTGGACAAAGAGGAATATAAAAGGGGCTTATCCAAACAAAGGAAGGCCCTGTTGGGGGTTTTGTATAAGATGTCGGAGGTGGACGGCAAGAGTGTCGAAGACCACCGGAACTTTCCAAAGGCTCCAGGTGTAATTACCTGTGTCAGGGACACGGGTGGTTACCTGAAAGTGTGGAGCCACATATTTGAGGCCAAGGAGGCCTTTCCGGACTTGAGGGTGTGCGAGTTGGACAACCTCAACTTGAAGAAATTAAGAAACTTTTGTTCTGAGAGGGTCCCTGTTTTGGTTCACCCCTCCTTATATAGGGCAATTAAACTAATGTACCAACGGACGTCGGCGGCATTGTCTCGGACGGTCGTATGACGATGGAATTGGGTACTGGTAGTCTGGGACAATCCGTCGGGGTCCTGCTCAACACAGATTTCCGCCCCGTATGTGACTAAGGTTTTTGCACTAATTCTTCTCTTTTTTGCAGGCCTAAAAAATGGAAACCAAGTTAGCGACTCTGAATGTGAGGGGCTTAAGGGATTGGGGTAAGGCTGCCCGCCTGCTCCGGGACCTTCTGTCCCTGGATGTGGATGTCGCCGCGATCGAAGTGACCCACTTTGTTTGCAGTGCCGATGCGTGTGTGCTGGAGGATGACTTTGTTGTCTATTCATCATATGGGGACCGGTTTGCCAGAGGAGTTTCATTGCTAGTCAGACGGACTCTTGATGCGAAGGTGGACCTTGTGCATACCGATGCCGAGGGCCGGTTGATCGTGGCCGATATTGCCGTGAAAAGTGGTTCGTTCCGAGTCGTTGCGGTTTATGCGCCCAATGACCAGGAGGAGCGGGTTTCGTTTTTTCGGCGGTTGGGGTCGTTCCTGGTTGATTCAACGCGCCTAGTTTTAATGGGGGACTGGAATGCCATTCTGGACCCCGACTTAGACAGGGGCAGGGGGTGCTAGTGGGAGAAGGGACGATCGTAGCCTGGATGATCTGATCGACGATTATGATCTCGTCGATAGATACCGGGTCGATCATTCCGGGGAAACATGTGGACGTGGGCTCTTAGTTGGCCTTCTGAAAGGTGGTTAGCTACCTTGACAGAATGTTAGTGAGAAGAGCCGACATAGATCTGCTAGATTGCCCTACGTTCCACTGGGTAGGCTACACGGACCACAAACTTGTTTGTGCCCGTGTAGCGTTAGATCATAGGCCTAGAATGGCTGGGTACTGGAAGTTCAATCTGTCTTTACTGGACAGGCGGGACTTCCAGGAACAGCTAACTAGATTAGTGCAGCAGGAGCTATGGGGGGCGGTTATCGGGAATAAGTGGTGGGAACGCCTTAAGTCTAGGATTAGGTCTTTCACCACTGATTCAGCAAACGGCTCGCTCTAGATAGAGCTGATAAGGTGAAGACACTTAAAGCTAGTTACACCCGGGCGGTGGCTGGGGGGGGATCCCCTAGAGATAGCCTTAGTTAGGGCGGCCCTGGATCGTTTGAATAGCGAGCGGTACATGGGCCAGGTAATTAGACATAAGTTAAGTAAGATGTCTTCCGAAGCCGTGAACATGGGCGCAGATCTGCGCAGGGAAGAGGTCCGTCGAGGTGGCGATCGTTTCATTCGTGAAGTCAAATCCCCGGAGGAGCACACTCTTCGGGCGACTGACGACATGTGCGAGGCGTTTCGGCGCCATTTCGAGAACCGGTTTACCAAGGAGCCTGGTCTCCGTGAGGAGAAGTTTCGCAGCTATTTGGCTGACTTTCCTCGGCTTTCGCCGACTGAAGCGGCTACCTGCGAGGGAGAGATCACGGAGGGCGAAGTCTACGCGGTATTGAAGAAGGTCGGCAGAGGCAAGTCGCCCGGTCTGGATGGTTTGCCCTATAAATTGTACTTGAGGCTGTCGCACATCTTTGTTCCGATTTTGACAGCAGTGTTCAACAACTGGTTTCGGTCGGGGTCCATCCCCGATCGGATCACCAGGGGCGTGATCACTCTGTTGAAAAAGGGCAAAGGTGGTGGGGGGAAGCTAGATGATTACAGGCCTATAACTCTGCTAAACACAGAGTTAAAGATTATGGCCAAGATCCTGCAGGAGCGTTTGCAGTCAGTTGCCGAGTCTCTGTTGGGACCTGAGCAGACTTGTTCTGTGAGGGGCCGAACAATTCAGAGCAACCTGCATCTGATCCGCACGATCATAGAGGGTGTAAAAGACGACGAAGAAGCCGCGCTGATCAATTTGGATCAGTCCAAGGCATTTGATAGGGTTGACCATCGCTACCTTGCTACTGTCCTGCAGGCCGCTGGATTCGAACCCAACTTCTGCCGCTGGATTAGCCTCCTGTATCGCTCCCCCAGTGCTGTGGTACAGATGAACGGAAGGTTGTCGGACGCGTTCGTGCTGTCTAGGTCGGTTCGTCAGGGTTGTCCGCTGTCGCCTCTCCTGTATGCTTTGGCGTTGGAGCCTCTCCTTCGCCGGCTGAAGGACGAGACCGGCAGTCCGGCCCTACGTGGAATTGCCGTGCTTGGAGGGTCTCGAGCCAGGGTTTCCGTGTACGCCGATGACGTATCTGCTTTCGTGTCGCCCCGCAGCGACATTGAGGCGGTACAGAGGGCGCTTGATCGGTACGAGAAGGTGACAGGGGCCAAGATAAATCGCGACAAGTCGTCCGGCTTGCGGTTAGGTGCCTGGAAGGGGGTCGATCTTCCGGGCCGCTTCGGTTGGACGGACGATCCTGTCCGCATTCTTGGAGTGTGGTTTGGGCCTGACCTCCAGCTGGAGAAGAATTGGTCTGAAGTACGTGCAAAGGTCGATTCTGCCGGTCAGACTTGGAATCGACGGCCGTTGTCCGTGAAGGGCAGGGCGGAGGTGTGTGTTACATACATTTTCCCCCTGATTCTTTATCGGTTGTCCGTACTTCCTCTCTGTAAAGACCGTAGGAAGGTGCTCGAGCGATCGCTATCCTCCATTTTATGGAGGGGACGCGTGAACAGGGTCGAGAGACGAGTCTGCACCAAACGTCCGTGTCATGGGGGCTGGGAATGCCGCACCTTCTGAGTCACATACGTGCCTCGAGGTTGGCTTTCCTACGCCGCGCATTGACTAGAGGAGATCCGATTCTGGAGGGGATTGTTAGGGACGCCTTCCCTAGCCTTACCATCAGTCCCCCCATCTCGCGGGTTGAGCGCCGTTGTAAACCCCGGGGTGAGTCGGATTTCCTCCGCGAGTGTCGGTTGGCCTTGAAGGCCATTTCCCGGTCCAGTGACCTTTCACGGCCTAGGAAGGTCTTCTATCGTGGTTTAGTGGAGGGTCGCGCGACGGATAAACTACGTGATACGCTCGGCTTGTCGGAGGAGGAGTATCGCTCCTATCGGTCTTGGGCGCCAGCGGCGGATTACCTCAGTAATCCTGAGTTTTCGCTTACCTGGCGATTGGCTCGGAATCGGCTGCCTCTCAATGACAAGGCTTTCATATGGGGTTTGGCGAATTTGCCAGACTGTGAACGGTGTGGTCTTGGTTTAGAAGAAACGGCTTCGCACGCCTTCTATCATTGCTCCCGGGTCCGCCCCTTATGGGACCATGTCGGCGAGCTGACGGCTCGTCTCGCTCCCGAACAGCTTGTGTCCATTGATCGCGCATACGCGTGTGACAATATGTCGCCCCCGTATTCCGGGGAGAAACGAATGGTGTTTCTGATGCTGATGGCCACGGCTCGAATGGTGATTTGGACGACGCGAATGGAGGAAGTCTTGCGGGGCAACCGTCTTTCTTATCAGCATCTAATCCAATTCTTTGAGCATCAGCTGAAGATGAAGATTAGATCTGATAGAAAACGATTGCATTCGACAGTCTTCAGCGAAAGGTGGGTAAAAGTAGCAAGCCTGGTTCGTGTGACCGGGGCTAGCCTTGATTTTTTTTTTTAGGTCAACCTATAGCACATCGGGGTGGCTTCCTGTGGAACCCTCCCCTTGGTTAGGTTAGACAAGCTTCAGTGTACCTAGTTAATGTGAGTAAGTGTCGTTCCTGGCCTGTATCCCGGCTGCTCCTTGGTTATGGTCCATGTCGAGATTCCCAGCCTCCCCAGTTTGTTTTGGTCCCCCTTTCATCTCGACTGGATCAGCTTTACATTTTCCCGTGTCCGTATAATATTTTATCCTTTTTCCCATCCCCTTAGCGAGAGTGCTTCTTGATTTTGTCCCCTGGGCAGAATACAGCGGCCTCTCTGTTTTGAGGGTTGGACGGTCCCTACTAACATATGTTATGTTTAGTTTGTATTTTGTGTATATTTTTAGTTATTATTGGGGTTCATCTCCCTCCCCTCTCATTCTTATCATTATTAGAATTTTATGTATAGTATATGTATCATCATCAAATTTTTATGGTGCGGGGCGCGTTTTATAGGTTCCCCTTGTGAGAATCTGGTATTATGGTGCATGAAGGATTGAGTGGTGATGGACAAGTTCTTGTGGTGAATGAGTAAATTGTAATGCATGAATGGGTCGTGAATCTGATTAGCTAGGTATAAGATAGTTAGTGAAGACCAGACTTTACCCCTCCCCTTTTCGGCCTTGTGCCACAATTTGTATTATTATGCAAATAAATACCCTGGTTATAGGTATATATACCCAAAAAACCGTAACACCTAGCACGTCCGAAATTTTCGTTAAAAATCTAGTTTTTTTTGAGTCAGCAAAATTGACCATTTTTTCCCATTTTAAAAAAACTGGAAATCTGACTTTGAAATTTTTTAAAATATCAATTATCATTTTTTCAAAACTTATTTTAAGAAAATCAGAAATTATAATGTTTATTTAAAATATTTTGAACCAAACTTAACTTAGCCTTTGTGCCAAAAAGATGTAATTTGAAAATAAAACAAAGCAGGTCATAAACTTTTGCGTCTCTTGACATGTGATGAATGATATATTTACGAATTCCATGAGGCTAATTTGTTCTACGGAAGGAGAAAAGTGAAATAATTTACATTCATGTGAACAAATTATTTACCCCGTTATTTTTAACGAAAACTTTCAGCGGTCTAATTTGTTTTTTGTTTTTTTGTACTTAGCTTTCACCTTTACGTTTATGATGCTTTATGGGAAATATATTGTAAAGAAATTAAAATAAAACTGTTAAGAGTGACATTAAATTTCATATTTCTTAAGAAATATGAAATTTAATGTCCAAAAAAACGTGCTAAAAATTGTCTATGTTATTTACTAGTTCCGCTGATACAAATAGAAAAAAGGTTTTTTTAATCAAAATTTAGAATGTTCTAAAAAGAAGGAAAATTTTTTTAAAATAATTAAAGAAAAACTTTGGTCTTTCCTCTTAATAATAACATAAGCATTTAGACAATAAAATTTTGTTTTCGGCAAGGTTGGTGTCTTTTTCATCAAGCTATGCTCTTTTTTTAGCGATTTCTTGGAGGTACCTAACTTAAGCAATCACTTTACGTTTGATCTTAACGAACATGGCCCTTCTTCATATCCTCTAGACTGAATCTGCAACAAAATCCATGAGCTTTACTAAAAAAGAAATCACGTGAAGAATTCTAACAGAAGCAACAAAAATGGGAAGCAGGTGTTCTTAGAAGAGAAAATAATGACATATTTAATCTGTTAACATTCTACACTACCTTAAACAAAAGGCTTGGATGAAAACTTCCATCAATATTATAATAAACGATTGCAGTAGAATTGAGAAGTTTAATTTTCCGAATAAAACTGTTTTAATAGAAATATTTTATAAATTTCAACCAACATTAGCAATGACTGCTCGGTATTCGAGTGTTTCCTGCATGGAAACAGTTAAGGACGGACACGCCGTATGGTATCCCTGGCCGCCTGTGCTACATGATACCCTAGATATATGATGGAGGAATAGTACACCAATAATGGTTCCTGCTTCAGTGCCTGTTGCACTCGCACTGACCGCTGCGAGTATGGGTCCGCAATTTGGCCCATTGGTAGTAGCCCACTTGTCGACTAATCCACCAGATACACAGTGCATGATCTTGCGTGTGTGTAGTGGGCGTCTTGTGGTGCAAGGCATAGGGTCCCGTAGTGATAACCAATATCTGCCACGCTTGGAAGCATCATACAGGACCCACCTTTCGTCATTGGTAAACACTCGATCAAATATGGCTACGTTGCGTTATCGAGAATGCATCAAGAAACATGGCTGTCACATATTTGTACTTAGTGGCTTTCAGCAGTGCGTAGCGTAACTCACTTGTCTAATTGTACGCCTTCCCAATGCGATGTAGATGTATTCTGTTTCTGATGAAACCTGGAAGCGTTTGGTAAACTCACCATAAGTTTGGTTGTGGTCATCCCTTATGGTAGACTTCAGAGCATGTAACCACGCAGAGGTAGATCTCCCTTCTTGAATTCCAGGGACCAACCCCTGGTGCTGCGTTAACTTACAGCATTATCGCAAAATGCTTGGCGTATTCAGCGACTTGATGCAGTTAAGTCCACCTTAAAGCAGACAAACCAGAACGAGATGCTTAGATCACACCATATTTCTCTGTTGCTGCTAAACCTATGACTAATGTGTTTGCGTAACAAAATTGTATTGGTTGAGGGAAATTCTCAGTCTCATCACGTTCATGGCACGTGACGCACTCATTAGCCCATCAGTGGTCAGTTCTTGGCACGTGACGCACTCATTAGCCCATCAGTGGTCAGTTCTTGGCACGTGACGCACTCATTAGCCCATCAGTGGTCAGTTCTTGGCACGTGACGCACTCATTAGCCCATCAGTGGTCAGTTCTTGGCACGTGACGCACTCATTAGCCCATCAGTGGTCAGTTCTTGGCACGTGACGCACTCATTAGCCCATCAGTGGTCAGTTCTTGGCACGTGACGCACTCATTAGCCCATCAGTGGTCAGTTCTTGGCACGTGACGCACTCATTAGCCCATCAGTGGTCAGTTCTTGGCACGTGACGCCATTAGCCCATCAGTGGTCAGTTCTTGGCACGTGACGCACTCATTAGCCCATCAGTGGTCAGTTCTTGGCACGTGACGCACCTCATTAGCCCATCAGTGGTCAGTTCTTGGCACGTGACGTGAGTTCTTGGCACGTGACGCACCTCATTAGCCCATCAGTGGTCAGTTTGACGCACTCATTAGCCCATCAGTGGTCAGTTCTTGGCATCAGTCATTAGCCCATCAGTGGTCAGTTCTTGGCACGTGACGCACTCATTAGCCTATCAGTGGTCAGTTCTTGGCACATGACGTAAAAACGGCAAGGACTATTTTAGTTACCTTATTTATTCACCATTGTTACTAAAGGCATCTTGTCACATATCAGGTAGCTCTTTGATAATTTTTGATTAAAATTCTACAGGTTTAGACAAACGCTGTATGTGTTTTAGACTTATATTTACCATATTTGACGGCAAATAAGGCGCACTTTATTTTTATTTTTTTACTAAAATCTTTTAAAATTTCCTTGCGGCTTATATTCCATATGTAGGTTTAAAATTCACGATAGTCGGCCGAAATTAGCTATCTGGTAACTCCTATATGCTTAGAGTTAAACCCGAAGGAGGAATCGATGGACGGCAATGTCTGATCACGACCTTACACCGACAGGAACATTAAAAAAAAAAAAAAAAAAAATCATTGAACAAGTCTGCGAATGGGTGAAGCACGCTTGGTATAATATTAAACCAGAAATTGTGAAATCTCTTCAAAAGTGTAGCATTAGCAACGCTCTCAATGGAACGGAAGATGACGCATTATTTAAATACATTGATGATGGTATTGAAAATGAGCATCAGAGTTTTGATAACGAAGACAATGAATTTTATAGATTTGAAGATGAATCAAATTTTAATTGTAACTGTACTCTTTTGCTAAATTGTAATAATTGCTTGATTTTTATTTTGTTTTCTTACCTTTGGATATAATAAAGTTTTTATAGGCTCGTGTTCTTTTTTCCTATTTTTTTTTCGTTTAATTGTAATCATGGATTGTTTAACCAAAATAATACCGCATAAATATAGTCTAGTCTGTATTATTTATTAATAATATTACTAATTTTACTAATTACTATTTTTTCTTGATTTTTCCTGCTGAAATTGGGGTGCGTTTTATACACCCATGCGTTATATATGCTGTCAAATACAGTACCAAATAAAGACAAAGCGCCACGCAATATAGGGATCTGCTGTGTGTTGTAAGAGTTTAAAAAAGGCAAGAACTTAATTTCATGGACCTATGCAAGGAAGATAACGGTTAAGCATAGACTTGATCAATATTGTAGGGGTTTGGAAAACATCATGCCGGGCGTCTGTCACACAAAACATCAATTCTTACAAAGACACTGTCTGAATGAAACTCATCAAAGATCTGTGGCTAGGAAATACGGGGTCCATTAGAAAGGGGTAGATCTCCCGACCTGAACATCTGGGGTCAATTCCTGAAGGTGCGTTCACTCACAACATCATCCCCAAAAGTTTGATGTATTCGACTTGATGGGGCTGCAGACAAGACCACCTTAATGTCAAAGAAAACAGCCCAGAACAAACTGTTTTGATGCGGTCATGTGTGTTATATTTCAGGAACACTCATTTTAAATTTTCCTAAATACGAAAATTATGTAAGGCCAAACAAAATACGAGGTCCTCTGAAGATATATCGTTGAATGGTATTATAAACAGAACACTACAACACATTTCAATTTAACCACCTTCGAAGTAGTCTCCACCTGAAGCCACACTTCATCCACCTCGTTTCCATTGATGGGAGCCTTCCCGGAACTCAGTATATGGGATACCAAGCAGCTGTTTCATCGTATTCTCTTGGATTTTTTCGACGTTTTGAAATCTTATTCCATTCATGTAGGATTTGATTTTTGAAGAGGAAAAGTCACAACGGGTGTGATCTGAGAGGGATATGGTTGTTGTCGAACCTGGGGAAAGTGCTTAGCTTAAAACTTCTGTAAACTCCATGAAACCTCTGGCATGTGGCGAGACTCAACTCCCATCCAAGCGCTGCTATAAGCATAGAAAGCGAGTTAGAATGTGTTTATTCACGACAGAACCCAAGGGTACCCCGTGGTAAGTGGTTTTACGTTAGCCCCTTTTCCCTAGCAACAGAAGCGATACCTTTTGATCTGACCATGTATACGTGTTCAGGTGATGACTAAGGTTTATTTTGTGAATTCAGACGATTGCCAAAATTTTTCAAATGTTGAGGTTTTTCTTGTTAATTTTAAATGTTAAACATATTTCTTGGAATTTCTGAGTTTTGAAAATGCGATAGACAAAAAAAAATTATTTCAACGGGCGACACTAGCAGCTGCAAAGTTACAAACTGCTCACTAGCAGTCGAGCAGAATATTTCATTTTTTTTCTTAAACTAATGCAAAATCAAAGCTACAGCTACACAATCTTTCTGCGTATACACATGATACTTGTAAATCAGAATACTGTTTTCGATATAATGATTTCTATTCCTTTGGATATTTTTTATCTGACAGTGTGACACCATGCGAAATTGGCGGCAAAGCTGTGTTGCGTCAATCCTCCAAAAACCTCTGTCTGCCTTGAAATATATATATATATATATATATATATATATAAATATATATATATATATAATTTTATCGTGGAATATATACTGACAAAATGTAGCGGTCACGAAATACACTATAAATACACTCAATATCTGTTTCTCTGAGAGGGAGAGAGATAGAGAGAGAGAGAGAGAATGTCAGTCGGGACATGTTTTATAATTTCCGTCCATATTTTAATATCGGAATGATATATCAGGCATCCTAGTTCGTATTCCCGTCAGGTTCTCTATATTCACTTTCGCAAAGACCTCCACTTCAAGATAAAAATACCCCTTCAGACTAGACTTGCTAGTGATAGTTAGCATCCAGTCTAGGTGAAGGACAACTCTGAATTCTAAACTGTACGTGGGCCTGCCGTAGATTTCGGATTTCCCACTTAACTGCGACGTGGGGTTGTCGACTGTATGATCTCGACTCTGAGATAGATGACATAGAACGGTAGGTAAAGGCTGGCTGCAACTACCTTAGATTTCTTTTTGTGGAACATATGCAAGCTGAGACAAATCGATAACGCCACTGACTTATTACAAAAACGTTTAAGTACGCAATTACATTATTCCGAAATATTAAAAGTCCAGATCTACCTTAATACTTTATTGGTTACATTTAATATTCTATTATTTTCCTCAAATATTGAAAAGGGAATTTTCAGGTGACTGAGTTATGTATAACGTATTTTATTCTCCAATTGTTATTCGTTCTTCAGACATATTACAGTTTTTTTTATTAAAATTACAGATTGATTTTTTTACGGCTTATACTATACTGACTAAAGCATAACGGCGTAACGTAATGGTTAGTGATGCAAGTCTTTAACTATTACTACTGCTACTACTGACTAGTGAGTTCGATTCTCACTGAGTGTCCCATACAAAATCCGTCAACAAATATAGATATGCCGTAAAACATAATTAAAGTTATCCTTTCTCTGTTCTTTCTTTGTTCGTTTCTCTCTTTCAGTTTTTGTGCATTGTTGAGTGGTGTCATGTTTAGCGAGTCTAGTCTGGTTGATCAGTACTACTGAGTAATAAGTTCGAAACTCAATGAGTAGTCGATAAGAAGATATTAATTAATCAACGAAAGAATGACATGTCTGAAAAATAAAATAAAAAAGTAACCATTTAAGTTTCTTTTCTTTACGTGCATTGCTTCTCCCTTTCCTTTCGCCATATGCATTGCCTTTCCCTTCCTTTTTATTACGTGTATCGCCTCTCCCTTTCCTTTCGCCACATGCATTGCTTTTTCCCTTCCTTTTTATTACGTGTATCGCCTCTCCCTTTCCTTTCGCCACATGCATTGCTTTTTCCCTTCCTTTTTATTACGTGTATCGCCTCTCCCTTTCCTTTCGCCACATGCATTGCTTTTTCCCTTCCTTTTTATTACGTGTATCGCCTCTCCCTTTCCTTTCGCCACATGCATTGCTTTTTCCCTTCCTTTTTATAACTTGTATCTCCTCTCCCTTTCCTTACTTGTATTGCCGCTTCCTTTCCTTCATATATTTAATGTTCTTCTTTATTCGTATATTCATTGATTTAATTTGCCCTTTCAGAGATTTTCTTTTATTCATTCCATATTTTCATTCTTACATATATTCAATTATTCCTTCATACATTGAATGATTTTTTTTATATCTTTTTTTCATGCAGTCAGTGTTTTTTCTTTCTTTTAAACATTCAATGATTTATTGCGTTAATTTAATTTTCACTCATTGATTTTTTGGTGTTTTCTTTCTTTCCTTTAATCTTTCTAATCTTACACACTAGGCCTTGTATAATGGTTAAAGATATTAGTATGTTTAACTGTTGTTACTGAGGTCCGATTTCGATTCTTCCTAGTTTCTCGATATAGAAATTCAAAATTTATATATATATATATATATATATATATGTGTGTGTGTGTGTCGGAGTGACAGAGAGAGAGAATGTTTGGGGGGATTTGAATAATCAAATATAGTAATTCTAGTCTAGAATAATCCTCAGCAGAATGCAGGAAGCACTGAACGGACGTTTCGTCCTATTTGGCATTCAACAGCAATGAGCACTCACTACTATGAATCGAACCCGGACTGTAACGATACAACGAAAAGGTCATACCACTTTCTAAATGTTGTTTTGGGATCTGAATAATCATTTATAGTATTTCATCAAGTCTAGAAGAATCTTCAACAGCAGGAATAATGCACTGGATGATGAATTACTATATATATATATATATATATATATATATATATATATATATATATATATACACACACGTACAGAAACATTCCTCCTTTCATATAGATTAGACATTAAGTCATAAATATTTTCCGTTTTTGCTCATCAACTTTATTCAATTATTCAAAAAATAGAATCGTATTTTATTCGATTATATGTTCCCCATTATGTCAAATGGGTGTTGTTACTTGGTTCTTCGTTTGAGTAAAATTCCACCGATTTGATGTGAAAAAACGTTTTCGATTCGCTCTTTAATCTGATTATCATTAGAGAAAATGTTTCCCTTCAGAGCATTTTGCAGGATTGAAAAAGGATATAATCGGTTGGTTCAGTGTGAGATGAATATGGCGGTTTCCGTTTCGATCCACCGCGTTAGAATTTATTTTTCTGTTGCTCTATGCGACCTTACGTCGTTATGGTGCAAAGGTGCATTTTTTCCTATTGACGAGTGCAATGCGCTTTTCGAGTAAATTTGTATGGAGATGTTGCACAACTGGACGTATACATATGCATTCAGGATTTCATTGCTATTAAGAACTGTAAATAAATAAACCCCGACAATATCACAAGATTAATTTTCTTCCAAAGAGACTAGGATTTGCTGTCGGTTTTTTTTTGAGATATTGCCTTTTCAGTATACTGCATTTTGTATTGAATATTGTCATATATAACCAATCTTTAGATGCAGACGGTTAGAGAGTAAGACCGTTTATAGTGATATATATTCAAAAGACCGGTTGGTTAAGATCATATTAGTCTTTAGCGTCCTGGGTATAACGATAAACTATAGCCGGCAGCAAGGCCTCTGATCAGGAGATTTGATGAGTATGTAATCAATTTTAATTGCTGATGTTCCCAGGTCTACCCTGACCTGTTGTGGTGACACCTGTTAGGGTCCTAGCTATGGCCAAATAGTGAACCCCCAAAGAAAAAAAATTCATGATTTACAATATATATATATATATATATATATATATATATATAAGTAAATCATGTAATGTACTGTTGGTAATTCTACTATAAAAAGTACTGCCAAGCCATCTTTCTTCATTGCAGACTCTAGAAATTTCATCTGTATCTTCCCGATTTTAAGTATGTCTCCTTTTTGTTTCGATTTTCTCTAAAGTTTTATTATTGTTCACAAGTTTCGTCCATGGTATACTCATCATCCTTCTGTAGAACTATATTTCTGTTGCTTGAAGTCTCTTCATCTGTTCGGAGACTGTCCAACATTCACTTCGATACCGGAGGACAGATATTACATCATAGTTTAGTAGACTTTTTCCTTTGTTTCTGACAAAATTTTCCTGTTTCTTAATACTTTGCTTGGCTTAGAAAAACGTGTTTCTCTATGACAATGCGTCTTCGAATTTTAGTGTTGCACTTTACGTTATTTACTAAAAGACTTCGCAGATATTTAAATTGTTGTTTGATTTACCGGGTTATTTACGCTAATTTACAAGGTCTGACGACATCAGAAAATCAGTTATCAAAATCCTGGCTTTTAGCAGGAGTTTAAAAACGACCAAGCAATGGAAAAACAATTATCTATTTCAACTGCCAAGCAGACCCTGTATGAGATGTATGAATTGAGTGAGTGAAAAAAAAAAAAAAAAAAAAAAAAAACAGTACTAAAAATGAATCGATGGATGCGAATGAATATAATCGATCGGAACATTGTTAATGGTGATGTCCAAAAGAGCACGCGAAAGATTTCACTACTACGAAGAATGCAAAGGAGGCAATGAAGATATATATATATAAAAAAAAGAAGATGACAAATGAAGAAGGGAAACGGATGCGAATGGCAAATTTTGTAGAAGAGTCAAAGCAAGCGTGACAGGAATTGCGATAAGAGGTAATATGGCGTCTCTTGCGCATCGTTCGTTATTTCTTCACAGCGGGAAGTTGCACAATGCTGTATGGATGGAAACGATGGAAGCGAGAGGAGGGTGGATGGGAATAAGGCTTATGACGTCATAGATGTATTCTACCAACACGCACAAGCTGCACGTGCCATCCATGTCGAGAGACATTGATGTAACATATCAACAAAAGAATTATGTAAATTCCACATACACACATATTATATATAACATTACACACACGTGTCGCACAGATATATATGCAAAAAACTATATTACACACGTATACAGATACACAAAACAAAAACGATATACTTATATGTTATATATATATATGTGTGTGTAATTTAGTTTTAATGTATACTATCTTTATGATTAAAAGTGCTCGATGTAAAGGAGAGAGCGCATATAAATATCCAAGTCGGCGTTGAGTGTTTCATGCCTATACGCCATCTTCAGGAATCGAACTTTTGTCTCCCTTTGTAGGGAGAAAACACCGTTTGATCCGGTGTGATACACGCTATGAAGAGCGCATTTTGTTATTTTTATGAAAGATATTTTGAATACACTGTTTGATACATGCAATAAATGCTATTTAAAGTAAAAAAACAAACAAAAAAAACGTATCCAAATGCTTAAAAAAAAAAAAAAAAAAAAAAAAGGAATGTGTGTACATACATATACACATTGGTCTTATGGCTTTCATATAGCTAATATGTATATGCACATATTCTTATATATATATATATATATATATATATATATATATATTAGTCTTGCGCCGTCGATTAAATAAGGTTTTCAGATCGGAATACATATCGGAGAGTACACAACGGCCAGAACGTTGCGATAAAAAGAACAAAGATGAGGAAAATAGTCCGCATGTTAACAATTTAAATTGGAATTTATGTGTTACATTACCACCCCAAAACGAATAGGCACCCAATTCTATTCAAGTAAATGTTAGTGAATATAAATGTTTATTACTTTATTTGACTGTTTAGGAGATGGACCTCAAACATGGAAGCGAATGTTACAATGGAAAGCTGGAAATACACACAAAGTTTCTCTATTATATAATTTATATGCACTGTTATATTAAATACAGAGAACCATTTTTGTAGATCAATTTTAATATTTTACATTATTAGGATACACTTGGATTATATACCAACGGATTATTACCTACATTATTTACATTATTCGGAATATCGCCATATTTATTACAACGTTTCGGCCATTTTACGTTCCTGCCTTGTTCAGGGAGTTGGAATGTCAAACTGAACCCTTTATTTCGCTCACTGGAATAGACTGTTCTAGTTCCACGTGCCACGTTTAATGGATATTAGTTATCTCCTGTTAATTTCCCTCTGAAATTTCTCCACTGCTTTAGCCGGGTATTGAACTCACTCTTTGGGTCCTGTCACTGGATCTAACTAACGCCTTCATCCACTGGATGAAGGCGTTAGTTAGATCGTGAGTTCAATACCCGGCTGAGGTAGTGGAGAACTTGCAGAGGTAAATTAACCGGAGATAACTGAGATCCATTATAAATGGCACGTGGAACTAGAACATTCTACCCCAGTGAGCGAAATAAAGGGTTCAGTTCGACATTCCAACTACCTGAAGAAGGACGGAGCGTACAACGGCTGAAACGTTGTAATAAATATGGCGACAAATATACGGACAATTGTCCGAATAATGTAAATAATGTACATAATACCTCATCTCAGAAATATAGACGGATTATTTATTATATATATATATATATATATATATATATATATATATATATATATATATGAAGATAGAGAAGTGTTTGAGAATGAAAATGTTATTTTATGTCAAAAATTGATTTTTATAATATTTAAATTTATAAGTAAACCATAGACGTTCGTAGTCGCGTCTGCAAGTCGTTGGGAGAATAATACACCATTGAATAGTTAATTGGATTGATTGTTTTATTAGTTTGCTTTTTACGATTTATCAACCTTTTACAAAGCCAGAAAATATTTTTAGAATGTAAGAATTTTGGGAACATGATAAATGAGTTACGGATACAAGTCCTACTAATTAGCCCATAGCCGGGAGTGAGAAAAGGTGGATCTATGCCTTTCACGGGGCTATTTGCGCGTAATTAAATATGAAGGACTGGCCTGAAATTGGAACTCAGCTCTCCGATTTCTAATTTCGAACGCCTATTCATTACACCACCCGCATCTCCAAGATTACTGCACTTGGTATTGATTAGGCTCGTATGAGAACCGGTGTTTTAACCTGATATGGCCGTAAGCCAATGACCATTTGGAAAATATTTCTCTGGTAAGTTCATAGACAAAATATGATAACAAATATTGACTATACCGTTCAAAAGTGTAAGCTGACCAGACGTTGAGCATTATGAACTTGTTTACGAGCTACCTTTTATCGCCCTTTGCGCTGTCCATAAAAGCCCGGAGTTATTGAAATAAATAAAGTCTGTGTATACGATTATTCCTTTAGAAAACATCTATTCAATCGGAAACAAACCTTTTTGCAACGGCCTCCTGTTTTTCAAAGCCTTAATTTACTTTATACAATGATGTGCTCATCAGACCTAACACTTGAAAAGGCTACTCACACCATGTCATATATTCATCTCTACTTCACAATGGTAGAAGTTCATTCACTATTGCGTTTCTCTTCATATCTTTGAAGATGGCTTTCTGGAAGCTCACAATGTAATCTAAATCTTTATTCAGCTCTCAGTGGCTCCCCGTTGAAACAACATTTCTATACGCTGTCACGAAATTCATTCAATCTTTGATGTTGAACCTGTAACTACAATGGACTTCTAACCGTTTTAGGCACAAACACCTGTTATTATTTAATGTTATTTTCGAAAGAGTCAGGTTTTCAGACATCTTCACTTCTAACAGTTTTTGTAAGCCTTTTATCTGTTTTTGAAACTTTTAGCAAGCAGTCATACGTGGTAAGGATGCTGAGAATACCAGAGAATGAACAACAGCGAAAATTCATGGAAAATGCAACCAAATGGACACTTATACATAGTATAAGACGGCTGGAATTTCTAGGGTTCATAATGAGGACAGAGGGTTTAGTAAATTTGACACTCACAGCACATATTGAAAACAATGCGGAACAGAGGAAAACCGTTCATAAACTACATAACATGCTTGTGTAAATAGATGGCAGAGCAGGGAGAGAGAGAAAAGACTATGTACTCAGACCTCCAAAGAACAGAAAATTGTGGAGATCTATGTTCTTCCACGGTCTGAAAGGACATAGCATATAGAAGATTTCATGCCCAAATATTGGGGATTTAACCATACCTATATTTTTATGAAGACATTATCTAATGTTTCGAGGCGCTGAACTTTTCTGTAATTAGTTGATAGAGAAACTTTGATTTCCTCAGTCTACTAAAGGTTTTAAATTTTAGAGGATATACAACCGGCCTGGAAAACAGAAACTATGCTATTTCCAATCATAGCATTTCTATGACATTTTGCATCACAGTAAGCTTTACAACAGGCATGGAAAACCTTTTTCGAACAGTCGGCCACATGAGGCGTAGTTCATTATAAGGTAGACCGAACGACTAAAAAAATATCATGGTGATATTTCATTAAAGATACTGCAGATATTTGTACAAGAAACCATGCGCATAAGAATCTCCCTTCAAATGGGAAAAACTTTTTTCATCAGAGAAAAAATTCCTTCTATAATTTAAAAAAAAGTAAAGTTTTCGTATAATATTAACACTGATAACAGCGTGATTAACTCATGCATCTGTGTGTGATGTATTTCTAATTCATTCGTTTGACGACGCAAAAACATTTTTAAAAGAAGTATAGTGATTCTCGAAAGAAAAATAATTGTCATTAACATTTCCGGTTTCTGAAGCAAAAGTTGTTTACACTTATGATCTTCCTTAGTGAAAATCGCCAATGGTTTAAACGCAACGTTACAAAATACAAGACACGTACTTAATCATTGTTTATGTATGTGGTTATGTATGAAAAAATGTGAGTGAACAAGTGAAAATTGTATTTCATGAAATTAGTCGGACTATTCAGAATGACAGTCAGGCCGCATGTGGCCTGAAGACTGCAGATTGTCCATAATTGCTTTACAAGAAATTATTGGTTTGGTTGGTCTTGATTAAAAGCCTATCAACGTCTATGGATTATTTAATGCCGAAATATCAATATTTTGAACACAATTTTATGGCTTCAATTAAATATATTTTGAACGTAGTTATATGCCTTCAACTACAGATAAAATGTATTGTTCGTCTTTTTACTATAAATAGATATCGTGGGCAATATTTTTATATAATAATGTACAACTTGTATTTTTATACTTTTATTTTTTTTCTTTGGAGGCTCCGTATTTGTCCATAGCTGGGACCCTAACAGGTACTACCACCCCGGGTCTGGGTGGACCCAGGAAGTACAGCAATTAAGAGGTGGTTCCATGTTCCTGAAGACCTCCAATCATCCAATCAGATGAATTGCTACCGGATGAAGTTAAATCTTCAACGCCACGTCTACAATAAATTTATGTACAAAGTTGTGCTAAGTGATAATGCACATGCACCAGTTCCCAAATCGAATATTCGATGTTGGGTTCAAGTGATGGAACTAAAATTTCGACATTTGTCATATTTATATATTTTTCAGAAATGAAAGCTTGTTTCTTAAAAGTTTACGTGAAAGGTCAAATTGCTGTAAATCTTAATGTTTTTTAAATTATTAAATAAAACGTATAATTAGTCTAAAATATATTTTATCTCAGATAAATAATCCTCAATGACTAAGCACCATTTTGAGTCGGTTATTTTCTATAAATTTCTATAAACCATTACCTAATTCTGATGGGCATCAATGCAATTCTTATATTTCAGTCCCTTTTATCTTTATTTAACAATAAGCAGCAATTAACAGATATTAACAGAAGATGAAATATCAGCTGAATTTATCTTTCGCGTCATTAGGAATATTATATATTGTTGATATACACACATATATGCTTTCAACATATCAAAATTCACATACGCAAAAGAAGGGAATCTCCTTCCACAGACACGTGAATAAAAACAAATTTCTATTCGCCACGTGGATCATCCACGAACTGTTGATACTTCAGTTGTTTATCTACAGTTTTTGGACATTTAAATATAAAGAAATTTACTAATGTGTTTCGTCATCGTTTTTACAGTTCCCTCATCTAGTAGCCAAATTAAGTCAATGTACCATTTGTCAAGTTTAATGTAACAAAATTCTATTTCCACTGATGTCACCAGATTTCACTGCTGGGCTGGGCGTGAGAAACGTCAGAACACATTTCTAATTATCATACTTAGAGGTTAGATAATGTAAATGCTATACAAATTAGATTAAGTTGGGTTAATGGGATGATTTTACGTAATTGGCTTAATCAACGTTAAAGGAAAATGCAAAACAAGCAGTATTTTGTCTATTATAAATTTCGGTAGATTAACATTTAAACAGTGTGGGCGAGGCAATGGTTATCGTCGCTACAAATGGAATCAAAGAGCCAAGTTCAAACTCCAGCCAAGTCTTTTGGTAATTGCATCAATGCGTATATTTTCCACTTTAATCACGGGTTAAATACAAGGGTAAGCAAGGTCTCAAGTTGGGTGGTAGCAAGCCTAAGAATTGGTCGGCTGAATTCGAAACCACGGGGAAAGTAATGCAAAATCCCTCCATTATTTTCCAAGTAGGAGGCAAGCTAGAGTAATCGAATGCGATTCGTATTAAGGAATCGAAGAGCCGAGTTCAAATTCCAGTCGTGTTCCTTTCATTCACTTACGCGCTAATACCCTCGGGAATGGTATGAATCCATTTCCTCTCACCCTAGCTATAGTTGAACAGACTGGGTTATATAGCATTGGACGGCAACCGGTCTAAGAGAAGGAAAAACTGTATGTAGCCCTGGGGAAGCACACACTATGCCGCTAAGGAAAGGATCGTTCGCATTGACTCGATGATCCCGACTACGGTCGTTTTATTTCCCAAGAAGTCATGGCAATTAACAGATAAAAAGTAAGATATAGAGATCCATGACCAGCTACACAAAAAAGGACATGATATTAAAAAGAAAAAAGAAGACTTCAAAGTATTTGCAAAAAAAAAAAATGTCTTTACAGTGAGGATACGCCTTGTTGCTTTCATGAAGTCAAATCATCCTCGTTTCTCCCGTGTTACAGGTGTATAAAGAATGTTCCGCTCAGAGATCTTTTTTTCTCAAGAATAGCCACTTTGCGGTATAAACACCCACGTGGGTGCTTGGATGAGCCCTACAATCTTAACCTCTCCAAGAGTCAATCCTCATCTGTTCATATTTTCCTCGAAACCTTTAATAACTTCCGGCTTTTATCTCATTCATATCACAAACTTCTTTCATGTATAAAGACAAAAAGAAATCATGAAGGTTTACACCTGGTGTGTGCTGATGACATTACATAGGATTCATGAAACCTGAATGGAATAGATGAAACATTGGAGACATTTGGAGTTTTTCTTTTATCAAAATGTCAGAGGCATATTTGTGGTATACATTGAGAGATATGTGTTCTGAATGTGACCATGTCAAGAATTCTCCTCAGGAAAGAACAAAATACACCCGACGATATTCGGGCAGAAAGGTCGAAACGTTGTGATAAGAATAAGGACAATCGTCCGAATATAAATAGTGTAAATAACGCATTAGATATATAACAAAGGTAAGATTATTGTAAGTCAGAAGGAAGTCGATTGAGATATCTGATTTACAGTGGAGTAATGGATAGCGGCTCTGATTTAGGAATTGGAGAGTTCGAATTCCAGGCGAATCCATTACATTCACTTCCGTACTAATACCCTTGGGAAAGCTATGAAGTCTGTTCTCCCCACCCAACTGTGTGAAAATTGTAGGGCAGAATGTTCTATAACCTGGCCTGTTGCAGAAGGAAATGGGAACCTACTGCTGGAAAAATCTGCCTCGTCAGTCATGTATAGAAAGATACATGATCGCCTAAGCGTGTATCATGCATGGCACATAACTGACCCAGTCAAAATGAAGAGTCTGGTAAAGAATTGTTCAGAAAGGCTAATCGAATATATTTACCAACCTATAGATGAATGTAGCTTTTGTTATTTTAGAATGAGAAGCATAATTTAGAGAGGAAATGTCCATGCAAGCAGCAGGTGGACAGAAGAGAGGGGTAAAATTACTAAAAACGATTGGTTTGAAACAGAACGCTAAAAAGAATAAAGATAATGGTGACTTGATAACGGAAGTAAAAGGCAACAGGCAATAAAAAATAGAAACGAAATAATAAATTAAATAAAAAATGGCGGGAACTTTAATCCAAGACTGCAAATGGAAAAAAATGTGAGGGATAAGAAATGTGGTCGTGATAGAGGATAAAATCGAAGATTGCAGTACTGAGTCGGCTGATAACTTAATTTTTCCTTGGCAGCACACCTGCGCTCTCATACATACATATATAAGTGTCAAATAACATTTTCTTATTCCTGAGTACTAACATTGTTTGATATCAAATCAGGCCAGTTTCAAAAGTGCAGAACACACACACATGTTTTGAGCCCAGGCATGGACTTACATATGCTCGAACATCAGAGACTCGCTGGCCTCCGTAGATTTTAAGCGTTTCTCCAATCCAGCATTTTTTCACAACTTGTCATATTCGCTATATTTTCAGCCGTCATGGAGTGCTTCACAACAAAGCCATAATAAGGTATTCACAAATGCCTTTAGTGCTGCATCGTAAGGCAGTATCTATTATCCTCGCTACATGCTAAGTTTTTATGATTACTCATTGTTTCAGGCAGATCAACATCAAAAGCCTATCCGCCAATTCTTTGCACCATTTCGAATTCATCTATGTCATCATTAACCACCTTTTTCCAAGAACACTGATCCAGTGTGAAATCATTCCGACGGCCTTTTATTTTCACCATTTCGCCCAAAAGGAAGGTGATAATGTTACTATGACGCAAGGGGGGACTACTGAGAAGAAGCTTAGAAAATCATTATTAGGGGAAAGAGTAAGAAAGAGAATAGGATTCAAACATCCAGAAAATGCTCATTGGCGTTGCCTTTAAATTTTTGAAGATCTTGGTTGACTGGACAGAAAGAAGAAAAAGCAAAAGAATAAAACTTACGGTTACATCTATTAATTTCAACAGTAAAATAATGAAACCGTTTAAATTAAAGAAATCAAGGTATCGAACGGGTAAGGTCATCACAAAAATTACCAAGAAAAATATACAGGAAGGCAACGATTCGGTGGTGGGATATTACCAAAGCCGAGATGCCAGGTTACAATCGGTAACATTAGGAATTTTTCGTTGGATTTTGTGAAGCATCTTCAGATACGTAGCAGAAGCACCATATAAATATGACAGTAACATTTGATGCACGGACGAATGGTAGACTTTTTAATGTGTAAGACTGCGTCACAACATAGTCCACTGCTAGGGAAGTCGGTTCACTAAGCAATTTATTCTATAGAATTGTTCGACTTCATATTAAGCTGAGAAGACGATTTGAGTTATTCTCCTGTTAGCATCAGCCATGCAAAGGGAAGGCAAATTTTTTTTGAGGATTAAATGGAAGTAGTTTCGATTTGGAGGCATTAAAATTAACAACCCATATCTTGCCCCAGTTAGCACCAGATAAAAGGTAATTGAAGCTGCCAATTTTCACATTTTCCACCCTATCAATTAAGATTTGAGTATCTGTCTATATTTCCGAGATGAGGTATTATGTACACTATTTACATTATTCGGACTATTTTCCTCATCTTTATTGCCATTTTTATCACAATGTATCGGCCGTTGTATGCTCCGGCCTTCTTCAGGTGGTTGGAATATCGAACGGAACCCTTTATTTCGCTCGCTGGGGTAGACTGTTCTAGTTCATGTGCCATGTCTAATGGATGTCAGTTATCAGATATCTCCTGTTAATTCACCTCTCCAGGTTTTCCACTGCCTTAATCAGGTATTGAACTCACAACTCTTTGTGTCCTGTCACTGAATCTAAGCAATGCCTTGGTCAAAGAAACAATTTTGGGCTTAATTTATGGATAGTCGTCTTTCGATAAGCTAAAGTTCTATTTCTATTCTTGCTAAATGTTGACTAAGCGATTATACTATTTCTACGCACCAACACTGTCACAGGTTTTAAGAAATAATTCTAGACTTGTTACTAACCAAGGCTAGTGATTCCAGTATATCTTACCATTTCGCTTATAGCTACGAGGCTAGGGTAGAACAGATATATTCATAACTTTTCCATAGGTGTGAATGCGAACGCAATGACGTCTGCCGGAGTTTCAAATGTGAACTTTTCCACCATCTTTTATAATACAACCCACATAGTTACATTCATATACTTGCCTGATTTTGACGTCTTCAAGTCATTTGGATTATTCATCTTGCTAACAACCGTATATTGTACCTTGTAAACATTGATTGTATTTTCTTCTCGGATTTCCTTGCGACCTTGTTTCGAAGTTCGTGCACAATTGGCACTGAAATTGCTTCTGGAACGCGGACAAGACCCTCCTCAGATATCAGTCTCATGGACCACCTTTACAATGAGTCGGACTAAAAAATAGGTTCAGCAGATGCCGCTCTACAGAACTTGGACCAGCTGTTAATATTCTGACATCACCTTTTAGAGGGCGCACTTGCTTCGAGCTGTTTTGCAGACATATGGGCGACGAAGAATTTATTATCTTGGCTGCCATAACATTGAGACTTTTCATTGCATTAACGTTTTTTTTTATATGTAGACATTGGCGGCAGTTCATTTCCTAACAGAATCATTAATATTCTAATAACGATTTCTTGAAAACTCTTTTGACAATTGAATATTTTTGTATGGTCAAAAAAAAAAAAACAAAAAAACAAAAAAAGCATCACGTGTTCATGGACAAATCTATTTTGGTTTTTGGTCTGCTCTCAGACCATGTATGAAAAAACGTTTTGAAAAGCCATACATCTTATTATTGTATAGAAAGCATTACAGAAAAATGAAGTAAACAAAAATTCTACTAATTAAAAGAAATTCTACTAATTAAAAGAAATTCTACTAATTAAAAGAAATTCTACTAATTAAAAGAAATTCTACTAATTAAAAGAAATTCTACTAATTAAAAGAAATTCTACTAATTAAAAGAAATTCTACTAATTAAAAGAAATTCTACTAATTAAAAGAAAGGAAACAAATTTAACAAGTAAAAGTTTTTAAGCATTTCACGCCAAGCAAGGCGGGTGCCACTAGTACGCGAGGGGTTATAGAGTGAAGCGAGAGTAAAGCGGCGTGACGGGGGGCGGGGGATGACGAGAAGGACAGGGGATAGGTCAGGGTATCTGGAGATGTCGATTGACATTACATTTGAATCGTTGGAGATTACAGCTATCAGGAAAACAAAGAATACGAAAGGAATTCTACAGACGGGAGGACGAGACATGAAGCTATTGGAGTAGAAGAGATGGCTACATTTAACCGTTCGACAGTGAAAGGGTGGGACCGTGATGCCAGCCTAGTAGCACGCTTAAATTCATGCAGTCTGGGAACTAGCGAAAGTAGCTCGTCGGAGCAGTTGTCCTGAAAGTATTTGTAGAAAAGACAGAGGGAGGCTACGGTACGTCTGTGGGAGAGCGACTGTAGACGAGATGCCAGACCAGGCCCAAATACATTGCATACCCGTGTCTGGATCTTGTTGAGGGCCTTAAAGCGAACAATGGGGGCACCAGGCCATATATTATTCCATGCATGGGCGAATGATTGATTGTAATAGAGAGCAGTTTTGTTATAGAAACATTAAAGTTAACCAGCCAATTCCTGCCCCAGTGCACAACCGATTGGACGTCTTTTTCGAGACTAACGGCCAGTCAGCAATACCAGACTTGTTATTGAGACAGGAGTAAATAGTAGTGTCGTCAGCATAGATGCCTAATTGGGAACTCATGACATCGGGAAATCGTTAATGAAGATAACAGAGTAGGGCTCAGGAGAGAGCCTTGGGGAACACCTGAGTTCATTGGAAAGGAACTGGAGGAGAATCCGTTAAAGACGGCCTTCAGTACACAGTTTGACAGGAATGATCGTATTAAGTCAAATAATCGACCTGAAATTCTGTATCCCTTAATCTTACGAAGGAGGCCGGCATGCCAGACCCTATCAAACGCTTTAGAGATATTGAGAGCCACGGCACGAGCTTCTCCGTTATTGTGGAGTGCTTGGTAAACAATTTCAGTTATGGCCGTGAGCACATATACCAAAGTTAATTATTCATTGGATAGGCACGTAGTATAAGGGTTATCTTCCTGAAATATAAAAGTTCCAGCTGAGTCTGTTTTCATTTTCGTACAAAAGAGTGTTCTGTTTTTTATGGTTTATCAACCTTTTATTTTAAAACCAAGAAATTTACTTTGTAAAAAAATCTTTTTAAGATAATAATTTACTGATACAAATTCAATTAACCTTTAGCTGTGGGGGGAATACATACATATCCCAAAGCTAATTGCACGTAAGTGAATATTACTAACCCGACAAAAATTTGATCTCGGCCCTCCGATTTTAAATTCCAAGCCGTTTTCCAATACGCCACTGGCTCATCCAAGATTAGAGCACCTAGTCTTCCCAAGCGGTCACCCATCTAGGTACTGACAAGGCTCGACGTTGCTTAACTTCGTCGATCGCATGAGAACCGGTATTTTAATATATTGCAAATTCCATCTTTTATAAAAAATATTTGTCATGGAAAGAACAGCAATTATACTTCGCGTGGTCCTGAAAAGTCTTTCCAGCGGACCTTAGTTAATGTTCAAATCTGTCGTCTTTCGCTATCCCAATATATCTTCGGATTTCAGTGTCACATTTCCCATCTTCGATGAAAGCACATTCACTTAAATATTTTAATTGGTTTTGCTGTCTCTAATTTGTAATTCGCACACCGGGCAGTTGCTTTCACTGACAAACATACGTTCTCGTTTCTTACAAGTCCTTTATTTTCGCATTCCTTTAATGATAATATTAGCCGTTTCCCTACAAGGAAACATTTGGCGTTTATTGAACGAGTAGCCAGTAATGGTTTCTGTTGAAATTTATAAAATATTTCCCATAAAACATTTTTTCACAGAGTATTGATGGGAGTTTCCTTACTAACTTTTTATTTGAAGTCGTGTGGAGGGTCGACATTTTTTATGCTTTGTAAATATTGGGTCTAAATAAAATTAATAGCGAATTTCAACGACAGTATTTATAGATTTATTCAACCACATTATATGAAATTTTGTTCTATCATTCATCTGTAAAAATTCCTATAGTTTCTTTTCTCTGTCATAAAACTGTATTGTCTGCATATCTCATATTGTTAAGATTTTGGCCGCAAATAAAGAATTCTGGTAGATTTCCTAATTCTCACGGGACCGCTTCAATGTAAAGGTTCACTAAGTCTGGTATGAAGCCATATCCTTCTCTTACGCACTATTCTACATCTGTTTTCTGAATTAATTACCAAGAATTATCTGTGCTAAATGACTTGGTGTAAAGCAAAGTTTTATTGCAGAAAAGAGTCGAGATAAGCAAAAACAACAAAGAACACGTCAAAAGAGAGATAATAATATAAAACCTTAAAAGATGTTGTGCTAAACGAAACAGCTTTATATGAGGTCATTACAACGTAGCAGAAATAGAGGCAATGGCTCGATAAGCAATTTCTAACACTGATACGAACCCATATAAAAGGTAGCAGATATCAACAAACAAAAGACGTACAATAACTATGTATAATGACGCGTGTGTATCGGCAAATTGATAACACAATACTTGAATATACCCATAACGTTACGTTTAATTCAGCTCCGGTTTTTGTCAGTTACTATTGGCCAGTGTGTGTGTGTGGGCATCCCCGTCATAGGTGAACCAGTACGTGGACCTTACATTCTGTCTGCGATGTGTGAGAGACTGCCGAAATCATCGTCTTTTATCATTCTTTATTTTAGAAATTTAACATTACTATTATATAGAGTTCTTTAAAGAAAAAAAAATTCGCCCCAAGCAAAGAGATAATGCCAATAAGACGCAAGGGAGTGAAAGAGAAGGAGAAGATGCTAATGAGGAGAAAGGACAATGAAGAAACATAATTTAGGAAGACAGAAGATTGCGATTGACGCTGTATTTAAATTTTAAAAAATGGTAGGTGTCTGGGAATCTAGAAATCTGAAGAGAGTTCCACAAACAAGAAGATAAAATGTTTAGAATAGAATTTACGCTTACATGTAGATCATTCAATGGTATTTTACGAATAGGCGCTAATCAGTGGATTACAATAATAATTGGGATAGAGTATTTCGTCTTATGTTTTATTAAATATCAGTGTTAAGTTGTATTACTAAAGTTACAGGATGGACTACTTATATTTTCTTACTCAATTTCTACGTTAAGCTGTATATTAACATAGTGAGGTTCTAACAAGGACTATTTCGCTCCTATTTTCTACAAAATACTAACATTTAGTGATGTATTACTGAAGTTCTGGGATAGACTATTTTATACTTATTCTATTTACTAATTCTAGTCTTCTTTTAAGATGCTATTTATCATTAAATTTCAGGGCGATGACAAAGTGATCATTCCTTATTGTTTTCTCTCCATTTATGAACTTTTCAAAAGCCTCGGGTGAACGAATAAAGATTAACAGCGCAAAAAAAAAAAAAACATCATAAAAAAAAAAAAAAAAACAACAACATTGCCAGAAGTCAAATAGTGAAATCAGACCGAGAGAGACCAAAGGAACAACCCCAAAAAACACGAAAACAAATTATAAAAATTGGACCTGGGCGAGTAAGAATGCGGAAACGAAATAAATAATTTCCTTGCTTCAAAAGTCAATGTTTTTTTCCGCCATTTTTACTCTACGGTATTTTTCACAGACCAAATATTCAATAAAATATTTTGTTTAACCCAGTCACTCTTAAACTAATTCTTCATAATTTCGTGTTGTGTATTTTCTCATTTACCCGTCTACTCTCGACTATAACGTCTCGTTCCCTTACAAGGAAATATAAGGTCAATCTATAATATAATAATTTATGTTGGCTTCTACGCAAATGTTCTGCCTTGTAACAAAAACAAGGGTATAGACGTTTGAAACAAACACAAATTCATTACTTTTATTACGAGATTCGAAGTTAGCTAGCAATCACCGTGTCATTGCTAAAAAAGATTTATTCGCGTTAGACGTTCAGTTGTTATTCGCCTTGAGCAAAAATTATACTCCATTTTCCATATCAGTGTGAGAAAAATGATATATACAATTTTACGCATCAGAACAATGTTACGAAAATTAATAAAGAGGAAAATATTTTTTCGTGTGACATGTTTAGTCCTTTAGGACTTTAAATTTAAATGATGCTGAAATTTAAAATTTTTTTTGTCGGTGAGTTAATTATAAAATCCCTTAGATTTATATATACAAAAATACTTGTAAAAAAAGGGTAACAACAAGATTTGGAAACAACTAGTATTATTTATTATATGCTTGTTATGCGGTATTGTGGAAACAAAAATAGTAATACTGAGTTAAATTCTGAGTTTGGGATCCGATGTAGATGAAATATGTATCGGAATCTGACAGAATGATTCAATGAAGAATAAATAAAATGTATACAGTCTTTCTTGTATGTTCTTTCTTTATATAGATGTGTGTTATGAGTATCCAGATAATTAGAAAATACAGTAAGTGCCAGTAAGTGTTAATATTAGGACCTGGAAAAAGAAAAGGAGGCGCACTTGTTAACGACGTGTCTGTGTGAAGGGTTTGTTCGATAGTGAGAATATCACATTTTTGTGCGTGTAGAGGCGAAAAGTTTAGGTCGATTCTGATTGATTTGGAATGAGACTTATTATTCTTATGATTATCTATTATAATTATTTTTGACACTATAATTAAAATTATTTATTTATGAACAGGACAGTTTTAGTGTATTTGGAACTAGATGACCTTGACTATATAGACAAACATTAAAAAAAATTAAATATAAAAGTTTCACTTTTGAACGTCCTCTCGACTTCATGCTCATGCGTAGTTGCGTCAGCGCGACCATAACTTTCCTTCGATGAAGTCCTAAAAGACGAAATGCGTCGCACAAAAGTTCCCCTCACCCACCACATTGTCAGTAATTTTCCGTAATCTATTTTCTTCATCGTTGTGAGATAGCCATTCCTTAGAGCAGCGTTTCTCAACCTTTTTCCCCCCTTGCGTAACCCTTAAAATAAATTACTTGTCTCAAGGAACCCCCTGCGTAAAAACAAAATTATATACCATATCTTTCTCATTGTATTTTCATCGTAGTTCATGTGGTAAATATAGTATATATTTTAGAATAACTGGTTTAAGGAAAAATTATTACTTTGTCAATGTTTTCGGTGATGCTCAATAAAATTCATACTGTTCGTTTATAATACTTTCTCAGAGTTTTCATTCACGCAAAAAATTCTAAAGTCAAACATAAAAAATAAATATAAGTAACCAATCTCACATACCTGTAATATACAGTGTAACCCGGATATAAGAGAGTTATCGGGACCAGAGAAGAAGTCTCTTATATCCGGGTTTGGTCTAATTTATATACATTAACACAGGCTCTAATTTGGGACCAGAGAAAATCTCTTATATCCGGGTCACACTGTATATGTAAACAGAATATTACAATAACCAAGAATATATTGTGTGTGTTTAGTAGTATTACGTATATGAAATTAAATAAAAAGTCAAAAGTGCATTAGCTTATCTCATCTGTTTTCGCGGAACCCTCAGGGACCTTTTGCAGAACTTTAGGCTTCCCTGGAACCCCGGTTGAGAAGCGCTGCCTTAGAACAACACCTTGCAGACTTAAAAGTAATAGTGGCTATTTTCTTAGGAGTAACATTTTGGCAATAATTGACTGAGAATACTTCAGTTAAGTTTTTCTTCTATTCGTGGACATCCATGTAGCCTTTCTGTATATTTTCATAGCAATTGTTCCAATCTGCCTAGCTCTTTGGTACTTAGACTTTATGAATTTAAACAGTTTTAAATTTACAGTTAAAATTGCTAGATGCAACCGTAAGTTCTATGCTAATAATTTCTTCTATCGCACTTCTCGTTTGTGGAACTCTTCTTGCTTTTCAGACCACTCGATCTGAAAACATTTAAACGCAATATCTCCCTGCTCAATTCGTGTTTATTTATTATTCTTTTTCTTTAGTAATGTTTTCTTTTCTTTTTTTTTCGTATTATCTCAAACTCATCAGGTCATTGCGTCTTCATGTCATTACTGCCTTGCTTGGGTGTAAAATGATTTTAAAAAAGTAAATCTTTGAACAACAATAAAAGGAATACTAATTTTCTTGATAGTCGCCAGACATAACTCAATCAGATTCATTTTACTTAACGTTCGCTAATACTACGGTTGATGTGATTCAGTGACATTTAAGGCGGCCATCTTTCGCTCTTTTCTCCTGACCGACAGATAAACATGTCGACGTTTCTCGATTTGTTAATCGGACCAACACTCAGTTAAATCAAAAAATCAACGTTGAAGATCGCAGTCAAGCGTCATGCAGTCGTAGTGAAGAATTAACTGTAGAATTCTGCACCGATTAACCAACTGTTGGAAATGATAATTCTTAAACTTGCCACAATCGGCTCCAACCCCTGCAAAAGGTGGAGTAGTTTTGTGACGAGACGGTAAATACTTGGAAGAAATGTTTGAAACGATGACCCGCTTATCAGGATTTATCTGCATAAATTATATAAACCCATCAAATCGTTGGAACCGAAGTTGATTGGAATTGGCTCGACGTAATGCGAGATAAGAATAAAGTAGGAAAAAAGCAAGAAAGATTCGAGTAATTGGAATGGTTCTACCGCTGAATTGATCATGAGGAATGCATTAGACGTTTGTAAAAAAAAATATTCATTATTTAGCTTAAGCTGTGGGCGATTTTTCGTGGCTAACAGATCTCAAAGATCATTACTGTTGAGTGTTGAGGTCAATCCTCATTGGGTATCCTAAACTTATAATCGTATCCAAAACTAAACGAAGCAAAGCACATGCATTCAATTTTTTTTATCAGGAACCACGATATCGAGTAAATTCCTAGCAAGCTCTTTTTAGTGTTTATTGTTATGGAGTAGCGACGTTATTCCTCATTGGGTACTTATTAGTAGTTGTCTTGCATAAAAATAATAAGGTTGAATCATAAATAATTTTCGTTGAAGTTTATCAAATCTATTCTTAATAAAATGCAATTACATTTTGTTCAATTCACATTATTTGCTACAACTTTAGACACTTCGAAATCGTGTAATGGTTAACGGGCTTGTTTCGATATATTAATTACGACTGTATAGCGAGTTCGATCCTCAGTTGGTGCACATAATTTCGGCCTTGTGCCATATCTAAGCTATGCTAATAAAATTATTTGGTTTGGTTTGTTTTACGGCATATAAACATCAATTGGTTATTTAATGCTGACAAAATTTTTATTACTGGTAATATGTTTTTCTTCAAAAATCTATTTCTGGGAATATTTTTCCTTGAAGAAATATATAGCTGGTAATATTTTTTTCAAAGAATGTATAGCTCTTTGCATTGCTGGTACTTTTTAAAAAAGTATTGCTGATAATATTTTTTCCTTCAAAAATTATTGCTGGTAATATTTCTTTTTATTACAAAGTATTTCTGGTATTAAAACCTATTTTTACACAAGTTGGGCTGTCAACTATTTGCCCATAGCTGGGACCCTAACAGGTGCTACCACGGCGGGTCAGGGTAGACCTGGGAAGGCCAGCAATTAAGAGGTGGTTCCACGATCCTCAAAACCTGATCAGAGGCCTGATCGTCTTACCCAGGACGCGGATGTAGTTTATCGTCATAACCAGGACGGAAAATTATTAATTGCTATAACTTGTCGCTTATCAGCCTAATCTACAATATTTGAAGAATTCCTCAAATTTTGATGTGAAATTGTTTTCAACGAACTCATTTCGCATTGGAGAAGGTTTCTTGCATTAAAACGTAATAAACGGCTAGTGCAAGGTCAGATGAATATAATCGATATAGTAGAACCGACCCATCGAGTTGCATTTTTTTTTTGTTTTCCTGTGTTATTTTTGCCGTATTCGGGCGTTCATTGTCATGAGTACAGCATTTATCCCACTGACGAGTGCAGAGCAATTTTCGATCTAACTTTTATGGACACCTTGCAACTGCTGAACTTATATGTATTTAATAGTTTAAGGACTATATAAATAATATCATCACAAGCACAATATTAACTTTCTTTCCTGGAACTCTGCTTTTGTGATCTGTTGTGGAGATTTAACCTTATCAATCCACTCTTTTGCGTTGAACTTTATCTTGCGTAAATCACTTGTAATCGCTTGTTTATCTTTTAAGATATGCTATATTTATAGGTTAAACTGCTCAATATTAGCGTAAGTTGTAAGTTTTCGATTTTTTAAGTAACGTAATAAAAATGTTTTCGTGTCAGCATTTTTTAGATGAATTAGCAAACAACACTATGAATAGCCCAAAACACTGCATCCGGATCCACAATTATTTCCACTCAACAGCCCATAGAACATAACCGTAAACGCTCACCAAAATAACCGTTAGAATACAATAGACTACCC
Source organism: Acanthosepion pharaonis (assembly GCA_903632075.3). Taxonomy (NCBI): domain Eukaryota; kingdom Metazoa; phylum Mollusca; class Cephalopoda; order Sepiida; family Sepiidae; genus Acanthosepion; species Acanthosepion pharaonis. The sequence goes on from CAHIKZ030000118.1 coordinate 475,870, forward strand.
ATAATGCACCACACACCTGTATATATAAATAGTCGAGAAAAACAATGCAGATAGCCAGACGATTGTGTTCAGGCATGAAAATCTGCCGGCGCTGGCTGTTGTCTTCAATGTCCACAGACATTATATATATATATATATATATATATATATATATATATATATATTATATAAATAAATAAAATGTAATGATTATGTAAGATTGTTGATTGATTTGTTGTTTTTATTTTTACGGTTTATCAACATTTCACAGGTTATTTAAAGCCCGAGCTTAATACGGGTGTAAAAAAAATTCTTTTTACGGATGGACATGACATTAACAACTGTTAATGAGATAGTAATTTTTAAGAAACACGTGGTCAGTTTGGATGATACATTCGACATTGCTTCCCCAAAAACGGAAATTACTTATAACTCGGCCTAAAAGCTAATTTATAAAAACTAATGATTCTAATTTTATTTTTCGCTAACTCCTAATTTTCCAAACTGATTTTATTTTCTATCGTTTTGGCGTCTCTTTAAAATGACTTTTTTTCTCCATATATTTCAAGTACAATTTTTTAAAAAAGTCAACATTTTGTTGAAGTATGTTGGAAAAGTTTTCATCTTATAGAAAGAAAATACAAACTTGATGCAAAATGCTCACAGCAGATTGAACAGAAAAAAATCTGTTTAAACTTGCGGCAGGAGAAAAATGTTTTAATTCTCGTTTCATAAAATCAAAATTAAAAAAAAAAAAAAAAAAAAACTTTACCGACTACAAATTCCTGTTTTTGTTTTGTTTTTTCTATGAGGACAAATATTTTTTCTTCTTTTATTTGAATTTACACCTTCCTGCTTTTAAACTAGTTTTTAACGTGAAATCTCTGCGTTTCGTTTTTCTTTTTGGTACTCCTTGCTTCCAGGTTGCCTTTCGAAATTCAAACTCCGCTCTTCAATCTTCTCTTAACTTTCACTTATTTTCCCTTTATTTAAACCATCTTTCTTTACTTATGTTGGTCTAGTTAAGTAGACTCATCTGATGCTGGTGATTAAAAAGCCATGGCGCGGGAGGCTTTAAAGATCGAACGAACTTTTTACTACTTTTATAATATATATATATATATATATATATATATGAGTGTTTTCGTGTATGTACTCTCTCTCATATATATATATATATATATATATATATATATATATATATATATATATAATATATATATAAATAAGCGTGTGTGTTTGTAACACAAATATCCAGTTACCCTATATACTTGTGTATAAGACTGATTTCATGTCCTCCGGACAAAATATTTATCTGTGTAAAGTGCAACCAGTCACCTCAATTGCATGATTTTTAACATCTTCCAAAACATTATCCGTGTATAGTGCGCTCTACTATTTTTGGCTAAAAAAAAAAAAAAAAATTATTATCCTAAAGCACGCAATATATTCGAGTATCTACAGTAGGTCTCTTTTTGGTAAAAACAGTATCTTTGCAGAAGACGGAATTATAACAATATTTCTTAAAATTTCTCCTGAAATGTTCCTTATTTCTCTGCCATTCCTATTTTTTATTTTTTTATTTCATTCGCTTTTGTTCCATTTTCTTCCTTAAATTTACCAGCCTAGCAAAACAATAAAAATGGGATTAAAATAGAAGAGTGTGTTACGCCAATATTCTAAGTAATGGCGACATTCCCGCCTTCCAGAAACCAATATTTGAAAAATGTCTTTAACTGTGTTGACACTGACAGATGCAACTATTTCGGCCACGAACCACATATAATGTCCCCTCTTTCCAGTTTGATATATTTTTTAATTTAGCATGAACGTCATTTTATCTTGCTAACTTATCTTTTTTTTCCGTTCCATTTTAAGAGGTTTTATCGCTTTCATCATTCATATTTCCTATCATCCAGAGATTTTTTCCTTATCAACATGGAATTATCCGAGTACAATTGAACCTCAATAATTTCCGCCCGAAATGTGTCTAATATTGAATATCATTTCTTGGAAAAATGATAAATAACGAACTCATGACATTTACATCATGTTACAATATTATCTTAGAACTGTTCAGCGTGAGGATAGATTTCCAGCCTCGATTCCGTTTGGTCCATCAGTTTTCGATAAGTCAAAAGAATCATGAATAATACATTTTATTGCTTTTATTAAATTCTCAACACATTTCCATGTTCGAATGAAAGTTCCTTGTTTGTATTTGTCCATCTTATCCTAATCCTTTCTGTCGTTGGCTACCTGCATTTTATCCAAAAAATATAGATGTGTCGCGGATTTCACATTATTCCCATGCAAAAGGTTCTATTCGTTTGGAGATACAACAGAAAAAACTGTGGCAAATCAGCAGGATTTTATGGCTAGTCAGGCAACAATCTAGCTTTTTCCATTCCATAAAACGAAGTGATTTTTGAATAAGAATCAAATTTGTTTTTAATGGCTTATTTAAAGTATGAAAAGATATTAGATTGCAAGATGTTTTTATTTTGAGATAATAATTGTTTCATGACACAAGACCTAAAGGATTAAAACATAGCCGATTGCGAGAAGATGTGGATTCATGCCTTTTCCAGGGTTATTTGCTCATAAGTGAATATAACGAACCGAAGTGGAATCGGAACTCGGCTCTCCGATTAACAAGATACTGAGCAGGCTCGACGTTGCTTAACTGCTGGGGATCGTACCAGAACCGGTGTTTCAAATCGATATGACCGTAAGCGGAATGGAAATCATATTAGGCACAAGGAATTTTAGTTAGTTTATCATTTCTACTGGCTGCAGAATTACAACCATTCAAGGTAAAAAAAAAAAAAAAAAAAAAAAAAAAAAAGAGATGCTAAATAAAATTAACCCAAATCAAACCTTGCACGGTCTATTGGATGGACAATGGTTATGTAGGCTGCATGTCATGCAAAGTTTGTTGGTTGGCTGATTTTGTTATGCGGCATATCAATTTTCATGGGTCATTTAATGCCGAAATCTAAAATTTTGAGCGCAGTTGTGTAAAATGCATTCTTGGTATCTTTACTAGATAGGTAGCGTTGGCAACTTTATATAAAAATGTATTGCTGGTAGTTTTATACTTTCATAGTGTTTTGTTTTTATTTGGAAGTTCACTATTTACCCATAACGAGGACCTTTACAGGTGTTACCACGGCGGCTGAGGGTGGACCTGGGAACAACAGCAACTAAGGGGTGATTCCCCGTCGCCACAGCACCATCAATCTCCCAATCAGAGCACTTGCTGTTTGTATGTAGATTTACTAATGCGAAGATGTCAAGAAAAAGCCAAAACAGGACATTGGTCTTCAGCATAGGAACTGAGCATGTACACAAAAAATAGAAAGAGATGCAAGACAAGGATGGTATTTATAATGATATTCAAGCTGTACAAAGGCGCAAGAGCCATTTGAGGTAGAGGGTTAAAGAATAAGAAGTACCACCTCATGCAAGGTTATAATACAGCCAAGACGCAAGGAGACACCGGAAGTGAAAGAGAAGAAAAAGACTTTAGACGGAACCAGAAACCCAGTCGTAAACAGGAAACAAGGGAAAAAATGGACGATAGGCGAATCACAGCTGAAACACAGATTTTCGTACAAACATCGAAGTTAAGCAATATCTAGCCTGATCAGTACCTAGATGGGTGACCACTCGGAAATATAACGTGCTGTAAGCTTAAATGAACGTTATTGAATGGATGTAAAGTGCCGGGCTCGTGATATTCAATTACGCGCAGATACTCTTGGGAAATGTATAAACCTACCTATCCTCCACCAGCTATGGATTAATTATTAGGACTTGTATCAGGAAATCATTATTATCTCCCAACAATTCTTACAATCTAAATATATTTTCCTGCTTTAAATAAACTGCAAAGGGTTGCTAACAGTGAAAGAAGATCAATCAACTAGTTATACTTATATTTGCTTAAGTTTTAATGTGAAACAATCCTACGACAACTAGAAGTCCCATCAGGATTTATTATTAGTGCACACCATCCGACACTGTATTGATGCCAGCAGTGTTGAAAAAAACAGAAGCTAAATATAGCAAGGATAATGAAAATAAAATTTCAATATTTTACCAGGATTCATTAGGCATAATTGTAACAGAATAGCCATTAAGATTACTTAGATTTAAAAAGGATAGAAAGTTGTAGAGAGTTATTACTGTTCATTTCTTGAAGGGAAAGCCCTTTTAAAGTTGAAAGAAAAAGAATGTTGTGCGTGCATAGACAGAAGAAATGTTTATGAAGAAATATTTATGCATAAACATACGCAATACATAGATAAGTTTTGTTCATTTTTCTTAAGTGCTTTTACAAAAGGCATGAATCATTTTTTCTGAAGCTCTTGCTTAAATAGCGGAACGAACTTGACTGTTGCTTCGAGTAGAAGCCATGTTAAAAAGAAAGAAAAAACTGAATTGGAACTTATTGAAGTATATTTGGAAACTGTGTCACAGTGTGCAGTATTTTTTCACTATTTGCGAAAAACTGTGGCTGATTCTACGAGTGAACTTTTGGAGACATTCACTGAAACCGATGAGAAAGTTAATATATATATATATATATATATATTATATATATATACACCTAGTGAGCCAGACAAACCTACCTAGGTTTCACCTAAACGGATCGTCAGGGAAAGTTTGGCTCTACGGTTGTATTGAGCTCTTTTGTTAGTTAAGTTGTTACTCGTATCGGGGTTTTTTCTTTGGGCTTCAGACCTGCATCTGTGCGATTTTTTTGTCGGAAGAAGTTCATGTTTGTAGCTCTTACTTTTTTAAAACCTTTTTTCCCTCGAGATTGATTTGATTAGCAAATCAAAATTCGAGGGTTTTTCGAAAACGAGTCTAGTTATATATATATATATATATATATATATATAAAATGGGTAATTGAACTCCCTATTTTTATGTAAGAATCCTGTCTTAACACTATGTGATTTTTCTTTGGGGTTGGTTAAAGGAGCAAATCTAGTATACCAAACAAAGAAAGAACTTGAAGGGCGAATACAAAAGTTATGTATTCAATATGGTGAAATCAGTTAGCGCGATTCCTGGGCGGCTCGTGAAGCTGTTAGTGAAATCTGGTGCCCATATCGAATTTTAAATAAAACCTCATGCTAAACGCTTTTTCTTTGTTGTAAAAATTATAGTTATTTGTAAGTATTTTAAAATGGAGTGTTACTTTCCAATCACCCTGTATGTGGCCGTGTACTTAAAATTTGTTTTTTATTTTTTATTACTATGGCTAATTAGTCGGGGAGGTGAGTTTTTGAGATTATCTGCTTAAAGAGGCGATCCCGACGCCCTCATTGGAAAGAGTTTGAAAAGCATACCACGTGTTATTCCAATTTTTGTAAGTGAAATTAAGTAGGCAACTATTAGAAGCCGTCGATGATTGCTCAAATACGAAGTAGCAAGTGATCATGACCGAGATTTTAAGCCTACTGGCCTTATTCAAAGTGTATGATCTCCGTGGATGTTGAACAAACACAAACATCGCGAAGCAGGCGTCTGAAACTAGGATTGTCTGGTTACCCGAACAGACGCGTGTGCCATGAAGCTAATAGCCGGCAATGATGTATAATTAAAATGTTGATAACTTTCGTTTTTCTTAAATTAGGCACCATTTAAAAATGTTTTTGACGATAATAAACACATTCTTCACCAGAAATTAATCACTAAAGTCTTCAATTCACATAAGATTTTTAATATTTTGGTTGAATTGTGGGAATATCTCAAAATAAGAAAGAAAGACGAAAAACAAATCCATTAAAATATTTATCAGTCTTATGTTTCTTAAATAATAATTATTTTGTGTTATATTTATTTGTTAGAAAATTATTTATCTTTTATATTTATCAACTCTTATCTTAATCGTGTTTTAGATTTACACTTTATTTTTCGTTACCTGAAACAATTTCCACTTAAACGATTTCAACATAAAACAATCCTCTTAAACAAACAAAATAATTTTTCAGTCATTCCTCATCATCAACAAGTAACAATTAATACCAAGAAAAGTATTTAAGAAAAGCACAATTCAAATTAAGCAGTTATGTCCATACGTTTGGATTTTCCGGTGAATCTTCACTTCGACGAAGTGAAGATTCGATTTTAACACTTTTGGTGAAGCTGTTTCCGAAGGAAATGATATTGATTGTTAGGAATCCTACCCACTTGATATATATTTGTTGTAACCTAGAAAAGGGTACTGAATGGGGAATAACCAAAACGGAGGTTGGAAATGAAATGGTAATCTTTATAACATCAACAATAGACAATACTCGCCAGCGGCGTGAAATAGGTAAACCACTGCTAGTGGTGGACGACTTAGGCAGTATATTGAGATTTATTTAAATAAATACAATTATGGCACAAGGCCGAAAAGGGGAATTGGGTTGAGGCTGATCTTTACTATATTGTACCTTGCTAATCCGATTCACGACCCATTCACTCATTACAATTTGCACATTCCCTACAAGAACTTATCCGTCACTAATCAATCCTCTATATACCATAATGCCGCATACTCTCAGGGAACATAAAAAACGCCCACCAGGACACAAAAGTTTCATGATCATAAAAAATATTATACATCAAAAATCTATGGATGATTTATAAAGAGAGGCGAGGGGATGAATACCAAAACAAACTAAATATCAAAACAAACCAAATAAAAATAACTGATATCAGTAGGACCCGTCCAACCCTCAAAAAAGAGAGGCCACTGTATTCTGCCCTTGGACAAAATCAAGAGGCTATCTCGCTAAAGGAGAGGGAAAGGAGAAAATAAATACAGATAAGGGGTGTAAAGAAAGCTGACCCAGTCGAGATGAAAGGGGGGTGGCAAAAATGTAGACAGCATATTTGTATTTATTGTGCAAAATACACAATTATGACAAGGCCGAAAAATGGGGAGGGGTTGAGACTGGTCATCACTATCTTATCCATAGCTAATCCGACTCACGCCCTATTCCCTCATTACAATTTGCGCATTCACCATAAAAAAACACGTCCGTCACCAATCAATCCTCCATGCACCATAATACCGCATCCTCTCAAGGGGTCCTAAAAAACGCGCCCCATGCCATAAAAAATTTAATAATTTATTATTATATATTAAAATATAATGATGAATGAGAGGGGAGCGAGATGAACCCAGTAACAAACTAAATATTAACACAAAGCAAACTAAACATAACTGATGTCAGTAGGGCCCGTCCAACCCTCAAAAAAGAGGCCGCTGTATTCTGCCCTTAGAGAAAATCAAGATGCTCTCTCGCTAAAGAAGAGGGAAAGGAGAAAATAAATACGGACAAAGGGTATAAAGAAATCCGACCCAGTCGAGATGAAAGTGGGGGTGCAAAAATGTAAGCATATTACCCCCACTTACAATAGTGTCCAACGTATTTATGAGGATTGGTACATACCCATTAGTGTTCATAGGTGCCGTGTATAACAGTATTAGAGCTTATTTTGAAATTTTTGTTATATTCTATCCTTAACAAATGGTTAGACACTTCCAGGAAACACCACATAACATTTCGGAGTGCCGATAACGTAACCAAAACTTTTGCTGACTTTAACACCTCAAGCTCTTGACTTACACATCATATGTTAGAGTATTCTTGAATCTGATCACAGACGTCAAATAAAACTGACAGCAGCCAAGAAAAAAGGTCGCTTCTGCTCACATAAACCACGAAAACATTCAAGCCCTTGTTAAATTTAGAATTCTGTAAGAAACTAGTTCAAATTGATGCCAACAGATCTTGGTCAAAATTACATGAATCAAATAATGTTATCATGTTTTCTTCTGGTGAGGCGCGTGAGATAATTCCAAGAATACATAAATGGAAAGAGATACACATGGGAAGACAATCCCGAGTTGAAAACCTGATGTAAGAGATATGGATAAAACAATTAACAAAGAATATATATATATATATATATATATATATATAAAAAATGGTCAACTCTTTCAGAAACTGGTATCTCCGGAAAATTGGAAACTAAATTAATGAAGACAAGTAGCACAGACAATGTGTTAACTTATCGAGAAAAGCCAAAATTCACAATAACACAATACGATCAAAACCAACACACAAAACATGTCCAGTTCGAAAAAACAAAACAAAAAAAAAACACAGATTTAACAAACAGAACAGATACTAATACACGTTTAATTATCACAAGGTCTTCAAACAAACAAGAATAAAGATACTGGTTACGAAATTAAGAATCATATTTTCTATGAGAATTTCTCGGACATTCAGGCCGGTAAATATCGTTAATACTGTTTATTATAAAAAGAGAATTTACTTAAAAATGTCTTAAAATAATTGTCGGACTTTGTCCATTTCATAAGGCGTGACTTCATTTGTTTACATTTGGATACGCATCGGGCAGATATGAATGTACGTGAGAAAATCATGGAAAATTGTAGTTTAAACAGTAAAGTCGACCTTGCTAACAAAAACTCTTTGGCGAAATCGGTAATAGCACGTCAGGCTATGTGGCGATTTTGTATAGGATACAGGTTCGATTCCTGTCAGAGGACGCATATTTTCTGTGACAGTTTCTCGGACATTCAGTCTGGTAAATGTCGTCAATACTGTTTATTATAAACAGAGCATTTACTTCAATATTCGTATCTATAAAAAGAAAGTATAAACATAAAAAAATTACTTAAAATAATTGTCGGACTTTGTCCATTTCATAATATGAAATTAAGAACGTTATTAAAAAAACTAAATAAATCTTCACTTGATATTGGGGTTAAACTTTAGTAATAGTTTACTTTCTTCCTGAATTTTCTAAGTTTGTCAATTTTATGAAGGACGTCCAGAATCAGAAAGACATCCAATAAAAGCCGGGTTTATCACGCATGAAGATATTGGATCCATTGTCGAGAAAGTATTAATGAACATCAAATTACCTAGGCGCTCATCGTTTTATGAAAGTCATCTCACAACACAGTTTGGTCTTCGTTCTTGTAAGGCATTTTCATGATCAAAATCTCTAGGAAATTGCACACCTCTCTAATAAGAAATTGTATTCATGTTATATCGAGCTCACAGCAGGATATGATTGGTTGAGTTATAACAAATTTAGAAAAGAAAATTAAGCATAGCATCGGTTGTGCTAAGGAGAGTTTCGCCCAACACCACCAATTACTACAAAACCAAAACAAAGTTGAAAACTCGAGTCATGATCTTAAGTACATTAGTCAGATCGAAACATTTATTCTACGTTCAGAAATATTTGTTATATATATTGTATCTTTACTATGGAAAGTCAAGACTGTGGATTTTGGCAAAGATCATCTTCGAACCCCTTATGGTCAGGTGCTACAGAATCAAAGAAAAACCGTACCGGATAACGGAAATGACATCACTTCAGAACTAGCAGCAATTTATATATATATATATATATATATATATATATATATATGCATACGTACACACACACACACACACATTCATTCATATACATACATACATACATACATAACTAGAAGAGAAAATAATGACATAATGTTGAGTTTCCATACTACTTCAAACAAAAGATTAGAAAGGAAACACCCATCACTACTGAAAAATTGTTTGAAGAGAAAGATTTTATAAATTTCAATAGTCAGTAGTACTATCTGCTTGGTCAAATACTAAATGTTTCCTTATAAAGGAAACGGCTAATATTACCACTACCCTTGAATGCGTGTGTCTTAAGGAGTAGTCGAACACGAACTTTGAGGCAAATGAATCGTCAATTGCCGGACAGCTAATAGAACAGAATTGTTGCATTTTTTTTTTTTTTTTTTTACCTTCGCTCTGCACAAGATTTAATTCGTTTCTTTCTTCCGATTATGGTTGTATGGCCCACGCGTAGGATTAGAAAAATATGTTTATTTGATCGAAAATCGATAACTTTTATTTATATTATCCAGAATGTTCAGCAAGGCATAATTTCCTTCTTTAAAAAATAATATATATATATAAGTAATGTCTCGAGGCTCTGTAGAAATCTAATCGAAATTTTAAGACCGATTCTCGTACCGAAGTTTTCAATGCGTAATTTATTATGAATGTGTTTTGGTGTTATTTAAAAATATTAGGGTCGCTTGTCGTGAGCCGGCTTTCAAGGGGAAGATTTAAAGCTTTTGCTAATTATTCCATTTAATTCAACAACTGATTTTTTTTTTACAGCTTATCAACCTTTTACAGGTTATTTAAAGCCAGGAATTAATTTCATATTATAAGATTCTATTAGAGATAAAACTCATTCGCTGATAGAATTCATACTAATGAAACCTTATCTGTTAGAAGAGGTTGTTTCATAAATTTTCCAGAAGCACTTACACCTAAATGAACTAATCCGACTGAAATTGGAACTCGGCTCTCTGAATTCCATTTACGAGCCATTATCTATTACACCACCTGCACATCCAAGCTTACAGTAGCGATAACAATTTAACGTATAAAATGTGTTGAAACTTGTGATATTTTAATGCTTTTCATTGCTCCATTATAATCTGTCTGCTTTTAGTTTGTTTTTAACATTTTCATATGAAAGCCTTCCATTTATTTCTTCTGTGAGTTTTCTGAATATCAAGTTGTGCTAATGTGTCACTGCAATAGTATGGTAGCACATACCGGGAATATATTACAGAAATGCATTACGTGAAAATGGCACATTCTAAATACTTTAAATTCATCGGTGTATGAATCAATTATAATAAATTAAGCAGAAGAAAAAAGGAAACTGAATAAAGCACAGGCTGCGCTAGAGATAGTTTTGTCCAACACTAAAAGATGCTACAAAATCTGAAAGACGTAAAAAGTTAGAGCCAGGTTATTAAATGAGTCCTTTTGATCTGGAGGGAATACCGGCTTGGATGTGCGGGTGGTGTAATATATAACGACTCAGAATTGTTAACCGGAGAGCCGAGTTCCAATTTTCGTTGGTTTCGTTATATTCAGTTGCGCGCAAATCCCCCGAGGGAAAATATGAATCCACATCTTCTACGAGAAGGTATGGGTTTATTATTAAAAAAAAAAAAAAAAAAGTGGGGGTCGATTGATTAGAACATTTGGTATTTGTCTATGAGACTCGGATTCGTATCTAACCATTGTTGATTTAAAAGTGTTCTAGGGGGAGATCCCAATCCGCGGCATCTTTGGAAAGTTGATGAAAACCATAGCACGGTTGACCCAAGTGTAGACGGAAATCTTTGAAAGTCGCCGATGATTGTGCAAGCACAAAGTCACAAGTCACCGAGATTTTGAGCGTGCTAGTCTTGTTAAGACGCTAGATAACGCGCTTTCTCCCAGAACTGTAAACGAGGTCTCTTCGGCATAGTTGCAATGTAAGCCACAGTTGGGTTCTGTGCGCGTTGAACAAACACACGTGCCCGAGACAGGGATTGGTTAGCCGTCATGGTAGACGGGCATCTACGGATACGAGTTCCCAGCCATTTTTGGCATCACAAACCATTATTATCTAAAATAAAATCATGTCTTTAAATAACCTGCAAAGGATTGATAAGCCATAGAAAACTATTCCTCTAATCTGATCTAGACACTTATATCAATGCCATGCATGGCGACCAATTCATTCAGAAATATCTAAACTATGTTCTCTATAAAACCATTATCGCAGACCAATGATTAAAAATTAGAAGTTAAAAGAATCATTTACCACACCTTATAGACTAGCGTTACAAATTTACAAAGACCTTTACCAAATAGCAAAAACCACAGCACTTGAACTTCCAACCGCAACAAAAACTAAGTGGACAGCGCATGTAATTACAGGGGGAAATAATGATTTTGTCACGTTGCTGAATTTCCAGACTTGATTAGGAAGGAAACTTCTATCAATATACCAGGAAGAGCGATATAATAGTGGGCAGGAGAAGTCTTTGTTGAAATTAATAAAAATCTTTCTTTTAAATATTTTTTTAAGAAGACATTAATTCTCTCTCTCTCTCTCTCTCTCTCTCTATATATATATATATATATATATATATATATATATATATATATATATATATATATATATATATATATATATATATATATATAGTCGAGATTCGACGTATGAGGGTCAAGCAGATCAGTTTCCAGGAAACCGACAGCCTGACACCGGCACATGAGATTTGATTATAGTAGTGAAGGCCTCGTGCAGGACCATCCAGACTTTTTGAAGGGACGAGACCTGGTGCACCGAATGCCACAAGGTTCCCAAACGACCTTCTGCAGGTTTTTGAATTCAGAGTTGTCCTTCTACTAGACCAGTTGCTATCCAAGGCTATAGAACCCATAGCTGGAGAGATAGGATTCATACCTTTCCAAAGGATATTAGCACGTAAGTGAATGTCATGGATTCGACTGGAATTCGAACTCGGCTCTCCGATTCCTCAATCCAAGCCGCTATCCATTACTACACCGTGCATGCACACATTTACTATTTCTCAACTGCATGTTTGTTCATGTTCATAAATTGAACTCTTATTTATTTAAGCTTAATATATCTGTATTATTAAAATCCGAAAATAAAAAAACATACAATCACTGATTGTGGATTTCGAGGTTAGTCACTGTTGCATGGAATATGGCCCAATTTTGGGCCTGTCGCATATTTGCTTATATTTTGTTGAAATTAAGACCAACTTTTCTCTCTGCGTCAGCAATGAGAATCTCATATAGGAAATATTCAACATGGAAAGCAAACGAAATAACCTTTTTTCTGTTAATTTTACTTCCTGTCTTTGTGAACGGTCGTGGTTGGCTATAAATCCGTCGCCCGTTTTGAAGTCAGGGAATTTATTGCAAAGCCATTACGAAGTTGCGTGGAATCTGTTTACTGACGCCGATTTGGTGTGGAAAACGATAAATTTCATTAGAAGCAGTTCAAAAGCTTTTATAAAAACAAAAAGTAAAAAGCAACCCCCAACTGGGATTTCATATGACAGGAAAATGTTCCTAATGACAAACTAACCCCCATACAGTCTAGAGGTTAACCGATGATAATAAAACCCCTATCTATCTCTGTACCAAAGAGATTAGCTCCATTCAAACTTCCGGTTCAATCACATCTGCTTCATATCTCTTAATTAAATTTACAATTGCACTCTTTATCATTCTTCGGTTTATTCTCCGTAACCGTTTCAAAAGCGGACAATTTAAAAAAATGTTTCAATGAGAACTGATTAATATTTGTCTTCCTATACACGAGATTTATCTTAACCCTATACTGAGTCAGGTTGTGACACAAGATCGGGTTTTTAACGTGGGGACCAGAGTGTTTCCCTTCTCTGCCAATCCCTCCGGAAGAATCCGGAAGAGACCCTTGTCTTTCAATAACCACCAAATAATTGTTCCAATCGATAGGAAGCTAAAATTATTTCACGTTTAGCGTTAGAACCCTAGAAAAGTGCCAGGATTCAGAATGCTGGTGTTCAAGGTCAGGAACATCAGGCCGTACTAGTTTTTGACCCAGAGTCTAGTGAACTAAAGCGTTCAATAAAAGACATCTTGTTTCTGGAGTTTTGAGTTCAAACACTCTGGATTCATAGAAGAATACGATAAACGGTACCAAACGGCTGATCCGTTTTAACTGATTTGAAAACTCGATTAACCATGGAAAATGGAGTCTATCATGTGGATTAAATATATGGCCAAGTTCGAAATTCCCAATCATTTAACGAGTACAACGAGAAACATTGGAGAGTAATGCAGTCAAAAAAAAAAAAAAAAAAAAAAAAAAGAGCCTTGCAACTAATATGGTCAACTTGGTGTGTATGTATGTATGTATATATGAATACATACATTCTCTCTCTCGTCGAGTTCGACGTACGAGGGTCAAGCAGATCAGTTCCTAGGAAAGCGACAGCCGGACAACAACACGTGATATTTGATTATAGTGGTGAAAGTTTCGTGCAGGACTATCCAGACTTTTTGAAGGGCCGAATACAGAGACCTGGTGCACTACGTGCCACAAGGTCCCCAAACGACCCTCCGCAGGTTTTAAAAGACCTGTTGCCATCCAAGGCACGGTGGATTAATAGATAGTGGCTTGGATTGAGGAATCGGAGAGCCAAGTTCGAATTCCAGTCGATTCCATTACATTCACTTACGTGCTAATACCCTTGGGAAGGGTGTGAATCCTCTTCTCCCTCCAGCCTAGGGGTAAATAACGGGACAGTCTGGGATATATATATATATATATATATATATATATATATGAAATAAATGAGAGAGAAATTTAAAAAAAAATATGGACATGTGGTAATGTTTATCGAGCGTAGCGTGGTTGTCCATTACGACTAAGTAGTGAGACCGATCCTCACTAAATTACCCATCAGTGGTTGACTTAAACTGTATATTTTCTTATTGTTCACTCACTGCTCGACGTCAGTACCAAACAGACCGTGGAAGTGGTTTCCACTTGAACGATAGAACCCAGAGCCCGATGCTGTATGTTTATAGACTTAAATAGCATGGACAGCATTATTTGGACACTGAGCATCAGACTGCATTGCTCCAATGACAAGAACAAGTCGAGATAATTGGAAAATGCTTGCGCTGCATACGATTCGCGTACTCGGAAAGACACATATGTCGGTCATATATATATAAAAAACAAACCAACAGAGCCTGCCATGTGACCAAAGAAAAACACCTAAAAGAAAAATGAAGACCCAAACGAAAAATACACAAACTAAGAAAAAAAAAGGACGAAAACGTAGACGATAACCAACGTTGCTATGTGCCAAGGCAATTAAAAGATCAAAATCCCTTCACAGCTTCCCACCTAAAAAAAAACAAAAAAAAAACACAAGATTCGGATCGCTACTTAAGTTTCACGGTTTTACATATTTTAAAGAAAAACAGACCACTTGGGACTACCCATACGGATTACCAAGTTTTTCATAACTTAACTATATATATATTTTTCTAAGTGTAGTTTAGATGTGACACAAGGCCGAAAGTATCGGGTACCCAGTTAGGATCAAACTCACTACTCAGTCGCAATTGTTCTAGCGAGACAAGCTTGTTAACCATTACACCGCCTGATGTGCCTATATATATATATATATATATATATATATATATATATATATATGTGTATTTATAAGAAAACAGGTTGTACTGGTGGATGGGAAAACTGATTAGTGTTAAAATATTTCGGATAACATTCATTCACTGTTAGTCGGTTATTTTTACGGCTTATCAACCTTTTGTGTTTTATTTAAAGTCGAAACATTTTTCATTCTATAGATAATTGTGTTTTGTGAGTGAATATTGCATTAATAGTATTTTACTTTCGAGAATAATGATTTTTCCAGATAAACACAGTACTTAATCCATAGCCGAGGGGAGAAAGATTCAAAACTTTCCCAATGTTATTTGTGAGGAAGTGAATATACTAAACATGACTGGGATATGAACACGGTTCTCCATTTTCTCATTCTGAGCCGTTAACCGTTGCATCACCCACGCAGAGTTAGCAATAGAATATTTGGCCTTAACTTTGTCCGTAAATACCAACAGTAGTCGACAATATCTTTTGTTCAAAAGATGAAAGATTAGCGTCAACTTTTAAACCTGAGGCAAATACATAATCATTTAATTTCCAAATGAGATCTTCATGTTGCCCCAAACCTAGAGGCAAATCGTCTACGTCCACTTTTCACATGATTCATTTTAATGTCATTTTCCCGTCAGACAATTTGTATTCAACAATGTTTTCATTTAGAATTTGGGGATGTAGTTTTATAATGTAATATTTATTAGCTGTGTTCTTTTGATTATTCCAGAAGTTTATTTTAAGATTTCAATCTTTGGTTAATCCGTGCTCAAACACTATAAACTGATAATGTGCATTTTCCGTCAAAAATTCAATGAAAAACTAA
Organism: Acanthosepion pharaonis; assembly: GCA_903632075.3. Lineage (NCBI taxonomy): Eukaryota > Metazoa > Mollusca > Cephalopoda > Sepiida > Sepiidae > Acanthosepion > Acanthosepion pharaonis. The sequence continues at coordinate 491,795 of CAHIKZ030000118.1, forward strand.
TTTTTCCTGTTTTAATCCACTTTTATCCGAAATCAAACTTTCACACAATTCAAGCAACTGAAAGAATGAACAACGAATAGATTTTATAACAGAATGCGAAAATCAATAAGCAGACACAAAGAACAATTAAGATTAATGTTACAGAATTCAATTGTGCCTCCACCAATGAGCAGAATTTCTCTCGGATAAAACGAATTGCCAAGTCGGAGCAGAAGGGCAGACCTTTAATGCAGAATAAATTAATCTAAAGTTTTAATAAAGACAATGCTGTCGAAATGAAAGATAATTTAATTTATGGCTGACTGTGCATTAGCAATTTAACTTAGAAATGAGTTTTAACCGTCTGAAACCCAAATGACTTACGTAGACTTTAGGATTTCAAATGAATTCCAGTTTAATGAAAAGAAACAAAAGCATTTTAAAGAAATGATATATATATAGAAAGCATTGTGAGAAACAGTTAAAGTCACTATCAACAAGTTTTTCTAGTGTCCACACATTATATACATATATATATATATATACATATATGATGTGAAATTTGTCAGCACCCGGATTCCAAAAATTTATACACAGGCCTTTTATAAATCGCTCTGCTCATCCACTCTTCAGGAGATTAGCAACTGACTGCTTGTTTTCATATGAAGTTAAATAATAACTTATACACTTTGTTGTCGTAAATTTCAATTTTTCCTTGTGTATGTGTATTAAGCGAGTTGAGTCACTGTCGGTCACCGTGTGTGTTTCTAAAAATAAATACACTAAAATTCACCTTCATCCCTACCGTGCGCGGACAGCTTAGAATCTCCGGCTGGCACCAATTCAGTCGGGTTTCGATCCTAGCTAGAGGCAACCGGATGTCTAGCCACACTGATGAGATGTGAAACAGCGAAACAGTGTCTGGATGATATATATATATATATATATATATATATATATATATATATATATATATATATATATATATATATATATATGTATGTGTGTGTGTGTGTATATTTCTGAGATGAGGTATTATGTACATTATTCGGACTATTGTCCTCATCTTTGTCGCCATATTTATCACAACGTTTCGGCCGTTGTACGCTCCGACCTTTTTCAGGTGGTTGGAATTTCGAACTGAACCCTTTATTTCGCTCACTGGGGTAGACTGTACACGTGCCATGTTTGATGGATGTCAGTTATCAGTTATCTCCTGCTAATTTCCCTCTGAAAGTTCTCCACTGCCTTAACCGGGTATTGAACTCACACTCTTTGTGTCCTTGAGGATAAATATGGCGACAAAGATGAGGAAAATAGCCCGAAGCCGAATAATATTTAATATATATATATATATATATATATATATATATATATATATATATATAGAGAGAGAGAGAGAGAGATGTGAGGGTCTCGTAACATTTCGTCTGTTGGGAAAATGGTTGTACGGTGGAAAATAACTCAACACGGACATGTAGGCCCTTTTTGGACTATCATGATAGGCAAATGAAGAGTCGGCAGCTCCAACCCCGATATGGCAACAATACTCTTATAAATGAGAATCCTTCACCCATAGGCACGCCGTTTACAGCCACTCACTAATAAAACGCTGAACTGAATTCATGTCATGTAAAATATTTCAAACCAAGATCCGAGTAAAATATGAAAAATAAAATATAAGTGAATTGTTACATGAAATATGATGTTCGAAAATAGACGATTTTGAAATGAATCAAGAAAATAGTAAAGAACTATAATAAAATCTACAAAATAATTCAAGCGCTGACGCGATTATAGAGATTTTCTGCCAAAATTTATGACTAAAAGAGAACAAAAAAGAATTTTAAACAGAAAAAAATACTGTCACTGTGCAGGCATAGAAAAATATACTAGAAAAGAAAAGGGGTCATATTTTAAAATCACGCCAAAATGTAATTCATCGGTATTTTTCTTTTTCAAATAAATGGAAAAGCAAAATTGCTCGTGATTAGGACGTTGCTGAAAAGTACATTTTCTTCTCCTTTTAACGCATCGACAAACAAACAAGACGAAAGTCTCATTTATGGGATATTTTTCTTAGAAAATAAATTACTCCCAACTCAATGCGAGACATGATGTAATTTTCTATCGCACCTTCACAAATTCTTGCGGCATAATGTCGTTATCGATTGGCACGTTTTATTTAGACACCATTTGGAAAAAAATGTATTTCTACAAAACAAATAACTCGAACTGAGAGAACATTTTCTTTGAGAATATTTGTTCCTCTTCTGTATGCCGTGTCCCTTCCGGACGTTGACGATCATGTCTCTCCACAATTTCCTGCCATTTGCAATTCTTAAATTCAAATTTCTGCCCATAAAATTTGTGCTGTGATCTGTTTACTGAAGCTCACCAAGAAGGTTATGCATTTTATTCTCTCCGTTTGGATTTCAGTGTCTTTGGAGTATCAATTTTTCGAAACCCTCTTTCCATATTAAATAACCTAGAAATTTCAATAGTCTTTCTGATATTATGTATAAGTGTCCTTTTTTCTCTATTTTCTATAAAAACTTCATCGTTGTTCATATGTTCCATGTGTGCTAATCTCAACGTCCATCTGTAGAACCAAGTTTCTGTTGCTTAAGCTCTCTTTATTTTTGCCTTTTTTATAAAGTATATACAGGAAGGCTGATATTTAATAATAGTTTACTACTCTTTGTTTCTAACGAAAGTTTGTTATTTTTCTTAATATTTGAAAGACATCTTTCACTATTTCAATGCGTCCTCGACCTTCGGTACCGCACTTTCCATCCGCTATTTACTTTGATTCTCCACTGCTATGTTGTGGTCTAAGCTAAACGTAGCCGGTCGTACCACGTCTATGGAATAGATGTTACGCAACAGGGGCGAGGAGAATGCAAGGGAAAAGAGATCTCCGGTACAGAACAGATACTACAACCGCAGAATCTGCTCAAACTGAAAAAAAAAAATTTCCTTTGCCACTTCCTTCCAGAAAAATCCGGATGCACATTCCGTCCTCTGTTGAAACACTTCCCAGATATTTAAATTATTGAACTCGTTTGATTTTCTAATCTCCAATTTTTAATTTGCATGTTGTAATTTTCCATTTGCAAGTTATACAATTCACTTTTCACTAGCTCAATTTGACCGAAAACAGGGAGCCAGAGTTGATTATTTTCTAATAAGATTAGACATCAAAATTAGTGTATTGTAGAATAAAATGAACCGGGTTTTGATAAGAAGCGGTCCTGATGGGTTTAATCGGTTAGTTAACCGTTTCCCGAAATGCACATGCGTAAAGAAAAGCATGCAACATACCCAGTTTATATTTGACTAATATAGCTCAATTTTCGAATAACCCCCAAAAAACTTAAATGTTTCAATGTTTTATGTAGTTTTCATACTAATGTTCACCGAATACAAGGCCAAAGAGCCACTCAAGGTGGATGGTTACTGTCAGATGTACGAGCGTAAGAAAAGGAAATATTTGAATTCACTAGTCTATGCAGGAAACATAAAGGCTAATGCTAGTCTTGATGTAAATATCTTGCCGGGAATTTTTTTTTTCACAAAGCAGCAGTTCTTAGGGAGAATCTTTCAGAGTGTAACTTACTCCTTACTAGGGGAACATGAATGAAATGGGGATGATTCAGCGTTGTGTATGTGGTATAGCGGGTTCCTGTTGTAAATGTCATGGGTGATTGGACTAAGGAATATGCCTTGTCACAACACGTCATGGATATAGCAATAGAGAAGCGAGAAGCTCGCAACGTTCCATCTGTATGAAAGGTGTTTTAGGAAAATAACACGTCACCTACAAGAGATTTTAAACTCGAATCAGGCAAGTGAGGAATGCGTAATTTAGATATGGCAGCAATACTCCATTATATACTCTTCCTCAGACGCGCCGTGCAGAGACACTCTCCCGCAGACGATGTTACACAACCCCTCATCATGATTGAAGACGTGTATGCATAACAAACCCTCTTGTAGAATAACCGAGTACGCTGAATACCAAAAAACTCGGCCATTGCCTATCATAGATCCATGGTAATAAAATGCGATTGTTCGTTCGTCCCGTGTTGTCGAAGAAACTTACTATGTTCAAGATACCCGGAAACATAAATTTGTTTCATTTAAACCGAGAATAAATTCCTACAACAGAAAGGACCTGTTTGAAACACACATGATTTACAAGGCAGCTCGTTCAGTTTAGAAATAAAAGATCAATAGTGGAACAGATACAGACAACATTGACTTATTTCTCCAAGACAACATCTAATGCAACAGACTTTCGCTGGCCTGACGACTTCAACCGGATGCAATCAAAATCAGTGGTAATCAATGCATTTCTCAAGGTGGGCGTGATATTGAAAATGTACAAAATGACAATCAGTAATCAACTCGCTCAATGTTATTGTCCTTAATTGGCCTGTCTCAGTCATGTGAACGACATCGTTGGGTGCGGTGAGATGGTTTTGTGTCCTAATGATCTTGGTGGGAAACGTCACGTAAAGGCGACGAATGATTGGCTGCTCCGTAATTACGTCATTGAGATTAGGTCTAGACTGGAAAAAGTTTAGCACAGTGAAGTCGACTATTGGACTGGATAAAAGTAAGACGGTAAGTGAAGATATTGGGATATAGAAGCAATAGAGATTATCAGAGATGAGCGGACAATAAACAGATTCCTTCTTCCTGGATGTCGTTATTAGTAATAATTCAATACAAATAGACAATATTATTGCATATAAAATGCAGGTTGTAAAATCGCATCGAATGTCCAGTGTCTTGGTGCGATGTCCAGATAACAAAGAGGTGTTTGGGTGCTTAATAAACTTTGATTTCAAATACTTGAAATGAAAGAAAATGTTTAAGTTAAATTCCCAGATCAATTCTGTGACAAGACAAATTGGTATAAGATGAGAAGTGGGAAAAAAAAGCTTAGTTTTTTACTGACGCGTTTCGCCTTCCGACTTTTTCCAGGCAATAATGGAATTTTTTCTTCCCATGCCGACAATATAGTAAAATTCCCAGATCAATTCTGTGGACAAGACAAATTGGTATAATATGATAATTAGAAAAGAAAACTAAGCGTGTTTTTCCTATTGTCATCTTACACCATATATATATATATATATATATATATATATATATATTTGTGCGATGGGTATATTGTCGCCACTTATGTTTTTAATTTCGTACCTGTGTGTTTGTTTTTGTCGACTGCACATTATATTAGTGTTAGTGAAAAATGCACCCTGACGCAATTCACTCCACCAGAAATTTGTAAACTATGCTGTACTGCTTAGCATTCGCACCGAAAGTTCCAGCACGAACATTCCAGAGTATTTGGGTGCCAATCTGTGGACACTGCAGAGGATCCGGAAAGAGTTGAGTGAGTAATTGTGATTACGATGGTACGACAGCTCAAAAAACTCATTGTGATCGTTCTGATAACAAAAAGAACTCCCACATTTGTGAGTGAGGGCCTCAAACTCAAAACAAAGGCCTACATCAACTCCGTTGAGGAGTTAGTGCTGCCTTAAATCAAGAGAGTGGCTGCTGGTATACACTATATCTGGCAAAAGGATTATGCACCAAGCTACACAATTAGGAGAACCAAGTCATGGCTGTTAGACAAATTTTGCGATCCAAAGATTAACTGATAGCAAGGATTATGGCAACATACACGAACTTGTCTGGAACCAGTGGTTGAAGCCAATGGCGATTTTATTGAATAAATTTCCTCTTTAGTATTTCAAGATATTTGTGTAATTTTGGTAAATATATCTGTTAAAATGAGAGGTCAGTGTTATTTTCATTTTTGCGTAATTTAGACAATTTATCGCTCGCATATATATATATATATATATATATATATATATATATATATATAAAGCGAAAATAAATTATTGTCAGTTACACGATTTTACATCTGAAATTGGTTCTTTGCTGGAAAGAACATTGGCTTAGGGCGAGTTTGTTTTATTTACGGAGATATTAGTTTATCGATCTAAATCTTATATTCACGAAGCACCCACCCACGCACATATATATTAGGAAGATGCTAGTGGAATAGCCTTATAGATTGAAGTGCCCTGCTAAACAAGGCTTATTTACTACTATTACTATAATTATTTACGTGTTGAGTCAGAAAGGAAACGAGAGGTAGTTTGGTAAAATGGTTCTGACATTAGAGTGTACCAAAAGCATAGTTTCTTCCTGCTGAATAATGCACTTGTCATACATCGACACTCGGTGAATATTAAAAGTCCCCCCAAAAGTCTCAAATCTTGTGTCAGCCATTATCTCTAAATATCTTCATTATATGTCCCAGATTTTAGTGGCTTACGGCCAGATCAGGTTGAAACATTGGTTCCTGTGCGATCACAGAATTTAAGCAACGTCAAGCGGGATCACTATCTAGATACGTGACCGCTAGGTGTTGTAAGCTTGGATGTGTATGGTGTAATGGATAATGACTTCGAATTGTTGATTGGAGAGCACAGTTCCAATTCCAGATGCGTTAGTTATACTCACTTTCAGACAAATACTATTGGGAAAGGTATGAATCCACCTTTTCTCGCCCCAGCTATGGGTCAATAAGACCGGTCTCACTAAAACCGTTATCGCCCTCCCCACCAAAAAATAAATAAATAAAATAAAAAGAAATAAAATTGCATCCAAAATATTTAGACCTCGGCATTAAATAACCAACAGAGGTAGCGTCATGGATCACAACACAGACAGAGGTCGAGGTGTAGTCGAGTTCATTACATTCATTTACGTTGCCAAATGACTACTCAACAAACATACGACAATTTGACACTAACACTCAGCCATTGCGACCCCATAAGGATGTCAAATACAATTATATATACCTAACATTACAAATGTAAAATAAAATAAGCATTATCATAAAACTAAATTAGAATCATAATTCTATGTTTAAAACCATTTTTAAATAAGAATAAGAAACACTGGCAGTAATGAAATTGGACAGGTACAATTTATAGTGTTTGATTACCAAACAAGGGGTACGCGTTATGCGCGAATAGAAGCATTTTCCCCACATTTTCAGCACAATTTTATGGGTTTGCATTATAGATGAAGGCGTATTATACATAAGGAATTACGGTATATAGTGAAATATCTTTGCTGACGAACAGAATTTTATCAGAACAATAAAAATCGTTCATCGCACAAAGAATGGCTAACAAAAATCTATATTACGCTAAATTGTTAAAACCAAAATATAACGATTAAAACATGGCCATCGCTGAAGAATAGACAAATAGTCGGCTCCCTGTACCACTTTAGTAATTACCTGCATCACTTGGCTACCTTTAAAAGAGCCATATCAGGCTAAGAATGGAATACAGTTGTCATAATTTGGCGGGAGCAGCACAGACTACACTTTCCAGCCTCGATAGAGTCCAAAAGGAGTCACAGATTCCTTGACGGGGACGAATTATTTTACACCCTCCAATCTATCTCTCACAAGCGGGATGTGGCAAGTATGTCGCCCCTCTATCGCTACTTTCACGGAAAGTGCTCAGACAAACCACAATCCATCGTTCCGCCTGTTCAAACCTTCACGATAAGCATACGCCATGACACTTACATTGTAACAAAACCTCACCACATTCTCTCCGTATTCCATCGATGAGAAATAGGGTACAATCGAACAGCTTCCAGCGAATCACTGCTCTGTGGAACCGACTCCCAAGAGGGTGTTTCCCCGATCACTACAATCTTAACTTGTTCAAGTCTAAGGTTAACGGTTATCTTCCTCTGGTATCCGTACAAAATGCCTCCTAATGTAACCCTCTACATCGAGTGCCTCCCGGGCTTTTTACAGGTTTGGTTTGCTTTACGGTATACCAACCTCAATAGATTATTTAATGCCTACAAGATTTTTATTGCGGGTAATTTTTTTTTTTTTTCAAAAATATATTGCTGGTTAAATTTTCTTTTTAAATGTAATTCTGGTAATGTCTTGCCGATAATAAATTTTCTTCAAAAATTTATTCCGCGTAATAATTTTTTTTTACTAAAATGTATTGCTGGTATTAAAAACTATATTTACACTTTCATAGTGTTTTGAACCCAGTTTGGAATGTTAACTATTTGTCCATAGCTGAGACCCTAACAGGTGCTTCCATCTCAGGTCAGTGTTCAGATGAGAACACTAGCATTTAAGAGGTGGTTCCACGTTCTTCAAAACCTGATCAGAGGCCTTGCTGTTGGATATAGTTTAGCGTCATAGCCAGGACGTGTCTTTTACAGGGTGAAAGACATACAGTACAAAGAAAAAGATAAACCGATTAATTTGTCCTCTCACATCAGAGTATAAATCGAGGATAGAAATTTGCGCACAGTGACCAAAGATATAAGTTGCGGCAGATATACCTCCCACAGTAGTAAGGCGAAACCTCGATTGTAACTAATACCTTACCATTATGCGCACCCTGTATATAAAAGTTTTTAATTGTTATAATTACGCATTATCTATTTACAGTAATATAAGTTTATGTTACTTATCGTTGTTTTTTATTAATTACATATATATATATATATATATATATATATATTCGGATTATTCTCCTCATTGTTCTTATCACCACATTTCGGCCATTTTGACTTCCTCAGGTGTATATCGATCTGGGTAACTTACAGCGATTTACGAACTGAACCATTTATTTAATCTACGGCGTAGACTGTGAATGCCTAGGGATATAGCCTAGTTCTTATCCTATTTAGGACTGTTCAGTTATTTGTCGCGTGTTTCAACTGAATGCATGTACATATTGCCTGATCCTAGGATTGAACTCACAACCATTGTGTCACCAAATTTAACAACCAACGCATTTACCGTATTCCACTAAGCCATTGTCCCTTCGGACAACTGCTGGAGTAAATAACCTTAACTGCTGATTTCTCTACCACTGCCTGTCACATTTTGACTACTGCTTCTGGGATTGAAGACTTGCTGTCATTGTCTTTCTTTATTAGCGGCTTCCATATTGTATTTATTTCTATGTTAGGCCTGCTAAGGAAGTGCACATAGCATAGGTTATACGCCGATTCCTTTCGGCATCTAACTCTGCAGTGTCCAGTATTTTCACTTCATCCAACAGGGGCTGATGACCAACCCTTTTATTCTATATATGATCAGCCATGCTCAATTTCTCGTCTTACCTTTCACTACGGCTTTTCGATGTTCCTCCACCTGAGGAAAGTCGGAGGGGGCAAAGGTCGAAATGTTCTGATAAAAAATCCAATAAAGATGAGCACAGTATTCTGAACATAAATAGTTTAAGTAACTCCTCGTAGAAGAAAATTAAACAAAACTATGTTCGTATCGTTTCTTTCATTCTTTATTACGAATGGTCTTTTGATGCCTGCTTTTATTGCTGTAATATGCAATGTAAATATTATTTTACATTCCTTCTATAATATTTTACGTATTAAAAGTTAAAATATAATGAATTATAACAGTTAATGCCTAAAGACGACAACAATCTAAGATCGTATTCAAAGCAGGACAATAATTCTAAAGAAGCACTTTAAACTTCAAGCGGTAGGTGTTGCTGTTTTAAAGTGATTTTGGACTCACAATTTTTATATTGGACATTTAGTTTCTGTTGGTCTATTTTCATCAATAAATCTACTTTGACCATTCTCTAGCGGGTGCAAGACACCTCAACACTGCCGACACAACACCGCGGACTATGCGCCGGCAAAACTCAGAACGAGAAAAACCTAATTGTTTTTTTAATAACCGAATAAAAACAATTTATCAATCATTAATTAGTGAATATTTCTCTACGACTTTATTGAAATGACTGAAAAAATATTCACTAATTAAGATTTTAATCCAAAGTTACTTTTATTCAGTTACAAAAATGTCCTGTTGTCGAGTTGTCTCAGTCCCGACATTGTGTTGCCGGTGTTCAGTTGTCCCGTCATGTCTCTGGTTACATATAACCGTCGAAGAATCTGGACTAGTAAAATAGTTTCCGTATATGTATTTAAACTACAACCTAATTCGTCGCTCCATTATTTAGGCCATGTGCCAGATTGTGTAGTATCAATTCTTTTTGGTCGAATAGATGCTTGCATAATTAAAGATTAGAGGGATACTGCTTGTCTCAAACTTAAGTCAGGTCGTTATTTTGTAAAAATGCCACGGTATAAATATTTTTTTCAATCCTATCGATTTCTATCTATTTACCTTGATTTGTTGACAGATATATCAATCCAACCCTAATGATACCTACTTCCCACGCTGATTTTAAAATCGAGAAGAGAAACCTTTTTAATTTGATTTCCCTTTTAAAAAAAAAAAAAAAAAAAAAAAAAATCAACTTTAACAACAAAATATGATCTTTAATTTCATAATTAAGTGTCACGATTCAACCTGCTGTTACAAAGTGACCGGGCATAATGTGTTTTCTATTCTGCCTTTCCTCTTGTCTTCCAAAATGTCCATCGCATGGTACAGTAAATGACAGTAATGTCCAAACCATGGCGACCATTAAAACGGTAGACCATAGTAGAGCGGCATTAAAACCCTATCTATATGGTAATTAGATGACTTCATCTCCACCCGTCCGTAGATGCTATTGTAAGACACGGGATTCCTTTCGCCAGCAGACTTACTGGGTAACATCCAAAGACAAGTTACATATTTTATCTGCTAATCATTAGGAGACATAAAATAAAAAAAAATAATGATCTTTTATAAGCATCACTTCGCTGCAACGAAATAACAACTTGGCATTATTTGTTTGTTCTTTGTTTAGCGACATAGAAATGATACGTAGGCTATTTATAGACGAAATAATTTTCTAGGGAGCATTAGTAATTTCTTTTAAAAAAATATATATTGCTGGTAATATTTTTTCTTGAAAATATATTGCTGGTATTTATACTATTACAAAATATTTTTATACTTTAACGGTCTGTACTTGACCAGAGTTTGGGTCTTCAGTATTTGCTCATAGTTGAAACTGTAGCAAGTGCTAAACCCGGGTCAGGCTGTACCTGGAAACCGCAGCATTTAAGAGCTGGTTTCATGTTCCTGAAAACCTTCCTGTCAGAGCTCTTGTTGTCGAATGTAGCTTAGTGTCAAAACGAGGACGCATGTTATGGGCTTTATTTATAAGGGATAGACAATTAAGTGTCGGTTTGAAAATTTGTGAAAAAAAAAAAGGGTCATATATATATATATATATATACACACAAGATTGTACCTGTATTTGTTTCAAATTCGAACGTGCTGAGGAAAAAAAAAATCACGTCTTAGTTTGAAAAAAAAAAAAAAAAAAAGGGTGTTCAAACAGTTTGACAGGTGAACTGATGAAAAAGACAAAGCAAATTTGCGAGATTACGAGAAATTTTCTTGAAATCGTTTTTACAGGAATTAGCCGAAGATCCTAGAAGAAAAAAATAAAAAATAGCGATCCTATGCGAAATCATTTTTGATATCAAATAAGGAGAAAAATTAAATTAACAAGAGAAGAGCGTCTAAAATCATGTGAAAGTTTCATTTCTCTTCAACCAATCAGCGTTCAGATTTTCGCCAGTGTCAAATTACTCGCTGATTATTCGCCCTTAAAGAAGTGCTTGGCATTTTGCAAGAACTTCATTTCAACTCTCCAAGAAAGCTAAGTATTCCTCGTCATTACCATTCATCGTTAATCTTCTTGCCGTGCGTAAACCAACTGTTCATATTAACCCTGAATTTCCACGGTATTATAAAACATCAAACAAGAATTTTAGCAACTCAAGAGAAAGAAAATTCTACAGGTACTCCAAGAAGAGCAATGGAAGATACCGGAATACAGAAAGAAACATTTGCAGCCTGAAAGTGCCCGAATTTCTTTACATCGGGCAGTTGACAAAGGGAAGAAATGCTGCAAGGTGAAACAACAAGGATGGCTGCAGAAGATCAGAAAGAGCTTCAGAAGGAAAAAAAGTAGGTTTGAGTAATGACAAAGACTTCGGGTAGCCAGAGCCAGGTCCGCTGCTCTCAGAGCAAAGACAGGAAAGACTTGAGGCTGCTAGAGCTAAGAAGCCTGCAGGCTAATCGACCTATAGTATGAGGCAAAAATGGACGCACCCATAGGAAGTCGATTTTTTATATTTTTACCAAGACAACTGCATAATAGAATTCGTTTCTTAATACAGGGTATTTATACAGGTGTACATTAGAAAAGTCAAAAATGATTTGGTAACGATAATGATCCTAAGCATACTGCCTTAATGAATAAACGTTATCTAGAGAGGAAGTGCGACGAGGGCAAATTGCAACTCTTCCAGTGGCCTAGTCAGAGTCCTGACTTTAACCCTACTGACAACCTTTGGGCAGTAATGGACAAGCGTGCTCGTAATAGGAAAGTTAACATAGAAGATGAGTTCTTTCGCGAATTAAATGAATGCTAGAAAAAAATCTAGCGAATAACATTGACCTACTAATAGATTTAGTCTATAGCATGCCACGAAAAATTAAGGCCGTTATTAAAGCAAAAGGTTACCAAACAAAAATACTAAATCATTTTTTGACTTGTATAATGTACATATGTACACCTGTGTTAGAACCCTGTATTAATACACGGATTCCATTACTCATTTGTCTCGATAAAAATACAAAAATTGACTTTCTATATGTGTGTCCATTTTTTTGCCTCGTTCTGTAGTTCATGTCATGAGCCAAGAGACGAAGGACTAGAGCTAACAGAGCTGGGTCTTCTGCTAACAGGATAGGAGAGACTCCTGAGCAAAGAGATGAAAGACATATTGAATCTGGAGGGCTACTCACAGATCAGCTCAAACTCCTGGACAAAGGCAAAAAGGCAGCAGGTTGGCATAACTTGAGAACGGAGAAGAGCTGCTCTCACCTGGGTGCAGTGGCATCGTGCTGCCTTTAACTGTTACCCGAGGCATGCCTACGCTTTTGAAAAGCAAGTCTAAAGTAAGTCTGAAACCAAGAAGCTTGACGGAGAAATTCTGAGAATTTGTTGTTCGAGTGACAAATTATTGGAAAATCCACCAGAGGCTTTGAAGCTGCTTATTTCAGGCACCACCCAAGAATCAAAAGACTTTTTGAAGACCAATGCAAAGTATAATTGCGCTTTTAAAATGATTTAATTCGGGGCTAACATTAGGGAAGGTAGTTTTGCGCCCACTTTTAAAGTGCAGGGTTATGTGTACCATAGAATTGGATTACTACGACGATTATTTCTTCAGGTATATTTTTTGGCAACTTCCAAGAACAAGAAGTCAGGCTTCATCTTATTTCATCTGACACTAGGTTTGAGCTTACACTGAGACTGCAATAGATGATACATTGTTGAAGTAGAATATGTCAAAAAGTTTAAATGGGCTCCAGAAAGTGCACCTACTCAAAACTTTAATGTGGCCATTGGAACAGACAAGAGACCCACTGGACAGCATCCGAGACAGTTTAATGAACCCTTCTTCAATGAAATAGCAGCGTTTTTCCATAGTGACCGACATAAGAGACATTTTGTTCTAAATTTGCTTTGATTGTTTTGTTTTACGGCATATCAACCTCAATGAGTTATTTAATGCAGACACTTTATTGCTGGTAATATTTTTTCCTTCAAAAATCTATTTCTGGGAATATTTTTCCTTGAAGAAATCTATAGCTGGTAATATCTTTTTCAAAAAAATGTATAGCTGTTTGTATTGCTGGTATTTTTTCAAAAGTATTGCTGATAATTTTTCCATCAAAATTATTACTGGTAATAATTTTTTTATTATTATTACAAAGTATTTCTGGTATTAAAACCTATTTTTACACAAGTTTGGGTGTTAACTATTTGCTCATAGCTGGGATCTTAACAGGTGCTACCACCCTGGATCAGGGTGAACCTGTGAACACCAGCGATTAAAAGGCGGTTCCACATCCCTCAAAATCTCCTGATCAGAAGTCTTGCTGCCGGATGTAGTTTATCGTCTTACTCAGGACGGGACCTTATTCTAAAGTGGCGGAATGGGACACAGATCTCAAGGTGATCTTCGGTATCCTTTGCTATTTGATAATGGGGAAGATGATTACCATCGTAATCCAAGCAATCCGAAGGGTATGTTAAACAAAAAAGTATCGTGTAAGGAATTCTAAGCGCATCGTTCTATGACGTATGGCAGCTGATTCAATCATCTTTTTTAGCAGCCATATCAACTGCATATAGATAAAAACATCTTGAAAATGATGTAGTCTGAGAGGCCGTATTTCATTAAAAGCAATCAAAATGAAACTGCGATCGGAGAGTTATATTCATTTGAGAGATGCCATAAACTATGTTGCACCAAGCAATCATAGGCAGCTCTGCATTCTACCATGAAGGACGTCGACACATGCAGGAAAAGAAGCAAGGTGTCATAACCTATGTACCCAACTATGGTAGGCCAGATCTGTTCGTAACCTTTACATGAAACCCGAAGTGGAAGGAGATTAAAGAACTGGTTTCTGTACCAAAAGATCAAAGATAGACCCTCGGTGGCTTTATTATTTTGCTTTGGTGGCTTTATTATTTTGCTTATTTGAACCAGTTTTTATTACGTCTTAGATTAATATCTGAAGAGGCTGGTGTTTATTCCATTATTGTGGTGTCTTTGAAACTTTGAATGTGGGCAATAGTTAACTTTGAAAATATGAATGCGCTTGCATGGAAATCCTCTTGAACTTCCGACTAGATTTATCTCCCTACATCTTCTGAACATTCCTGAATCTGGAATCTCCTTTGTAATGCTGTGGGCGATATGAATCAAAACCTAACGAAGCAGCTGCATGAAAATACTGAAAGAGAAGTTTAGGAAAGATGAAAGGGAATTTAGGAAAGGTTGTCAGGTTCCTGATAGAGTTCTTTGACGAGAGGAAAGGGGGAAAACTTTTTACATTCTATTATATAGGAATGAAGTGTCGCTGCCGACACTTGTGCTTAAACATACACCGCCAGTAAGTAAACACAGGCGATCTCATTACTGAATTAAGTGGACCACGTGACCACGCATATAATGGAAGTCTCGAGACGTCTGGCCTGTTCGCTATCTCTAGTCTATTCTCTATACTATTCTTATAGAAGTGCTGGACCAGATTCCTTTTCGTCGGTGCTGCGCTAGATGAAAAAGACAAGAGAATCGGCAATGAGAAATGTAAATCCAGATTACCGACATTTAAAAAACACAGTTTGAAGCATTTGTAATGAATTAATATCTTTAACGATATTTTTCTCAATATTTTCGGTGTAACCACCTCATGTCATAAAATAACCTGATCGAGATTCTCATATAGACGTCATGAATTAGATCTAACACGTTTAGAGAAGTCTAAACTAATGAGGAAGGGAAAACAAATTTCTAATACGCTACCTAAATCCTATAAGTGACCATAAAGGCTAAATAAAACTACATAAGTTAAATCTAATCTACAGGGTGTCCTAAAAATTGACATTTTAAAAGGAATTATCTTGAAAATTAAGTCTAGCTCAATGAAATTGAAAAGTTTACGTGTTGAACATCATAAGTTTATTATGGGACCGATTTCATAAAGTTTTCAATATGTGCATCGCTTGTGACATGGCATACATCATGTCTATAGTTAAGCTATTGCCAAACACAATGTAGATGTCTTCGGTAACATTATCTAATGAAGAAGTAATTCTCTGCTCGAGTTTATCAGGAAGAGGGGGAACACTGACCAGCCCCTTCACATATCCCAATAAAAATCTCACGGGAGTGACCGCGGCGGCCATTTCATCTCCACCACGCCCGATCCATGTCTCTGGTGGATTCTCACTGAGATAAGCACATTGTTTTTGGAGCGAGCACTTTGACAAAAAATTTACCAGTAAAGAAGAATTCACTTATCACCATATTTGTACAAGGACGCACAACTGTAAAATTTAAATTCAAACTCAGCGTTGCGACTGCTCGCTCCAAAAACAATAACCCATTTCTAATAGCATTTTTCGGATTACAACAATACATATATTTTCGTTGTCCTCTTATTACTGAGAGTAAAAATGAACAAAATCTATTCCATACCTGAGGATGTCTGTAGGAACAGACGAAAGCTTGTAAAAATAATGAGAACTTATGCAACAGAAATTTATAAAAACAAGGATCTTTTCGTTCATAAACAGGTTGGGGGTTTTTGTATATTATTTGAATTGTTCGCGACGATGGATTTCTCGCCAATTAAATCATTAACCTTTGTATTTGTTTTTTGTATGAATAATTCATGAATTTGTAAATTAATTGCACCTTTATTGAAATTACATATCTATATATATATATTATATATATATATGAAATCTTGTTATAATGCTCGTATTAGCTCATAGTTTCTGGTTAATAACATAAGGCAAACAGTGGATCAAAAGATTAGTGAAGAAAAGGTTTAATCACATGAGGGACAGATTAATTATACAATAGACAATATGGTAGTTCAGTTCAGCAATACGTACGACATAACGCTACGCCCGTCCTTGCACCCTCTGTTCCCATGGGCAGACGTCCTACTCGAAGTGAATAGACGAGTCACTTTCCAACAGTTAATAGGGGAAGGTCGGTCGTCTTTCTACACAACATATGCGCGCGCGCATGTGTATTTACGAACATATTTGGGTACCAGATTAAAGTTCCGATCCTGTTTGGAATTTTGTTCAGATAAAAATCTCTTAACGCTATAAATCTTTCTGTGGAATAAGCTTTTTTCTCGAAATACATTTTGCATACCAGAATTTGTTTTTGGAAGGGTTGGCTTTTCATTTTTTTTTGCGGGGTGGGGGGCATTTTCTTGAGTGTTGCAATGAAAATATAGACAGCTTTTTAATTTGCAATATAAAAAATATAGAAGAAAGATCTCTAAATTTCCTAGCAACATCACAAAGAAATTAATACTTCTCAGTTATATCTGTATTTGAATGTTAATACTTGCTAAATCATCTGTAGAAATTGTTTAAAAAGTCAAATTGATGAAGCACCGTCATGTCTTTGTTAACAACGAATACGGAATAACGATTTTTAATGTCTATATATTTGTGGTCTTCGTGATACTGTATTAGTTAAAATCGTGACTTACTGATAGATATTTTATTTATTTGCTTTCTTTAGAATATTTTTTTCCAAATCCTTCAATAATAAAAGATGGCGATATTGATGCCTACGTAGTTTTAAAAGGAAGCACAATTTTAAAACATTTCATCAGATTATTATTAAATTTTCTATTTTTTTTAAAATTCGGCTTACCTGTTGAATAATTATTTTACAAGAAGGCGGCAAACATCATCAAAGACTTACCTGCAAGAAAAAGAAAAAATTGATATCACACATTGGTAAACAATCGGATGTTACAGAGATGGAAATAAAACCGTTGGAGAGAGAAAAAAAAAATGAAAAGAAATTGTAAATGACATGATTGGTATTCAGATAATCGCGTTAACTCTTCTATTCTTTAAAGTAGAACTCTGAAATTAATTCCAAGAAAGCATGTTGGTTAAACAAATGCTCACAGTGGGATTTATTTGGAAATTCTGTCCACAAAATTGAAACGAATATTTTGAACAAATTACTATTTTGTGTATCTCAAAAAAGAATCGATTGCATACTAAATTCTCCTGATTCCACGTTAATATTTTAATTTCTTTAATATAAAAACTTTCAGTATTGCCACGCAAAGCAAATGGCAAGCTTCACTTTGGTGTCATTTAGCAAGCAGACGTATTGAGTTAAGGTCATCTTAATCTGTAGGGTTGTCCCATTGTCCCAACCCATGTTGTTTGTAGCATACTGCGTAGAGTGAATTGTTGTTATATTGGGTTGGCCAAAATTTTCCTTCGTTTTATTAATTAATGTTCTTATAAATAAGCGAACGAAAGTTTACGCTAACCAAATGCTTTAATTTATTCGAATAATTGTTCACATCTTGATTATTATCTTTGGAGGGGCACGATGAAATCATTTATTCCGGCTCAGATTTAGGAATCAGAGGAGCAGAGTTCGAATTTCAGTCGATTTCATTACATTCATTTACGTGCTAATAACCATGGGAAAGGTATGATATCTATTCTCTACCCCTGTTGTTAAATAGGACAGACTGTTCTATAGCCTTGGGTGGTAACCGGTCTAGGAGAAGGAACAACGCTAAATTCAAAACTTTATGCAGCCCTGGTGAAGCACATACTATGCAGTTATGGAAAGGATCGTTCATATTGACTCGATCCCGACTACGGTCGACATATTTTTATGATTATTATAACAGTTGTTATAATAATAATAATAATAATTATAATAATTATATAGTGTAACCCGGATATAAGAGAGTTGTCTGGACCGAAGAAGAAGTCTCTTATATCCGGGTTTGGTCTATTTTATATACATTAACACAGGCTCTAATTTGGAACCAGAGAAAATCTCTTATATCCGAGTTACACTGTAAATATATATATATTTCATGATTATAATAACAGTATAGACACAACGTTTCGACCTCTTATCGTCTAGCTATCCTCATGTTTCCCCTATTGAGCTTTTATGGGGTATCTGTTGATCGCTACGTCATTTTCTTTCTGTGATATCAGTTGCAGCTAGAAGGTGAAGGAAATTCTTTTGAAAGAGCGATAACAACTTCTGGACTTGAGAAACCGTTTTTCCAAAGATCGTGTCTTATGAGAAAGATGTTATAAATTTCTACGGAGAATAACACTGGCTGCACGGTCAAAGGTTTCCTTGTAAGGAAACGGCTATTATTACTTTTTGATTATCATCTGTGAGTTGCTATAAAGTTTTGCGTATGATTAAGTGGTTTTCTTTTGCCTTTACGGCAGTTTGGAACAGGAAATTTATGTGAATTTAGATTGACTGACGGAGAGGCAAGTTTAATCGGTCATTTAACATATAGCTGGAGTTTGGAGAAGAGATGGATTTCCCAAGGGTATGCGAAAGTTATTGTAACAGTCTGAACAGAGATTTGAACTCGCCTCGCCGATTCTGCTTTTCGGGTCGATAACAGCAGAACTCTCCGTGCATCAGACAAATAGCCGTTGAATAACTGGAAACATCCGAAGTATACATTTACTAGGGTTGGTGATAAAATTCAAGAAAGACTATGAAAATGTAATAAAACACCGATTAACGATTGGGAACATGTATTTAATAAAAATATTAAAAAAAAAAAAAAAAAAAAAAAAATCACGAGGCACGTTGCCATTATGCTTAAAGCATCAAGTTTATAAAGAATATATCATAGCAAATACATTGCAGTAAGGCGAAACATGGATATTAACAAAACGCTTAATACATACACAAAAAGAACAATCTAAAGAGAAATGCGAGAGAAAACTTTAAGAGTCTAAAAGATGTTAACAGACCAGATGAAAAGGCTCGTCTGCAGTCGCTTTCTCACAGACCTGCAGTCGCCTCCCCGTCTTTTCTACAAATACTTTCACGGTAACTGCTCCGACGAGCTACTTTCGCTAGTTCCCAGACTGCATAAATTTAAACGTGCTACTAGGCTGGCATCACGGTCCCACCTTATCACTGTGGAAACGGTTAAATGTAGCCGTCACTACTATTCCAATAGCTTCATGTCACGCACCTCCCGCCTGTGGAACTTCCTTTCACTTGTTTCCTTGACAACTATAGTCTCCAACTATTCAAATTTAATGTCAATCGACATCTCCAGAAACCTTGATCTATTCTCTGTCCTTCTGTTCATCATTTCCGCTATCACCTCTGTTTACTCTTGCTCCCAATCTCTAAACTTGCGTGCTAGTGGCATCCCGCCTTTTTTGAAAAAAAAAAAAAAAAAAAAAATACTATGTTGAGTTGAATCATAATCAATGGATAACAAACGAAATGAAACAAAACGGTTTTCATTTAATCACCACAGAGAATCGTTTCTGCTTGCCATCAGCATGACTGAAGCTAAACTCCAGGAGAGCAAAACGCTATGCCTTCTTGGCTTCACGCTTCCCTCTGACATGAAATGGACTAAATATAACGAATCAATTGCTACGTCTACTACAAGGAAATTTAGCTCAGTGTCGTCCCAGAAACTCTAACGCGGATATACCTCAAGGCTATATCCTTGGGCCTATGCTATTTCTGATGTTCATTAATGATCTTCATTAATGATCTCGATGTCATCAGTTCCTAAATCGGTAGGTATGCAGATTACGCTACAATTTACTCCTGTCTTAGTAAAAAATACGATAGATCTGACAAAGTAAACCTGTCATCTACTCTTGGAAAAGGACCTCTCATAATTGGTTAACTGGCGAAAGTAACGGCTTGGAAATTTTAACGCCTCCAAAACAAAACTGCTTTCATCACGTGAGAGACTCTTTTCTGACTGCCAACAGCATGGCTGGTGCTAAACACCAGGAGAACAAAACCCTATGACTTCTTGACCACACGTTTCCCACTGACATGATGTGGGGTGACTATATCGAATCAATTGCTACGTCGACTGCATTGAAATGTGGTTCACTATGTCATACAAGAAAAAAGTTTTTCTGATCAGAATCAATCTTACACAAAATCTACCATTAGTTCGTGCATTGAATACTATTGTCATATCTGGTCTGCTGCTCCTGTTGAATATCTCGAGATTGTCGACAAAATCCATAGAAGGGTCTCTTATTTAATCGGTCATGACCCGGCATTTCGACTTTAGTGACCTTCTCACCGATGTGACGCGAATTCCATCTGACTTTTATCCAAATATTTGCAAGACAACTGATCTGAAAAGTCTTTTTTTTCTCTTGGTGTTCCGTCTACATTCATTTAAGCGCGCTACTAGATTGGTAAATAGATTTCACTGTTTTACTGTTAACGTAACCAGGACATGTAAGTTTCTTTTCCAGTGATTCCCATTTGTGGAACTCTTCCATTTCTTGATCCCCTGATATTTACAATCTCCAAAAATTTAATCGCAGCGTCAATTGCCATCTTTCGTTTTTTGAACCCTGTTCTTTTGTTATTTCCTCAATCCTCCCCCATTCTCAGTTTTATTCTTTTCACTTCCTCCGTTTTAATGGCATTATCCCTTTGCTTGGAGTCAAACGAATATAGAAAAAAGAAAACAGACAACATAGAAAGAATAACTTAAGACGATAAAGAAAGACAGGATCATACTGTAAATAGATGGGTTAGCTTGGCGGATTTTAGCTAATATGAACCATTGTTTGCATATTTAATATCGAAATCGCTTTTGTATTCTGCTCGACTCTATAGATAAACCTTTGTCCGTTTTGTACTAGTTGAGTCTATAGGTAAACGTTAATCTGTTTTTTTTTTTATTATACTTTAGTATATTAAGTAAAAAAAATGGCTGGGATCTATACTTGAATTTGCTTCTATCAACCCGGAACATATTCCCAGCTTGCTGTAATACTTCAAAATCCAAACCCACAGTCTTCTCACTACCTTGGTTGACCTCATCCATTTTCTCTATCTGGCCATATTAGAACGTGTACGCCATCTTGCCTTGGGTCGCCTTCTAGTTATTTTCCATTGTCTTGGTGTCCACTCAATTGCTAATTGCCATCTCTTGTTTGAGCGGCGTAGCCATCTCTATTCTTGCCATTATTGAAGGGCTCGATTATGTCTTTCACTCCTGTTGTTGCTCTTCCTGTTACGTAAGGTGATGCCGAGCAAGACAGGTTACATTTTACGTTGGTCAACTACAAGAGCCTCTGCAATGACAGTGTTAAGCGGCCATGTTTCACTTTCATATGTCATCGCCGACAGAAAGTATTCATTAAACTACTACTTAACCTAAAGTTGATAGTAGAAAGAAAATAATTCATCCATTCTCAAGGAAATACTGCGAACGTAAACTAATCATAATTCGAACACGCATCGCTTATTTTATATTCCATTATCTTATCACCACACATCAATGCAGAAACACGGACATATATACAGCTATATTTATGGAGGTCTATACCTATTTTACGCTTATATATTTGATTATGATTGGTGTTTGATAGAGGCTTATAATAACGACGGCATTTGATGTCGTAATATATTAAACATGCTGACTAATTTGGTCTGTTCAGTTCTCATATGATTGCGAAGAAGAAATCTTATTATGTACGTTGTGTCTACCTATTTCGGTTAGTTTTATGTTGCTTGAAGTAATAATCCTCGATTAATTTATCGGATCGCATAACCCCGAAGATCCGTAAATAATTCAATTACCTTTTATTAGTATCAAGGATAGATTATGTTAACTGAGATATTATGAACCAGAGATAAATTCTGTGAATCGCTTTCTGAGCTCTTCAGTTGAACCTGATTAAAAAAAAAAAAAAGTATCAGACGTTTTACACTGATTTAACTAGTAATCCCGTGAGCACCAAAAAGCGGTTTTCAAATTTCGCATAGTTAGGCTGATTTGGATGAAAAAAATTCGGTTGCGTTATATAGGCAATTTACATATAAGCAGACATTTTTTGGGCGCCTCGAAGTGGTGTAATGGTTAACAAGCTTGTCTCGCTAGATAAGTTACGACTGAAAAGCGAGTTTGATCCTCACTAGGTTCACCATACATTCGGCCTTGTGACACATCTAAGATACACTTAGAAAATAACCATTCCTCGCACCTCCAGGCGGTGTAATAGTTAGGAAGCTTGTCTCGCTAGAACAATTACGACTGAGTAGGGAGTTCGATTCCCACTTGGTGCTCCATACTTTCGGCCTTGTGCCACATATATGCTAAGCTTGGAAAATCGCTGGGCATCTCGACGTTGTGTAATGATTAGAAAGCTTGTCTTGCTAGAATACTTTCGGCCTTGTGCCACATCTACGCTTAGAAAATCACTATAACCCGAAATTCTAAAAAAGATTACGTGCCGTATATACGCAAACAGAGTGCCAGTTGTGTGATCTGTTTTTATGTTAGAAAAAAAAAATGGCGGTCTCACTATACAGAGGTAATGTTTTTGAAGCGGTTAAGAATCATATTTTCGGTAACCGATTGCACTATGCAGTGGTAAATCTTTTCAGGAGAGGTTAAAATTCATGAAAAAATGTTCAGGTTTATACACAGTATATAAAAACTAATATTATTGCTAAATCTTTTGTAATGGCTTGGAATGGAGAAAATCAGGACATTAAATTTTGGTGAGCGTTCACTGCAAGGTGATTATTATATATATATATATATATATATATATATATATATATATATATATATATATATATATATAATATATAACTCTGTTTTGAAAAACCCTCGAATTTTTGATTTGCCAATAATCAAATCAATCTCGAGGGAAAAAAGGTTAAAAAAAAAAAAAAAAAAAAAAGAGCTAGAAACATGAAAATCTGTCGAAAAAAATCGCACAGATACAGGTTTGAAGCCCAAAGAAAAAAAAACCGATACGAGTAAGCTTTCCCTGACGATCCGCTTAGGTGAAACCTGGGTAGGTTTGTCTGGCTCACTATATATATATATATATATATATATATATATATCTGGTACAGAGGCCATCAAATCACGGCTAAAAATTATGCCAAGACTGAATCGAAGTGAACCCAGTATTACGGTTATCATTAGCACAAACGATACAACCCTCATTGGTTTAATTGTTCATTCATTCTTAATTATTATTCTAATTATATTCTACCGTGTATAAGACCAGAATTTTCTTATGAAAATTAAAGGCAAAAAGGTGTCGTATTTTTTCCCCAAGTACACTTGTCAGAAATTTGAAACAACGATTGCAAATACACCCAGAAAAATAGATGAAACACAATGTTTACAAAAGGTATTTGATATGTCGGACATACTTGCCTTTACGAATCAAAGTAATTGAGCATCTGTTGTCTGAAAGAGGGGAGGGTTACTGAAATCGATTTCATATATATATATATATATATATATATGTGTGTAAACTATTTGTTTGTTATTGAACTCCTAGGGTTTTGGAGATAGACCCAACCCATATATATATATATATATTCGGAAACTACATTATCCAGGGTACTTGGATAAGTAGATTTCATTTTGATCATAGGGGGTTTCCGAGGGATACAAATCCCTCCATTCAAATTTTTTTCCCTTTGATATACATAAAGTTTAAATTTGAAGAAGGAAATGATTCTTATCCAAAATATAGAAGGAGAAAGCCAGAAGATGGAGATCACATAATTGAGTAATATTGAAGTGCATTATTTTTCTCCACAGATTATAACACTAGTAATTTTCTTACAAAACATGTGTGACATAGAGCAAGGCTAGTAGTTAATAAAGGTGATACACGTGATTTGTTTTTAATAACATTAAATGTTACAAGTACCTTTCCCGGAAAATAAGTTTTGAAACGGAAATTCGGAGAAGAAAAACGCTATGGTTAAAAATCTGGTTTATTTATATTTTACTGATATACATGTACAATATTGAGATCTATATCGAAAATACAATGCAAAAACTCTCAATTGTCCCGTATACGAATTATACGGAGACAGTTTTCTTTTCTCCAAGGATTACTACTTTGTGGAAATGATTCCCGTTGGATAAAGGCATTGGTTAGATCCAGTGTCTAGACCCAAAGAGTCGAGAGTTCAATATCAGGCTACAGCATTAGTGAATCAAAGATCTTAGAGAGTTGAGTTAAAGGCAAATAACCGGGTCATCTAGAAGAGGCATGGCACGTGGAACTAGAAAAATCTACCCAAGTGGACGAAAAAAAGGGTTCCGTTCGATATTCCAATCACTTGAAGGCCGAAGCGTACAACGGCCGAAACGTTGTGAATATGGCAATAAAGATGAGGATAATGGTCTGAATAGTGTACGTAATCAGAATACCTCATCTCAGAAATATAGACAGACTTAATGTAGTGTTTACAATACGACCTAAGTATAATACGACTCCATGTTTCTGAAGCTATAACCTGGGAATAACATACGCCATTGCGTACAATAATTCCCCGTAGTACAGTCATCGTCATCCCTCCTTACAGTTGGTATTCAGAAGAATTGAAGGTGACTAGACATCGTAGCTGTAGAGGTCTCAACTGGTTGAACTAAAGAATTGAGCTCATCTGAGTAAAGGATTCGATTCTCAGTAGGTATTCTGTAATAGTTGCCTTGTGTCAGACTAACCTAAGCTTAGCAAATAGTATGTTGGTCTATTTATCTGCCTCCCCAAAAGGCAAATTGGATTCAAGTTCATATATTACGCGTCACTCCACACCTGTACATGTGCATAGCAATAAAAAAAATAAAAAATAAAAAAAATAAATAAATAAAAGAATACTCGTGCCCTGGGAATTTGCATCTTAGTATGCCTCAGGCATTGACCTTGACCGGAATGCCATGGGAAGACGCTGCCTTGAGGGAGGAGGCTTCTTTGAAAGTGGGCAAAAACAGAAAAGGATGGCAGGAATTCATTTCTTAAGGATGTGTAAAAAGATTATGCTAACGTATCATGAAAAATCCTCTCTTCGAGAATGTGGATTTCGGAGTACCTTTTAAGAGTTGTATAGCATCGCTAAAAACTTTTACCATTTATCTCTCTACAAGAAATAGGCTAAGAGTAATTTCTGTCTGAATTTCTGGGATGAGGAATTACCAACATTTACACTATTTATATTCGGACCGTAGTACTTATCTTTCTTGTTATCACAACGTTTCAACCGTCGTGTCTTCCGGTCTTCGTCAGTTTATATCGATCTGGGTAACTTGAGGCAATCCTGAACTGAAAAATTTATTTAATCTATGAGTATAGACTATTCTCATATTTTGATATCTTCTAGTTATTATTTTTAGTACAAGTCCGTTATTGCTTGTTTGTTTCCACTGGATCCAAGTAGACACTGCCCGAACTAGAAATTGAACTCACAATTACTATGCCGTCAAATTAACGATCAATTTAATCCATTATTGTCCGTAACCCTAGCTTAGTGGATTAAATATTCTCATTCGTTAATTATTATATTTACATATTCAATACTGATGTGAAAACAATTTGAAGAACTTAAAATATACAATTATTTATCGTGCAGGTAATCCAGTATATTTATAGATCTAAAGACTTGCCTTCTAATAACAGTAAAACCTTGGGAAACAGTCGACAGACTGTTCGTAACTGTCGAACTCTCTGCTTTGGCAGGGAGGAATCCGGACGAGGCTTTGCCGCAAGGCAAACTTTCCATCGGGGAGGTAGACAGGCCCTGAATCCGTTTATGCGGGTTCTAAGGGAATATTTTTGGCCGAGCCTACGGGCTCGGAGAAACCCACGTTAAACTCGGTCTTGTGCCACATACATCCCTCGTGGGGGGACTTTAAACATAACAGTAAAACCTTGGTGAACAGTCGACCAGACTGTAACTGTCGAACTCTGCCTCAGAACCACAGGGCAAAGTTTCGTCTCGGGAGGTAGACAGGCCCTGAACCCGTTTATACGGGTTCAAAAGGAATATTTTTGGCAGAGCCTACGGGCTCGCAGAACCCACGGTAAACTCGGCCTTGTGCCAGATACATCCCTCATGGGGGGGGCTGTTAAATATTAACAGTAAAACCTTAAAGGATGCCGCTATTTTATTTTTTACAATTGACGTTAAGACTAGTTCCAAAATTATAACTTAAATTTTTTTTATTTTGTTCTGTTTTACCGCATATCAACACCTCAATGGGTTATTTAATGCCGATAAGATTTTTAGGATAGATTCGTATGAATAGAATATGTATTCTTTGGTTTAGATTGGTTTGATTTATTTTGTTTTACGGCATCTCAACCTCAGTGAGTTATTTCATGCCGATATGATTTTTATTTCTGGTAATATTTTTTTTCAAAAATGTATTGCTGGCATTGTCTTTTTTTTCTTCAAAACTATTGCTGGTAATAATTCTTCGTTCAAAAATTTATTAAAACCTATTTTTCACTTTCATTGTATTTTGACCCCAGTTTGGGGTCAAACTATTAGCTCATGGTTGCTACCACACGGGGTCAGGGTATACCTGGGAACACCTGCAATTAAGAGGTGTTTTCATGCTCCTCAAAACCTTCTGATTAGAGGCCTTACTGTTAGATATAGTTTATCGTCTTACCCAGAACGGGACCTTATTCCAAAGCGGCGGAATGAGACCTCGATCTCAGGATGTTCTTCGGTATCCTTTGCTATTTGTCAATGTTTTATACACTATTTTATACACTGTTTTATTTGTCTTTATTTCTCTTAAAATATTGATTTACATATTAGTGTACAGTATGCACAGATTGAGATTTAAAATGGCTTCGAGTGAGTCAAGCATATTGGCCTTAGTCGGGACTATCCTTCTTTGAACCTTATTGTGGAACGGTCAATATTATCATTAGAGACGAGGTATACAGTCAAGACATTCCGATTCAAGCCCGCTGGACAGTGAGTTTACCATTAGCTGCTCTATCAAGACATACCGAATGTTTCCTTATAATGAAATGGCTATGATAATCATTAACATTATAAAATACAATAAATATAGGAACATCCTTCCGGGCATTTTTTTCAAGTAACTGCTTACTTGGAGCAAGTAAATATATTAATCGAAGTTAGAAACAACGCGGACATTACGAGACTCTTAGTTTTATGTTTTTCAACGTAAGTGATCAAATGCCTCCAAATGATAAAAATATATATATATATATATATATATATATATATATATATATATATAAGAAAAAAAAGAAAAGAAAGAAGAATAGGAAGTGAGGGCTTACAGAAACATGTTGAAATACCGATTGCCGTATGATTACCTAAGTTAAGCAAAGTCGAGACTAGTCAGTACCCAAATGGGAAACCGCTTGAGAACACTAGGTGCTGTAAGCTTGGATGTGTAGGTGGTGTCTTGGATAATGACACGGAATTGTTAATCAGAGAGCAGAGTTCCAATTACAGTCGGGTTTGTTATATTCGCTTACCCGAAAATATTCTTGTGTGACTAAACCATTATTATCTCTCAAAATAAAATAAAATTGTGTACAAAAATTTTAAGACTTCAGCATTAAATAACCCATAGAGGAAATTGATATGCCAACCCCCCCCCAAAAAAAAAACAAAAAAAAACAAAAACAAAAAAACAATCAGAATTTTAACTCATCTACTTTAGTATCCAAGGGGGCGGTTTTCTATTCCCTGACGTTGGTAAAATCATTCTTTTTCATAAAAAGAAAAGGAAATTATGCAGTGACAATGCAATGTCATGTGGAAGTGTATCTAATTTGTGAGTTCAAATTGCAACACGCTGAAAAAGGAGAAAAAAAATGAAAATTCCTCAAATTTTCCCCTAAATAAGATTCTTTTGAAAGTTGAAGAATTCGCATGTGAATGATTCGAAATCATACTGTTAGAAAATTTAACAAGATAGTGAAATTATAATTAGAAATACAACAATTGAATTTTAATAATTGAACATTGACGGGATAAATGTATTTTGAAATATTACTTTTTTTTGTTGGTTTAAAATGGTGATCAAAAGGTGACAACTGAAACATATTTAACATAATGAAGACAAATGATGAAAAGAAATAAAAACAAGACATATTGAAGTCAAGAGAGTCACCGAATGGATTTGTATGAAGGAATGGCAGCAGAGATAGGAATGATAATGGGTAGAAAATTACTGAGAGCAAAAATCTACACGGCACCTGAAGATGTATAAATTGCCAACATCCCGAAAGAAAAGCGCATGCAAAAGAAACGAGTAAGAAATTTTTAAAATCGCTCAAATTTTATTCTATTTGACATTAGATATTTCTAAAAAAAAATCATATCCAATTCATATGTAGGGATTTTCTAAGCGTTGCTTAGATGTGGCACAAGGCCGAAAGTATGAGGCACCCAGTGAGGATCGAACTGACTACTCGGTTGTAATTATTCTAGCAAGACGAACTTGCTAACAATTACACAACGCCGAGGTGCCCTAGCCAAGTCATATATAACTATTCTTTATATTAGGTTGTTTAAAAAATAATTGTATGCTTTAACAGAAAGACAAAGTTGATATAATAATGACAGCAATTCAGCAAGAAAGCACACTTTCGACTCTAGGTTTAAAGAAATCGGAGAGCCAAAAAGTTGGAAAATCTATTTTGCCACGGGTGACATTTTAGAAGGAGAGACAACATTTACAAAGCTACCATTCACCCGTGCATTAAATAGTTTGGCCATATCCGGTCTGTGTCACCTGCTGTACATCTGTAGTTTCTTGAGAAAATCCAAAAGGATCTGTAATGTAATTGAGCCTGACCTGGCATCTCGACTTCAGTCACTTTCTCACCGACATGATATAGCTTCCTCGCAGTCTTTTCTACAAAGATTTTCATTGCGAAGTCGTCTGGAGTCAGTGATTGAAGCTAACTGTGATTTTATTGAATAAATTTTGTGCAATGTTGGTACATGTTAAAAGATGTCAGTGTTATTTTTTTTTTGCGTCATTTCGATGACAATTTATGCATCGCACCCAGTAACAGTAATTCACTAGAGACATGACGACCCCATTGCCACTAATGTTGTACCATGTGCGAGGTATATCTGTCGAACTCTGTACTTAGTTTACACAATCAAGCTCCTGGCTATAAATAGATGCAGTAAGGATCCTTCCATATTCCATTAGCTAGTAATGGACGATTTTTTTAAATATTCCACCAGGCACAAAGCAAAGCCATCATTTAAATGGAATGTTTTTTGATTTATTTAATTTTTTTTCATTGAGTCATAACTAAGTTCTGTTTCGTTTTCTTAAAAAAAACAACAAAAAAAAACCCAAAAAAAAACCAAAAAAAAAAACCAGAAACAACAAAAAGAACAGAAAAAAAATAACTTTCGCCAACTGTATTAATGCGTTGCAAAAATCAAAGGCTGGCGTTCCTTGTTAAATGGACGGATTCAGATGGTGGAACGCTGTGTTTGATTCCCACACGGAAACCTAAATTCCTTCTGCAAGTTTTCTTAATTCGCTTGAAACTTCCGTACTCCATTGAACTTAACACTTTAAATATTTGCACCAAATCTCCAGTGCCTTGATCTGAATCCAATTCATTAATCTCTTTCCAAACTTCCGAGTAGGTCGTCTTTCATAGTGTGCCTTGTCGGATGTTTCACAACAACCATTTTAAATATTTTTGATGTGCATGAGCATCCACTGCACAAATGTCTTTAAATGCAACTATACCTAAATTTCGTAATTCATACACGAAGGAATGGCGAATATGATTGCATTTTAAAGTCAAGATATTCCACATGATTAAACAAAGAAAATGCACCCCACGCAACAATCTGTTGGATAGAAGAGAAACTAATTCTAGACGCAGTTTCGTAATATTCTAGCTTGGTTTTTTGACCCCAGCTTTGAAAGGCGTAATTTATTTCCGTAATGTTTGAATCGGCTGCTATTATAACAGTAAAAATGAGGACAATAACCTGTACAGCAAGGTAATTCTACAAGAATTGGAAGTCCTACCGGGATTCGTCATTGGTGACCAGAATATTAACAACATAAGATACGCAGATGACACAGTACTGACAGCAGACACGGAAGGGCAATTACAAAAACTCCTAAAGAAGGTGGTAAAGAGACTAAGCATAAGCTACAAGAAGACAGAATGCATGGTCATCAGTAAAAAGATAAACCCAAAATGCGATTTGCAGGTCGGGGACATTAAAATCAAACAGACACGGAAGTATAAATATCAGAATACGGTAAGTGCAACACTGAGATCCGTAGACGTATTGGGATAGCCAAAGACCCATTCCAAAAGCTAGGCAGAGTATTACAAGACAGGAGGATTTCATTGGTAACAAAGAAAAGAGTACTGAGCTGCTACGTGATATCTGTCCTCCTTTACGGCAGCGAATGTTGAACGGTATCCTCAAAGATAAAGAGACACGAAGCAACGGAAGCATGCTTCTACAGAACGTTGCTAAGGATATCCTGGACTAAGCATGTGAGTAATGACAAGGTTTTGGAGAGGATTCAAACAAGGAGGAAGCTTACACTTAACACCAGGAAGAGGCAGCTGAAATTTCTGGGACACGTAATGAGAAAGGACGGTTTGGAGAATCTGATACTCACAGGTCGAATAGAGGAAAAGAGAGACAAGGGAAAGCGGACTTAAGCAAGTGGATGACAGAACAGTGGAAGCAGCAAAGGGACAAAACCTATTGAGAGCTACAAGGAATATGGAGAAGTGGAGAGCCATGACCGCTTACGTTCTAAAAGAGAACGGCACAAAAAATGCCTCAACCCAGAAATTGTGATAAAAAAAAAAAAAAAATCATAATTATTGTATCAAAACGACAATATTTTCTTTCCAACCAAGCAGTTGGTTAATATAAACAATTTCAATTATATTGTGTAAGACGATGGAAGCATCAATTATATTTTCTGATACGCCAAGACATCACTTTGAAAACTAATTAAATTATTATTATTATTCCACTCAGTTTAATAAAATCCAAAATATATATTTAAAATATGAACATTTCGTAAACACTGATCTGGTGCTTGGGGCTTATTTCTACGACAAATCCAAAGATGAAATATGAAAGCGAAACTTTATTCAGTACGGAAACTGAATAGCGCTAATTAATTACTGTTGATAATTATGGCTGATAAAGCACTGATATTCGATGGGTAATTAATTAATTATATCATGTTGACTGATAACGAAAGAGCCCAATGGCAGAACAAAAGATCGGTGATTGCGACTTCTGAGGTTCAATTCCCTGTGCCCGTAAAAAAACAAAAAATAAGAAAAAAATAGGAGTAAGTGATTGCGAACGTGGTTTAAAAAACTGTTTACCTAATATAGCTGACAATAGATGAATTAAAAAAAAAAAAAAAAAAAAAAAAACTTCAAGACGCTGAAAATATTTACAACGGGCAAATATGGTCCTAGCAACAGATACTGCTACCGGTGATGCCAGATTACATTTATTTTAGCGACATAAAATTTATAAGGGACTACTCACTTAAAGATTTATCTGTTTAACGACATACTACACTTAATGACTGAAGTCACATTATGAACTCTTATAAAATAAAAATGGAATCGGTTGGGATTTTAGGAAAACATTGATCGTGTTTTTTTTTTTTTCTGAAAATGTAAATAAATACGAATGAATAAAGTGTATAATAATAATAATAATAATAATAATAATAATAATAATAAAATGGACAAAGTCTGACAATTATTTCAAGAGATTTTTATGTTTATACATTCTTTTTATAGATACAAGTATTTAAGTAAATGCTGTTTATAATAAACAGTATTGAACAACATTTACCGGCCTGAATGACCGAGAAATTTTCATAGAAAATATTCATCCTCCGACAGGAATCGAACCTGTATCCTATACGGAACCGTCATATAGCCTGACATGCCTTTAACCGATTGGCAAAACACAAAAATGACTTAAAATAATTGTCGGACTTTGTTAATTTCATAATGTGTGACGTCATTTGTTCACATTTGATACGCCATGAGCAGATATGAATGTACGTGAGAGAATCATGGAAGCTTGTAGTTTAAAGACAGTGAAATCGACCTTGCTAACCGAACGCTCCTCTGTGGCCCAATAGGAAAGATAGGAATTCGGCTCTTCTCTTCCCCACCCCCAGCAATGAAATAACCATAGACTAGTTTAGCATGTTGCTGGAATAGACATTGCGCGCATTTCACACACACACACCAAAGTCGGGTGCAGCAAATGCAGAAATACGTGACCTCATACCTGCAGCCGGTATTGCAATAGCGGGCAGGAGAATGTTGGACAGTCGAATATATAAACAACAGCGCCAGGGATGAGTTATATATTATATATTGTATTCGCCCTAATGCTCATGGAAAAGGAGAGAATACATCTTTTACTCTCACAAATAAATAATACTTGAACTGGATCTTCTCGATTTGGGCGGATTCAAGAAAAGAAAAACTGATTTCCAATACGCTGAGAAAACAACCAACGAGAAACCACTATCACAAAGTATTCAGGAGAGCCATCATCGTATATATGTTGAAGGGGGCATGAAATTAAATAAATGCACTCATACACACATTTCTCTACATATAGATAACAATCAATACGAATCTCCTAACGTAATTTTGCACTAGATTTGGAAAATAGTCAAAATTCGACTGAAAATGTTGCCAAAATTTGAAAAATTCCAGATTACTAAAATATATATGTACAATATAGCTAAAATATAAGTTTATGATGGTAAATATAGGAATATAAACATATGTTTGACAATAAACATGCTGACAAATATATATATATATATATATATATATATATATATATGTGTGTGTAAGAATCACCCAACGCATAATGGTACAAATATATACTGTATTTTTAAAGAAGGCATACGCATGTATACATATGAATTTATATACAGAGATTCAGGGATATTTATGTACATGTATATTCTGACAATTGCTTAATAATGAAATATGGTAAAGCGTAAGCTTTTAAATATATACATGCTAAAAATGATCATTCACATAGATATATACCTATATACATCCATGCACATGTGGAAATGTATATAGATATAAACATCTATCTACACGTATTCACTTTTGCATATATATATATAACCTAAACGTAACAAAACACTCAAGCGTCAACATTAAAAGAAAAATTCATTTCAGAATATTCCCGCCAATAGGAATTTTTCCAAACTTAATAAAATCAATTAAAC
The DNA here is from genome assembly GCA_903632075.3 of Acanthosepion pharaonis. Taxonomy (NCBI): domain Eukaryota; kingdom Metazoa; phylum Mollusca; class Cephalopoda; order Sepiida; family Sepiidae; genus Acanthosepion; species Acanthosepion pharaonis. Next base: position 525,510 of record CAHIKZ030000118.1, read on the forward strand.
ACACACGAAAGAAATCTCAGATTAGTCTCTGCTATTGATTATTTCAAATATTTTTCGTCACGTCTGCATCTATCACTGATTTTTTAAAAAATATTATTTCACTGAAAAATCTTTGTTTTTAAAAACCTTTGAATGTTATCATCGCGAAGTTGAATTTATCAATTTTTGCAGTATTTGCAGCAAACATTTTAACATGCGTCGTGAGATTTGCATATTTTCAGAGATCAAAATTTAGTTGGAATTCTAATCTTATTTCCGCTGTCCTTCCTTTCGAAGTTTGTGATGCTGGAAAGAAAAATTCTTCTTCCTTTCTATATTCAGGTGTCATCCCTCGGTCTAAAGAGACCGTAGTTCTTCCGCCTGTGAATAAATTTTAAATCTTCAATCAATGACCGACAACAAAATTTTAATGTTATCTTTGGAAGAAAATGATATACAAACTTTTATAGAACAAACTCAATGTATTAGTCGCTCATCGTAATAAGTGGCCATAATTTCAATTTAAAAAATGCTACTTTAAGTAAAGAGAGACCCTAAGAGGAAAGTATATAGAAAGTGCTTTAATCGTTAGAACAACCACAGTAAATTTACGCCCAGATTCTTACATTTCAGCTTTCTAGGCGGATCTTCTATGCTAGATATTTAATAACAGATAGTGACAAAAACAAAGTATAAAATAAATGAATGAAATTAGACTGAACACAGGCAATTCGATTTTTAAGAGAGGGGTGCAGTTCAGGAACGAGTCATTAACAGTGAATTTTTCTAGTATATATATATATATATATATATATTATATATATATATATATATATATATATATATATATTACAATGACTCATCCATCCAAAAAGTTGATGATATAAAATGGCGAAATCCCTTCGCTGATTAAAATTGAAGATGCATTAACCCACTAATCACTCGATGATTGTTATGACCCTTTTTTTTTCTTTTTTTTTTTTTAATTATAAACTGTATTAGGTCTTCCTTAAATATGCAAGTTCTTTCGACGGATCCTCTGGTCATCATCAGGCATGGAAACTATTTTCTTTTTGGTAAAATTCAGGTAGCATCCGAGACGAAAAAAATATATATTTTTTTTTAAAATGTGTTATTGATAGCAGATACAAACTTGTGAAGCATGCAGTCGCAACGCTAAGTTTGAATTTTTGAAAATTTCCATGCCTGATGATGAAAGGAAACCAAAAGAATTCTTAGAGAAGGAAGTGAAGGAAATTAAGAAAGATAGAATGCAAATTTCAAATCAGTTAAATAACCAAATGAAGTACATCAATTGTTAACAGTGTTAACAGTGGATAGAAAGTGCGACACAAATATCCCAAGGTGCATTGCGATAACGAAAGGTGCCTTCCAAAAGCTAAGCAAAGTATTAAGAAACAGGAAAATTTCGTTAGTAACGAAGGAAAGACTATTGGACTTATGTAATATCGGTCCTTCTACATGGCAGTGAATGCCGGACAATCTCTTCACAGATGAAGAAATGGTTTGAGGTAACAGAAAGGTGGTTCTACAGAAGGATGCTGAGAATACCATGGACCCGTGAATAATGACGATGTTTAAGAGAAAAAAAAACAAAATAGACACTTATACTTAACATCAGAAAGAGTGTGTTGAAATTTCTAAAACACACGAGAAAAGAGGGATTCGTAAATTTGACACTCACAGGACATTGAGAAAAAGAGGGACAAAGGAAAACAGCGCATTAAGTACCTAATGAGCTTATGTAAAAAGGTTGACAGAACAAGGTCTAGGGGAAATATCAAAAAGAGCTGAAAAGGACGGGAAATTGTGGAGAGCCATGATCTAAAACATCCTGAAAATATATAGAAGAGACAATGCTTCCGTTTACAGGGAAGTAACAAAATGGATATGAACTTAATTTATCCGAGTAGAAACACGATACTTGACGGTCTGTGAGTTTATTTATTGTTGTGATAACGTTTGTTCTATTTTAGCTGAAGTTGACTTAATCTGGATAAGGTTGCGATCCACCCGTAGATAGGCTGATGAGGCAGATACGAGCTCTGAAGTCATTAAGGGCACACATTTTCGGACGCCCTGGATTGAAGCATTAAAAAAAAAAAAAAAAAAAAAAAAAAAAAAAAGGTTGTAATTGGGTGAAAAGTGCACTAACAAGTTCCTGATTTCATCTCAAGTTTAATTGGCTGTTTCAGCTGTGAGCCAAATAACAACATCTCCCTGTAGAGCTTCGGCGCTTGCTAGTAATTACTCAACACTTATGTGAATTTTATCGATTCTTTTTCTTAACTTTTGCATCCTGCTTTTTCCGTTTTCTACTTATACGTTGTCGGTGTCGTCGCCATAGTTCCGTTGATTATTTTAGTTATAGAGAATTGCTGCTAATGGTTGGATGTTTTTTTTGCTGGCCAAATCGCGTCAATAGTAAGCATTGTTTTTTTTTTTTTTTTCTTTCGCGTAGCCATAATGCCACTCATACTACGAGGAATTGTCTAAATCCTTCCTGTCTGCAATTCTTCTTGGTAATCGTTGGCTCATACATTTCGTTTCAAATCAGGCAATTTATTGTCTCCACTGTACGTGTCATTTCCTTTCATAGCAGTTATTCTAATCTCACAGTTGCGGCCAGCATTAAGCATTCCTTAAATCCGCGCCGATGGATAAGAGGAGTAATGAGAGAAAGAATAAAAGAGGGAAACGAAACGTAATGAAAAGAGTGTTTATATGGGAATTAATGAAAGCGAGAATGGTGTTAAGAGTAAAATGAGAAGAGATGAGGAGGTAAAGTTAAAAATAGAGACGGGGGGGGAAGGCTTGGAATCATGGAGATATACGGTGATATAGAAAATCGGGAGAAAGGAAAGAACGGCAAGGGAGATGAGGACATATAGCGAGGGAGGATAGAGAGGGAGGAGAAAGAAGGGAGACAACGACACAGAGAGAGAGAGAGGAGAAAGAAGGGAGACAACGACACACAGAGAGAGAGAGGAGAAAGAAGGGAGACAACGACACAGAGAGAGGAGAAAGAAGGGAGACAACGACACAGAGAGAGGAGAAAGAAGGGAGACAACGACACAGAGAGAGGAGAAAGAAGGGAGACAACGACACAGAGAGAGGAGAAAGAAGGGAGACAACGACACAGAGAGAGAGGAGGAGAAAGAAGGGAGACAACGACACAGAGAGAGAGAGAGGAGAAAGAAAGGGAGACAACGACACAGAGAGAGAGAGAGAGAAAGAAGGGAGACAACGACACAGAGAGAGAGAGAGGAGAAAGAAGGGAGACAACGACACAGAGAGAGAGAGAGGAGAAAGAAGGAGACAACGACACAGAGAGAGAGAGAGAGGAGAAAGACAGAGAGAGGAGAAAGGGAGACAACGACACACAGAGAGAGGAGAGGAGAAAGGGAGACAACGACACACAGAGAGAGAGAGGAGACAACGACACAGAGAGAGGACAAGAAGGACACAAGAGAGAGAGAGAGGAGAAAGAAGGGAGACAACGACACACAGAGAGAGAGAGGAGAAAGAAGGGAGACAACGACACAGAGAGAGAGAGGAGAAAGAAGGGAGACAACGACACAGAGAGAGAGAGAGGAGAAAGAAGGGAGACAACGACACAGAGAGAGGAGAGAGAGGACAACGAAGGAGACAACGACACAGAGAGACAGAGAGAGAGAGAGAGAGAGAGAAAGAAGGAGACAACGACACAGAGAGAGAGAGAGAGGAAAGAAGGGAGACAACGACACAGAGAGAGAGAGAGAGAGGGAGAAAGAAGGGACAACGACACAGAAGAGAGAGAAGAGAGAGAGAGAGAGAGAGAGAGAGAGAAGAGAAAGAAGGGAGATTCGAAGAACTTAACTTTTTCTTCTATACAATGCAAAAAAAGGGGAACATTTTATGTGGACTTATTTTCGTCTCGAAGATTAAACAAACTTCCAGCACTCCAAGACAATTTTACAAAATACTTCAAAGTTACTTTCGAATATTTTGTAATCTCGTTTAATATTTCTGGTTAGTTGTTGCACAAAAGTAGAATTTTTTCATATTGACCCCGTGTCTCTAAATTCTATAACCGTAACCATTGTTTATCACTTTTCTTTTAAACAAGTGTATTTTATAAATATAAGGTATATGTATTGATAAAAGGAGGATATTTGTTCCCAATTTGTGGGATTGTGGGGAAGTGTGCCTATATTATTTTTCATTTGGTGTCATTTACATTCTTCGTAATCTTTGCTTCATGTTACAAAAATCTACGTCAAAAAAGATGCAATGCTTCATCTACTAAAACAATTAATATTGTTATTTGTCGTATGGAAACGTTAAACGTCTGTTTTCCAAGCAATTTAATGGTCATTAACATTTTATGTGCAATCGCGTTAATCTAGACTTAAATTCACAGCAGCTTTCGTCTTACGAAAACTGCTATCATATATATTTAAAGAATCCGTGAAATGCTGGTTTTTCTTTCGTTTATCCTGTAATAAGACTAACATTAAATAGCAATCTCACACAAGTGCAGACATATAGTAGCGTTAATATGGCCAGTTTTTTCTTTTTTAACGTACCGCATATTGTGTGTTAGGGGTGTCGTTTAGCTAAGTCTGTAATGAATAGTTTACGATTGATACCAAAGCGGCAGATCCAGCAGCAAGGCCTCTGATCAAAAGATCGAAAGGTTTTGGGGAGCATAAAAATCATCTATTAATTGCTGTTTCCAGGTCCACCCTGACTTGAGGTGGTAACACTTGTTAGGGTCCCATCTATATGGAAATGGGATTTTGATCTTTATTTCGTGGTTCAGAGAGCACAAAAATACATTATGGCAAAAATACCAGCAGTCATACAATTGTATACTAAAATGGCAATCAATACAGCAGTAAAGTAAAAGAATACGTTTTGATAGTAAGTTTATTAGCAATACATTTAATACCAAACTATATATCTGAACAAGCGTTTGCTCTCTAAGTATAAAATTGTATAATAACATATCTAGTGGGAACCATAAAATTGCGTACATTTAGATTTCGGCATTAAATAATTCATAGAGGGTTTTTTTATGCTAAGCAAAACAACCGACTAAAGTGGCAGTACCAGGAGAAATGACCTTTCGAGTGTTTACAGTCATTTGTTTCCGTAAATAAAAATGTCTTTCTTTTTCTTTAAAAACAAGACGAACCTGCATATCCCGGTAAGACTGCCGCAGCGAAGTGGAAGATGTGTGTGTATATATATATATATATATATATATATATATATATATATATATATATATAGAGAGAGAGAGAGAGAGTAGCGGCCATAATATAAGGAACGGAAACAACAAAATATATAAAAAAATGTGTATTACTTAAAAAGTAATGCATGATTGGCAATGAAATTTTTACTGGATAAAGATTAGGTGTAATGCATAAATATTATACAAAGTTACAAAACTTTACATAATAGTTTTTTAAAAATAAAGATTAAATGGAACAAAGGAAATAAGCTACTGGACAAAAGTTAAGGAACGATGTTAATAATTTGCATATACTTTTAATTTACACTGTTAAAAAACTCTATGGAGCTTTTCAACAATAAGTAAAAGTTCATTTATCATTAGGACTTTATTTTTAAGCAATATGGCAAATTGTACACGCAAAACGCTCTCTTTTGAAGAAAGAACTCGTTTTCGCTATCAAGAAAAAAGTCAATTTCAGAAATTTCTGATATTGTTCATAGGTCTAAAAGTGTCGTTCATCGTGTAATTAGCAGGTATAAAACCGATAAAACGTTAGATGCAAAACCAAAAACCGGAAGACCTCCAAAAACCTCGCAAAGAGAAGATAGAATAATTGTTAGAATATCTACAAAAAAGTTTTGAAACTGATACATTAATTGCCCGTAAATTTAATGAAGAGACAGATAAGATCTCAAGGAAAACGGTTGCTAGCAGGTTAAAAAATGCAGGATTGCATGCCCGTATTCCAGCTTCGAAGCCTCTCATTTCAAAGCGAAACCAAAAGGGCACACCTGAAGATATGCAAGAGAACAAGTTGTTTGGACTGACGCATAATACGATACAGTTCATTTCAGTGACGAGTCCAAGTTTACTATATTTGGTTCTGAGGGCAAAACTTACGTACGCCGTAGAACAGGTGAAAGACTGTCTTAATGTGCCAAGGAAACAGTCAAGTTTTGTGGTGGTAGTGTGATGGTGTGAGGAATGATTGCAGTAGTTGGCCCTATCATCCGCCTACATGGCAATATCAATGCTGAGATTTACAAAAGGCTTCTTCAGCAGCATGTGGTACCAAGATTACACCATAATCCTTATGAATCTCCTATTTTCATGCAGGACAATGCACCTTGCCACAAGGCTCAGATGGTTATGGCTTTATTTGAAGAAGGAATCGCCCTAATGAAGTGGCCAGCCCAGAGCCCCGACCTGAATCCAATAGAAAATGTTTGGAAGATAATTGGAGAAAGAGCTCAGAAAAGAAACCCGAAAAACCAGGATCACATATGGGAGTTATTGAAAGATGAATGGGAGGGAATTACTGCTGATCTTTGCAAGAAATTAATTAGATCATGTGGTCGACGATGCAGAGAAGTCATTGAAAATAAGGGGATGTTTACCAAGTATTAAATTTTATTGATATTTTGTTCACAATCAAGTATCAACAAGATCGTTCCTTAACTTTTGTTCAGTATCTTATTTCCTTTGTTCCATTTAATCTTTATTTAAAAATAACGAAAAAAACAAAAAAAAAAAAAAACAAACTATTATGGAAATTTTTGTAACTTTGTATATTTATATTACACCCTAATCTTTATTCAGTAAAAATTTAATTACTAATCATGCATTACATTTTAAGCAATGCACGTATTTGTTGTTTTCGTTCCTTATATTATGGCCGCTACTATATATATATATATATATATATATATATATAATAAATAAATAAATAAAATAAAGGGAAGAGGTTATAGTAGTTCCAACGAGAGAAAAGTGAATATAGTAAAGAGAGAGAAACCGCAAACGTTTTTGGTTGTAATGTGGAATTAAAAAAAATATGCTTTATTTTCCATAAGTTGTTAAAAAAATATTTTTAATAATGATATGTGGAGATCTCCACGCTTTTCCTGATGACGGTCGCGAGACCGCAAACGTGTGTAGCAAATTTATGGAAACTGAAGCATAATATTTTTTGTAAACAATTCACAGTACAACCAAAAACGTTTGCGGTTTCTCTTTTTAATAATATATATATATATTCCGATAATATAAGAGACGCATTTCAAAAGAGCTTAAGAAAAGACCCCTTTCATCGGACGTCTATTGGGACGAAGGCTTTAAAACATGACGAACCAATGTGTAATTTAAAGTTCCAACAATCGAGAGACATTTTATTCTTGTCCCTTTTTACATTTTTGGAACTTTCTCCTTTTCTTTTTCTCAATTTCTTTGCTCGTTTATTTTTTCTTTACCATTTCCTTTACCTCCTTGCTTTCTGTCATTTTCTTTCTCTTTGTCAATGGTATCAGCCTACTTTATCCTTTCTTCTCTATTTTTATCCTTTTCTTTTATTTCTCTCATGATCTATTTATTCTTCCCTCTCGCTCATATGTTGGCACCATCTTTGCAAATCCTTAATCGATCCTAGATAAAACATAAACCGATTCTAGTGTCGAATTCTTTGGAATCATTGGCGAAGAAGGCGCGAAATCTGTAAATGCTTTCTCTTGCATATTTCTTTATTATTCTTTTCCGAAAGGAAATTATATTGTAATATCTTCTGGACAAATTCTTCCAACAATCATTAAAAAAAATAAATCTGAACGTTTCTTTTCATGAAATATCTGTCGTTGTCAGTTGCATGCATTTAGGCGCCTTTGTTCTCAAGATAATGCAGAAAAATGGAGAGAAATTTATTTCTGTTCACATTGGTCACTTTCCTTTCTTGGTCTTCTTTAAAGAGGACAACGGAATTGACAATTATTATGTTTTAATTCATTCTTCATTTTTGTATCGTATTTTCTTACACCCTATCAACATTAGAATGCTCTTATCGCAGCACAAACGCCCACGTTAAATAAACAGTAATATCGTAACGAAGTACTTAGTTATCCATATATAGAAATGAATTGGCGAATAGAATATCAAGGAAATATTATTCATATTCACTTTGCATTAAGTTCCGATGACAAAACAGGAATTCATAGTCTCCCTTTCATCTTGATTTGTGAAAAAAGTCATCACTCGTATGATATAATTGTTTAAATAAAGAATTATTTAATCAGTAATCCACCTGTTGATCTTTGTGGATCTCAAATGCGGCCCACCCAAAATAATCAGGTGGTTGCATTCTGGGGATTTAAGTGGCAAAATGTAAGGGGTGATTAGGTCGCAGAAATTGTCTCACAGCTATGACTGGGTTATTTTAGTGTGTAACATGGTGCAGAGTTCTGTTATCAGACATTTTCTTACAACAGCCACCGTCTTGACCCATAGCAGCAATAGTTCCTCAAGAAACTTGATGAAGGCCTCAGTGTTGAGTTCGAATCCCTGTGAGAAGATTAATAACCTCGGCCATAACTCGTGATCACACCAAAATCTTTCGAAATCCTTTTCACAATCCTCAGTTTGACACCCAAACACTGTCCATATTAGAGCTTCCTGCGCGAATGCCAAGCAGTACAGCATGACGTTCTTGCGGTATAAATTGTGTCATGGTGTTCCTTTTGTCGCAGACGGTGCACAACTGATCCTACCATATTGAGCAGTCGACAAAATCAGAAACAACGTACGCGCATGCTCGAAGTTTAACAAAGTAAATAAAATGACAATTTACCCCTCGCATCCTGTAGATATGATACTTTACAAGAGACAGAAACAGTAACATTTTGTTGAGTCATTGCTATTAGGTTTTTACATGATATTCTTTTAATACATAAATATAATTTAAGCTCATGCCGTAAAAACAGCCGCATATTTTAAGTCTATTATTATTATAAATTACTCAAATGTTATTTTCTGTAAATATGTACTTTCTATTTTTTTTGTTTCACGGCATATCAACCTCAAGGTGTTATTTAATGTCGACAAGATTTTTATTGCTGGTAATACTTGTATTTAAGCTTATTTTTACATTTTAATAGTGTTTTTCCCCCAGTTTAGGGTTAGTTATTTTCCATAGCTTGGACCCTAACAGGTGCTACCACCCCGGGTCAGGGTGGACCTGGGAACACTAGAAATTAAGAGGTGGTTCCACGCTCCTCAAAATCTCATGATTAAAGGCCTTGCTGTCGGATGTAGTTTATCGCCATACACAGGACACGGGTGTAGTTTATCGTCAAATCCAGGACGGAATTTCTAGGGAGATGAAACAAAGCTATATATATATATATATATATATATATATATAGTGTATCAAAAATACTTTCAGAAATTTTGGAGGCCGCTTTCTCACACCAAAACAAAGAATAATATCCACATAAAAATATGTCGCAAATCCTTCATTTTTGTGTTATTAAGTTTAAAATAGACGCTGTTAAATGTCCAATGCAAAGTACAATTCAAAAATACTTTAGAAGTTGCTTCCCAATACAAACACAAGGTTAAAATATCCAAATAAACATGTCTAAAAAGCTATGTTTGTACTTCAACACAAAAACTCATAACAAAATGTTCAAAATTTCCTCCGATTGCTTCTATACATGCATACAGCCATTGGATCATCGACTGGTGGACACTTTCAAATACTCCTGCACCGTGTCGAGTGCTTTCCCAGGTCTCCATGACAAACTGATGAAGAGTCTTTGCATTATTTACGTGGCCCTACATATAAAAATCCAAAGGTTTGTGGTCAGAGGAACGTGCAGGCCATGGAAAACGTTGTACCCTACCTGTATTTCATGGTAGATGTCAGACAGTGCATGGCAAATAAATGGACTAAAATGTGCTGGAGTCTCTTCATGTAGGAGTCACATGCATCTTCGTATTAGCATGGTTACGTGCTCTACCAGGTCTGGAAGAGTTTTTGAAATAAAGTCCTTGTAGACAGTACCTTAAAACGTGAAGGGCGAACATATGGACCTATCAGACAGTCACCTAGATTTCCAGCTCACACAATCGTAAACTGATGACAGTAACTAACCTGTTTTTGTATCGTGGGTATTTCGATCCACCCACAAATAATAATTGTGTAAATTTGCGCGGGTGTATGTAAAAAGTCATATCTGACTAATCACAATATGAATATCCTGCCATTATTAAAAGAACATCTCAGATAACTCACTACTACACATATTAAACGTTAGAGAGAGACTAGCCATAAATGTACACGAATGACAAATGTAACCTAGTCAAATTGCAACAGAGCACCATCTTAACCTTAAAATGCAATATTTTGCGGGTATATGTTTATATGGACTTTTGTTATTGGTTTGGCGTGAGTGACCCGACAAAGTTTGTGAAAGTAATTTTGATACGTCACACACACACTATATATATATATATATATATATATATATATATATATAGCTAGCCACTACTAGTTTCCGAGCACATTCATCTACTAGTACATAGTCTAGCATGATCGATTTTAGAAAAAAATAAGTCCTACACTTTCAAACTCTCGGTCACGATGACATGTGACTTTTGCTAGCACAACCATTTCCGAATGTTTCTGTCTACATATTTAACTCACAGGGTTTCGCTTAATACGTAGTATGGTTTTCAGGCACTTTTCATAAAGGCGATTCGTGCTGTGATCGTTTAAAATAAATCAACCATGACCCAAAATAAAACGATCTTACCATTAGTCCAAGTGTGTGTGTGTGTGTGTGTGGCGGGGGGGGGGACGCTAGAACGCATCAATAGGGTGGAAAAAAAAAGACAAGAACCATCTGCAATGGCAACTATATCTGTCAGAAATCGAGAGCCGAGAACACTGGATTTCTCAATCGTTCTTTCTCTGCGAAATTTGAACATTAACAGAAGCATTACAGAGAAGAATGAGAGCTTCAGAAATGAAATTCTATAGAACCATTCCCGCCATCTACCATATAGACTGCACCACAAGACAGCATCAGGCAAGAAAAAGGTTTGTTGGAAGACCACATTAATTCTTCCAAACAGAGGAATTATGAGTCGACAATGTTTCTACTGCCGTCCTATAAAAATTTACCAGAAACAAGGCAGGGAAATGGTTTGCCAATATCACTGAAGGGATTCAGACATCTTACGCCGAGACTGTAACATTGGCACGCAACCGAGAAGGTATCGAGTGAACTGCCCATGTACTCAGCGAGTGTTCGACCTCACCCGATCATCAGACTAATGATGATGAATTTATTTTCACTTAACTGTCGTCTATCATTAATGTTTTACTTCATATTTCCTTTGTAATCTACCGTAACGACAACTGATTTTAATACAAAATAACTCATCCGGGGTATGAGGAAACTTATTGCAAAAGTAATTCTCTTGCGTATAGAAATTCGCGAATTCTATAATTGATTATATTGACTTTTCTGACCTTTCGTAACACAGCCAAGAATATAAAGACCGTTGAAAACTTTCTTCAGATCTGAAGTGTAAAGTTGCAGGGCTGATTCCGTTGACATCATTAGATCGAAATACACAACAGACGGTTCTAGGAATCTGTTTAGAGATCAACTCATAGAAATGAGGCGTTTGAAATCATTACAACTACCTGAAATAAATCCATAGAAAAGATTCGAGCTCTAGGAAATAGAAGGCCCAATATGTTTAATTATAATTAAAACAGAATTCAAGGAATTTCCGTTACACAAAGTAAAATTACCCGGATCTAAATAACACGTAATTATTAATAACTATGCATGCAGAACAGGCAAATTGTCCTCACAGCGTAAAATTAAAATCATTAGCATATGGGCACGGTTGTTTATATTCAAATATTACATGATTACGGCTTACTTTCAAGTAAGCTAACCTCAAACCATGCCTTGTTACTCGATCAATGTTACTTCTAGTAGCCGTATGAACTGATCATCGGTGACTAAGCCGGTTCAGGGCTTTCTGGTGATGAAAGTAGCTAAAACCTAGAAAGATCTCTGAAAGGGTGAATGAACATTTTTATGTGGTCAACGGTCATCTAACACAGTGGAGTAGATTGGGCTGAATACCCATAGGTAAAACCAGCGCGCTGATGACATGTCATCGCTCGATCGAAGGTGTCCGAGATTGAAGTCAACGGTCAGGCCAGACGGTTTTCGCAATGGAATCAACAGCCACAAGGGGAGCCTTCAAGTTGGTTTGATTCATTCGTTTATTTTGTATTATGGCATAAATGAATGGTTTATTTAATTCCGACAAGAGTTTTAAAATAGGTTCATATGTATAGAATATTTATTCATGTAAAATATCAGTTTGTAGATCAGGTTTAATTGACGTATTACTGTGTGCCGAGAGTCAAATGTATTGCTGGTATTTTTACTATAAAAATCCATTTTTATACTTTGGTAGTATTTTTGACCCTAATTTGGTTGTGTGGGGGTAGCTATTTGCCCATAACAAAGACCAACAGGTGCTACCCCCAAAGGTCAGGGTGGACCTGGGAACAGCAATTAAGAGGTGGTTCCACTCTACTCAAAACCTACCGATCACACCCAGGTTTGGCTTTTAAGTTGGAAGATATCGGCTGTGTTTTGATGTGGATAGCTCTACTTGCACAAAATACGCTTGACATAAATTAACATCTATCTGGTAAAAAAAGGGATCAGCCTTCGCATGTTTCACCAATGACAAATAATAAACGAACGATGTGACCATGACAACATTCCGGAAAACCTTAGACAGATTGTATACACTTGTCGACTTCATGTATCGTACGTCCCCAGAATATTTTGCATGAATTTTAAACGATCAAGAAAAAAAAATTGCCTGTGTATACCGCAATAAGTCACTGAAAATGTCTGATTGTTTTACCTCATCAAAAAAAAAAAAAAAAAAAAAAAAAAAAAAAAAAACCTGCAACCCTCTATTTTTGTGTGAAAAGCCGATCATAAAAATTCACTGTGGACAAGTATATACAGTACCTTCATTGCCCTGTCCAAGAAACCAGGTGAAAATGAATACCAGGTCTAACTGACAAGCTAATAAACCACATACCCAAAATCATTATTCGAATTAGGATGAACTGTTGGAGTCACAGAATTAGACAGAAAATATGACCAGAACAGTGTAGTTTAATTAAAGCACTGCAAAAAAAAAAAAAAAAAAAAAAAAAAAAAAAAAAGATATTTATGATGGAGATGATATCAAAGAGGAAAAGATGTATGTTTCACTTCGTAAAACCATTCGATGATTTACGGTACAAAGAAATCTTTCAAATGCTAGGAACTCGGGTTTATTCACGAAAGATAGATTAAACGAAAACTTATACTCGGAACTAACTGAATGCGCACTATTTACATTATTCGGACTATTGTCCTCATCTTTGTTGCCATATTTATTACGTTTCGGCCGTTGTACGCTCCGACCTTCAGGTGGTTGGAATGTCGAACTGAACCCTTTATTTCGCTCACTGATATAGACTGTTCTAGTTCCACGTGCCATGTCTAATAATTCCCCTTTCCAAGTTCTCTACCGCCTTAACCAGATATTGAACTCGTTTTTTGGGTCCTGCCACTGGATCTAACCAACGTCCTTGAGGACATCGGTGTATGAATTTCTGGGGATTATAAACTTTATGCAAAAATAGACTTAAGATGAAGATACGTATTCTGCTGATTCGGCGAGTTGGCTTCGAGAGCTGTGGTTCTACAGTAGGATAATGAGCATATAAGTTCGTAGAACAACGGTAATAGCTGGAAAAATACAAATTACTGCAAATTGCCACTAATTTCGTTGAAGCAAAAAAAAAAAATATTGTAATATCAATCCTCTCTTATGGCAGTAAAAGGTGGACGATTTTCTCACAGATGAAGAGAAAACATTCTATGGCCCAAAAGATTAACCTGTCACTGTATGCATGAATATTCTTTTTGTTCCCGTCCTCTTTAAAATTTTAGATTTGCTTCCGTGTTTCGTTCATGGTATTCTCGGCAATCTTGTGTAGAACCATGTTTCTGTTGACTCAAGTCTTCTTTATCAGCGAGAAGATTGTCTAGCATTCACTGCCATATATTACATAACAGTTCAGTTTTTTATTCATTGTTTCTAACTAAATTGTCCTGTTTCTTAATACCTTGCTTAGTTTTTGAAGGCATCATTCACTATTCCAATCCGCCTTCTGATTTCTGTATCACATTTTCTGTCCTGTTAAAACGTTTTTCGTATTTTCTTGATTATACAATTTTCTATTCGGAGTTCGCATCTTGGGCTATTACACTTGCTGGTAATTATATAGGCAAGAAAACCATATATGCTTTTATAACAATCAGCATCAGAAATCCTTATTTTTACTAGGACCGAAGAGTTGAAAGCAATAAACAACTACCATGGTATTAAAGCAGACTCTAGAGTTTTGTATTCAAGAGAAAATAATAAACTGCCAACATTAACCAGATGATTTTTACTAAACACCCTTGCCTTTCAGTCGTTCCTCATTTCCATGTGTAGCTTTTCTTTATGCCAAAGAATCAAATAAATTCTATCTCTGGAGAAATATCGTATGAACTATCGCAAGGAGACGTTAAGTCGGAAGTATTTTATTGCAATGTTATTGGCTATAAAATAGCTTCTAATCGACACCAGATCTATTCAAAACTGCCAGAGGGATTACCCGAAAAAAAATAAAATTTAAAATCGGTTTTAAAACGATAATAAAATTGACTTGATGAAACAAAGGATGTAAAATATTGCATTTAAACGAGAATACTCCTTTCCAAATGAACACAAAAAATAAAATCGAATATTTCTAAGGGAAATGTAAAATAAAATCAATTAAAATATACGCCGATTAGAGAAATAAAGCAGGTTCTTTATGAAAGCTAACAATTGTCTGTGTGTTGGAGGTAGGCATACACACATCAAAACGAGGCTATTTATAACACTGTTAGAACACTTCGATATGGTGTAAGGTTTAGCAAGCTTGTCTCACTAGTTCAATTACGACTGCGTAATGAGTTCGAGTCTTTCAGCCTTTTGTCACATTTAAGATATACTTAGTAAATTAAGAGAACTTCGATTAGTGTAATGGTGTGCAAGCTTCTTTCGCACTATCAATTATGTCTAAATAGTGAGTTCCATTCTCACTGGTTTTCTATACTTTCGGCCTTGCGCCACAAGCAAGAAGTACGAGAAAAATTGTTAGGATGGAAGATACGATTACATCTAGCCAATAGATTTAAATTGATGAGACCTTACTGCCAATCTAGTACTGCGCTTAAATTCATGAAGTCCAGGAACCACAGAAGAGTTCACCCGGATAATTACCATTAAAATATTTACAGAAAATGCACAGAGAAACTACATTAGGGCGGTGATAGAATGAGTGAAGCAGAGATGTCAGATCACGACAAATAGTATTGCTAATTCTTTGGATTTTATCAAGGAGCTTTATTTAGCAGGAGCATCAGACGACACGTGGCAGCAATATTCAAGGCATAGATTAATAGTAGACTTAGAAATATGCAAGATAAATAAAGCAGAGAAAATTGTCTTGCACGGCAGAGTGAAGCAACATTCTTAGTAGCAGACCTAGCAAGGAATTCAATATAATCTTTCTATTTCATGGCAGCCGAGAATGTAATCCTCAGAAGAGGTTAGTATCAACCATGTTGATGGGAGGTAGGAATGAATATTTTGGGGGGCAATTGATAGAAAAAGATTGCTTCACGATCACCAACATTTTCTTAGAAGATATGTACCGTTCTGCTTCGAAATGGTACACATGCCAATTCTATGAAAGTTTCGCATCGACTGGAATACATTTTAGGTGTGAAATCATTGAAGCGACTCATCAGGAACAACTGCAGCTATAAAATCAAAGCGTCTGACAACAGGAGAACTGAAGACTCGATCAATGCTATGTTTTCAGATGAATTTAAAGCAAAACTCCCTGGTAGGAGATTTGATGAAAAGTACACAATTCAAATTGTGACGCACCTACAAAATCAGATGAACTCGGGGACTTACGCCCAGGAACAACGATGAATGGTATAAGTTATATGTAACCACTGCTTGAGAAACGGAAACTGCATATGCACAATCGTCAGTGTACAATATTTATTCATGGTGGTCATCTATTGTTTAATAATAGTTTAGCAGTCTTATTTTGTTTTTAGAGGAAGTCCATCTCTGGGCCGACTTCCTGAGGTTGACCATAGGATCAGATACAAGCATTAATATCGTAAATCGATTTTGATTGGCTGAGCTAGCGTGAGAAAGGTTTCAGCTAGTCGTGTTTTAATCAAGAAGCAATGTTCTCTTTCCTGTCTGAAACTGCTTCCCAGCGAGGGATAACGACGTCCACTTGATAGTACACCTCGACGTTAATAAAAAATAGAAGTTAAAATTCTGTGTTGAAGTCTTTCATCCCTGGGCCCAATACATTTGGGGAGAGAGAGAGAGAATGCAACACTATATCAGCAGTCAAAATCGTTCAAATCTTTTTGAGCTGGATAAACCTAACAACATTTGACTTGTTTAGGGAAGACCTCTGTCCTAATCTCCATTGAAAGTTTATGGGAAATTATTAAAAGCAAAATTGGAGAAAAATAATGGTCAGCTACCGAAGGACTAAGACAGGACATTAAAGAAGTTTGGATTAGAGAAATCTCGGTTGACTAATACAAGAAAATGAATTCTCACCAGGTCTCGCCGCATCTAAGAAATAATCAAAGGCAAAGAGAATTAAGTAAAGACAGAATCAATTTCTAATCTAAATTTGAGATTTAAATGTTAAGTAATTGATTAATCTTTATTCTCCTTGGGAAATTACATTAATAAATTATTTTGTTACTTATTTATATAATGGTTAAGATTATTTAAAACTCGATTCCGAAAGTGTAATCTGCCGACATTTGGAGCTGAAATTATGAGCCCTGACAGACAAATACGAAATATGGCGTGTGAAGTTATTGGGTAAAATGAAGGAGAGAAGAGGTGGTAAACTGAGCGAGGAGAAGATAAGTGATTAGACGTACGAAATGTCAACGAAACGCCAAAAGAAAACAGGCGAAAGATGCCTGTCTCTCTCTCATATATATATATATATATATATATATATATATATATATATATATATGTAAATTGTCGCCATTTTATATATTTTTAAATTTCGCGCAGGCGTGTGGTTTGATTTTGTCGACGACACCGTATAGTAGGGTCAGTTGGGTACCGTCTGGGAGAAAAAGAAACATTTTGACGCAATTCACACCACCAGAAGTTTGGAAACTACATGCTATACTGCTTGGCATTCGTAGCAGAAGCTCCAATACGAACATTTCACAGAGCTCGCGTGTCAATCTGAGAACAGTGCAGAGTATTCAGAAAAAGTAGGAGTCTGATGGTGATTACGAAAGTGTTTTGCTGATCACTAGTGATGGAGAGTTTATACCCCATTCCTCTTCCCTCCGGATACGCAAACTTAACACGGAGGCCTACGACAAGTGTCTTAAGGAGGTAGTGCTACCCTGTGTCAAGAAGGCTGCTGCTGGAAGACCCTATGTTTGGCAACAAGACGCTGCACCATGCCATACAAGCAGGAGAATCCTGCCATGGCTGTTAGACAATTTCTGCGACCGCAACCCATTGATTATGCAGGTGTTGTACAGGTGAGTGAGGGACCAGCAAAACTCAGTGTAACACCAAAGATGAACTGAAGGCAAAAATTTTGGAAGCATTCACCAGCTTAAAGATGACTGCCAAGAATTGTTGCAGGAGATTCTGATGTGGCCCTGACGATTGCGTTTAAGCATGAAACAGACTATCACTTCTGGGTGTTGACCTTATATATTTAAATACGCTCTATCTCTGGTATCGAGTAAATATATAATAGCTTAAAACACCCATATATATATATATATATATATATATATATATATATATATATATATATATATTATAAATATAAAGAACTATACTCGTCCGATAAAACCTTAGGTGTTTTAGCTTGTAAATGAACAAAGCACTACCCAAGGGGGAAAAAAAATGGTAAAAAAAAGAAAGAACAAAGAACAGGTACTTCCGGCGAAAATAATCGTTTAGAATGTAAGTTCAGAGTCCAAAGAAAAAAACCTCCGACACGAGTAAAGTAAAGATAACTAAGCAAAGTGCTCAATACGCTAAGTAGAGGAAACTAAATTTATATAATATATATATATATATATATATATATATATATATAATATAATATATATAAAACCAAAATTTGTGTGTGTGTTTGATCGGATGTTGATCATGCGTTTCCACAGTTTTCATCTGATTTTTTTTTTTTTTTTTTGGTTTCACAGAATTATTCAGTGTCGGTTTGAGTCAAAATTGGCTGGCAAAAATTACAACCTTGAACGTGAAAAATTGAAAATAACTAATCTTTTACACTTTGCGCAAATATCAAAAGGCAAAATTTAATGTCTGTAAAAAACGAAAAAAAAAAAAAAAAAAAAAAAAACAATGTACAATCAATTTAGAGAGTTGAAATCTAACGCAAAAAGATTATTATAAATAAATATTACCGTATGTTATTATTATGACTGTCCATGGAAGAGGTTGCTTCCTTGCAAAATTGAGAACGCAAAAATCGCCCTTTTCACCCCCCATCCCAATTTGGGGATGTGCCTCAGTTGCCCACAATTGTTGTTACCAGTATTGATTTTCGGGTGAGCTGACTTTAAACTTATACTTCTGCAACTTAATGGCAAAAAGTCCCAGTAATGAAACGTATATATATATATTTTTTTTTTCGATACTATTGAAGATTTTTTAGGCTGTTTTAAATTTAAATTTTAGATTATGAATTTAAGATTTGAAATTTTGATTATTAATTTTGTGCTTGTTAGTTGTTATTAATATTTGTTGTTTATCTTATATTCATATATTATTTTTTTTCTTTTATCCTATTTTATTTTTGTTGATAATTTTTATAATTAATGTCAAACGTTAACTGCAAAATATATCAATCCGTGCTTTTTGAGATTAACTGCATATATATATATATATATATATATATATATATATATATATATATATATATATATATATATATTTTAGCCAAGAATCGTTATTTTTTTCAACACCTTTTGGTGTCTTAAGTGATGTTGAATGTAGATTGTAGAATGAAGGTTTTCATTCTACATCACTTAAGACACCAAAGTGTTGAAACAAAATGGCTATTTTTGTAGTGATTTTATAACATTTTTGTTATAATTTTTAAACACACACACACACATATATATATATATATATATATATATATATATATATACATACACACACACACAGAAGGGAGAGAGAAGCTTACGCTTTGTGTAAGTGTACACTCAATGAGACGTTTCGTTCCCCCTTTTATTTTTGTCTGTTTTTATCTGAATTTCTGAGATAATAAATTGTCCTTATGACATCCATTATAAAATTCCATAAGTTGATCGGGCCGATAAATTATCAACACACGTGATCATGTGCATACATCTTTACATAGGTGCTGATTTTAATTACGTGTTTGAACAGAGGGACTGAAAGTGGAACAGAAATCTGAAGGCGCATTGAGATAGCAAAGGATGCTTTTCAAAAACTAAGCAATGTATTAAGAAATAGGAAACTCTCGCTAGAAACAAAGAAAAGTGTACTTAACTCTTGGGATATCAATCCTTATAGAAAAGGTAGTGAATACTGGACAATCTCCTTAAAGATAAGGACGAGACTTCAGGAAGACAGAAATGTGGTTCTACAAAAGCGTGTAGAGAACATCCTGAAGCGAAGTTTTAGAGAAAATGGAAACAAAAAAATCCCCTTATACATAACCTCGTAAAGAGACATTCGAAATTTACAGGGCACATTATGAGGGAAGATGATTTATATAATTTGATAATCACAGGTCAGGTTGAAGGCAAGAGAAACAGAAGAACGTATAACATACCTAGCGAGGTTGAGTAAATGAATGACAAATTAATTTAAGAGATTTAACAAAAAAGACAACGGTTTTTAAACCTTTGAGCTTTGACTTCAGCTTACCGCTGGCTGAGAAAAATGACGTAATGCCCAGCTACCAATTGAACGGAGGGTAAACACTTGTAACTATTTTTATATCTACCGTGAAATATTACATCCCAATTATTTGCGAATTTTGACTCGGGAGCTCAGAAAGAAAGGGTTAAAATTGTTCAGGAATGCAGGCCTGAAAGTGTTAAAAGCTACAAATTACAGAAAATTTTGTAAAGTTATGACAGCTAACGTCCTGAAGGGACACGGCACAGAGATGTTCATTAATCTGTACCAACATGATTTAGTTTGGTTTCAGTAGATTTTACGTAATATCAACGTTAATGGATTATTTAGTGCAGACAAAAGTTTTATTGATGGTAAAATTTTCCCTTGAAAAATCTATTTCTGGCAATTTTTTTTTTTAAAAAGTATAGTTGGTAATGTTTTTTCAAAAATGCATTGCTGTTGATTTTTTATTTTTACAAAAATGTATTGCCGATATTTTTGTAAAATGTATTGCTGGAAATACATTATTTCTTCAACAATGTATTCCACAGATGAGTACCCACATGAATATACAGAAACATGATATAAGCCTATTAAATATTACTGGAAATTATTTTATGCGATGTTTAGCCATACAAATGCAATAAAGGAATTTTTCGTCATCCGCAGTTAATGGGTTAGCAACGACTAATATTTTACTTATTTCTGGCAAGTAATAAAAGTTTTACTCATTGGCGATTACTTGAATGTATTTGCTGCATAACAACAAAAAAAGCAACATTTCTTGCGTGGGTGGATTTTGGTCAATATGAAAATGAAAAAGAAAAGCTATTATGAAATCGTATGGAAATTGAAATTTCCTCTTGCAATGGTGAACCCAGCGACTGAGCAAATAACGCATTGAAGAAAGATCTCGCAATGTCTCATTCAGATTGATCTGAGCCATCAGCAAAGTGCGTTTGTCCAATGAAGCGAGAAATTGAAAAAAATACCTAGTTCAAGACGACAGCAGATGATAACAACATGTGTTCTTCTGGGGAAGCAGCCAAAAGAAATCTAATTTTTAAACCAATCAACATTCAGCAGAAAGAAAAAAAAATGTAGTGGGTAATTAAGATGCGGGAGTCGTCGCGGGAGATTTTAGTGCACTTCACTTTTTAGGCGAGTTCGTATTTCATCGATTTTTCAAATTTGGGCAAATGCAGGCCACGAGACTGTAAGATATAAAAAAAATCTTCTTGTAGTAAACATATTAGTAAGAGAAGTTTGAAACCCGGCTCTTTACACAGCTTTCCCTGCGGAAGTAAATTCAATACTGTTATATCCGCATTCATACAGCAATAAGGAGATATTTAACAGACGCTTGTTTGGAAAAAGCAGCATTATATTATCCAGTTGTTCAATCATTCTTTCGTTTGTTGACACTTAACGCTGCCATTGCCTCAGACGACCATTGAGCCATCTCTCCCATATATGATGCTGGGTAATTAAATGACAAATTGGAAAAATATACAGATCAGGCATTTCTTTCTTCATAAGGGTATGTTTTCAGCGCGCCTACATCGCTACCAAATGCGACACAAGGTATAAATTTAAAAGAAATATCACGGAAAAATTGCTTATGTTCTAATTTTGGGGACACCTCAGGTGCTGGGCAATGAACCCAGTCACCTCTAAAGAAAAGGTACAGCCTGGATAATTCTTCTCTCCTGGGGATTGGGATTTTACACACACATATTATATATATATATATATAATAAACTTCGAAGGGCTGCATCAAACTAAGTAATTTTCTCATTGATGGAATGAACATCAGTTTCCATACAATTACCGAAGTTAAGCAATGTAGAGTCCAGTCGGCACCTAGATGGTAGACGACCTGAGAATATTAGCGAGTTTCGTTGTGCGGGTGGTGTAACAAATAACGGCTCGTAATTAGAGATTGGCGTGCCAAGGTTCATTTCAGGTGGGGTTAAGCGCAAATGGGGAAGGTATCCATCTCTTATTGTCTCCCAGCTATGGGTTAATTAGAACATGTATCAGAAAAATATTAATCTAAAAAAAAAAATTCTTAAACATTTTTCTGGCTTGAAAAAAAAAAAATCAACAAATCAATCACTGATGGAATGATATATAACGGTGTGGGGGGAATATATACAAAAAAGTACGTTTTAATTACACAACTAGGGAAACAGTGAAGATGTAAGGACTCTAAATTTCCAATTTTGGGTGTCCGTTTTAGACGTACAGAGTAACATTGCCGTTGTTGGCAGATTTTATTATGACGCCAACAATTTATCTGGGCCAACGACACACGATTTGTATTTTCTAATAAATTTTCATATACAAGCGCCAACAAAAAGTTTATTTGCAATGATACTTTTACTGCGAAATCCATGTCAAGACTTCAGTTGAAGCTATAAATCAACTCAGAAAATAGTTTTATTGCCTAAGTTGATTTTTTTTTTTTTTTTACAAAATTGGCGTTTGAAGTCAGATTTCGTAATTGACTCTTGGCAGTCAACGTGTTCAGCCAAATTTATGCACCTCTTCAAAGTCTTATTTTATCGCTGTTTTTAAATATCCCATATTGTGATAGCAGTTGTCTTGTTCAGAAAGGTGAAATGTGGACGGAAACTAGACGCAAATTTACCATGGAGAGCTCAGGAATTATTGCACTTCCTACAGATTCTATACATAAATGAGAAGATTTATTTTGGTTTTATGACGTCCTTTTGAGAAGGTCTGCTGGGAGTGTAACGTATATCACCTCTTGATGATAAAGAGTCGAGTTCCAATTCCTATCGAGTAACTACCATTGATAATGTAAGAATATGTCTTCTCCCCCAATCTATGGGTTAAAAACAAATGTAGCAAAATATTTAAACCGTGTTGATAATCAGCCGAAATATAAGGCCAACTCTGAATTCAAAGCCGGTTGGGTAGAGAGCGAGGGAATTCATCCCGTAAAAGCCTACTTGCTGGGGGAACAAAACCCAACAACATTGAGAGATTTTGGCACCCATACTCCCCAATACCGTGTGTTTATAGTCTTTCTAAAGGACGAAACGCGTTACAAGTTTTTTTCATTCAATTACCGTCTGATAGTCTAAAATATAGAGTTTAGACATTATATATGATCTATAAAAAAGGAAAACCTTACCACCGCGTTACGTCCACTAAGGGACTTTATCAATGTAAGGATTTTATTTTGCAACATCTATTCATACACAGAAGTGAAAAAAAAATCTTTAAATTTTAAAAAATTTCAAATTTAAGAACGCTAAAAAGTATTTTTAATGCTGTATCAGTAAAGTAAAATATGGAGGATGCTAAGTGACGTAATTTGATAAACGAAAGTGAGTAAATGCTATTGTTGCTGAAGATATATATAGACACACACACCTAACTATGTCGAAATTTTGAAAGAAAATTACGGCCTAACCCATCTCTCTATGTCTGACCAAATTGGTAAATGCCATAATTTGTTTTTTAATTCTTTCTTGCCGTGTTGCAGTGTCTTTTCTTCACCCCCTCCATGTGCGAGCTTGCGTGTATAAAACTATCCCATTTAGGTATTTTGACTGCTATACATGTCCCCTCCCTATCCCAAAAGTAAAAAAAAAAATATGAATCATGCTGAATCATAGACGGGTCCAACTTCCTGCTCTTTGATGTCCATTTTATGAACTAAAGCATATTGTTCAGGAATTAATGGCATTTAATGCAAGTTTCATTTCCTCCTTGAAAATAAATCGTTATTAAAAGCATGAAGATAAGACCATCTTATTAAAAATATACGAGTAATCGCAAAATAAAATCAAGAAAATACATAACAAAAATAGAAGTTTTTTTAAATCAGATTCTCAGCGTGCGCTCGCTCACATTATATTCACTTTGTAACATTCAAGTAGTAGCTGTAAAGTTGTTAAAAAAAAGTTTGAACATGCCGCTATATCTTCGTTTAAGAAATGTTACCGTTTAATATTTTCAAATTTATAATAATAGTGTAACACCGACCCACATTATATATATATATATATATATATATACACACACACAGTGTAACCCGGATAAGAGATTTTCTCTGGTCCCAAATTAGAGCCTGTGTTAATGTATATAAAATAGACCAAACCCGGATATAAGAGAAACCCGGACATAAGAGACTTCTTCTCCGGTCCCGACAACTCTCTTATATCCGGGTTACATATTTATATATATATATATATATATATATATATATATATATATTACACACACACACACAAGTTCAAAAGTGATAATGAATACTCTTATTTGAAATAAACGCCTCATTTTTTTTTTTCAAATTCTGTGTATTGTCTGTCGGACTGCGTATTCGAGAAATCAAAGAATATTTGCTCTTGAGCAAGAATTAAACCTGGTTCTCAAATCTGATGTAATATAAAAATCTCCCATATTAGATAAATCCATATTTTATATATATATATATATATATATATTAGTTGTATATTTAGGCAACAAACCTTCGTTTATGCATGTTTTATTAAAAACAACAGACAAGGTACTACGGTTAAGCTTTTTATTTAATTTTTCTTGTGTTCTAACAAGAGCTTTCTTTTCTGGACAAAGTGTGTAAAAACTGTCCAAATATTTTATATTTCCGAGCGCTTTCGGCTATACCATTAGCCATTATAAAGGACGATTTGATTTTTCAGCTTAATTGAGTGTGTGCATTATGTGTATGTCTTAGTGTGTAGTAGGGATGTTTCAATTACTGAAGACGGTTTAGCACATTGTGGCTTTGTTCGTAGTTAATATTTTTAAGAGTTCTTTCTTTTTTATTATTAAAGCTTCCATTATTTTTAATCTTTTTTGTAGGTGGATGCACATAATATATTTGTGTTTTCTACTAGTAGGTTTCTAATGGAGTTCTAATTGAACACAAGAAAAATTAAATAAAAATCTTAACCGTAGTACCTGGTCTGTCGATTTAATGAAACATGCCCACACACACACACACACACATATATATATATATATATATATATATATGCGCAGTACTTGGTGGAAATCACTCAATATCAGTGACTGAGCAAAAAAAAAAAAAAAAAAAAAAAGGTATTTTATTAGGGGTGCTTGCATTAATATTAAATCCTGGTTGTGCACAATTTTTAATTTCCAATGAAAAATAAAAAGACGGAACGTGGAAGCTTTCTCAATATCCCAGAATAGGTATGGAAGTCAAAAATGCTAAGATAATTCTTGTCGTGAATGGGATTCTCGATCTTATCATACGAGTCAAAAGTTTAATGATCCGAAAAGAGTGAGGATTGTCTGAACCTCCGTAGCCGTTAAATCCTGTCAGTGATGAATAGTCTTCGTTTAAATTTTAACATTCGAGTAGAAACGAGCGGTATTGTTGCTGCAGTAGAGAAGTCAAGAGATCTGGTGTTCGAGTCTTACTCCCCGAAATTCCTTTTCATACACTAGTTTCAGCAGGAAGAAGTTGGCAAATTGACTGACTTGCTGACAGCAGTTTTATCACCCTCTCTCTAAGAACAAATGCACATTATACACCCCTACCCGAAAACAATGCAAGTAGAAAGAAACCTGAAAAAAAAAAGTTCATTAGTTATTTGAACCTTTTGATGCATCGTTGGGAGTATTATTGCCGATAGACCACTAGAATTTACTAATGACATGAAACAACGTAAAACAAAGTGTTTAAGTTTCAATGTTTTTTAATTGTTAAACAATCTCTCACCTCTTAGTGGAGAAAACAATTAGAATTATGCGAAAACAGTGGATTGCTTTTTTTTTTTTTTCGTTTTACGGCATATCCAACTCAATAGGTTATTTAATGCCAAGATTCTTATTGTTGGTAATTTTTTTTTTAATGCATTGCTGTTAATAGATTTTTCTTCAAAATTCATTACTGGAAATAACCTTTTATAAAAAAATATATTTCTGGTATTAAAACATTTTACACTTTCATTGCTGGGACCCTAACACGTGCTACCACCCGGGTCAGGGCGGACCTGGAAATACCAGCAATTACAAGAGGGTTCCACGCACCTCAAATCCTCTTGATCAGAGACATGGTGTTGGATGTTGTTTATAGTCTTACCCAGGATGGGGAAACTGAAGTACGCCTAAAATCGATGAGGAGTGAGAAGATAATTATAAAATCTTAATGTGTACGTAGTTTAAATGCAATGGACACTAAAATTTGAACAACAATTATTTTATTTTTCTTATTTGGGGACGTCTTTTAAATTGCACATCTGAAGAAAACAGTGGATTAGGTCAATATCATTTTAATGAAAGGGCAGTATTTAACTCAGTGTTAGCTATCCACAGAACATTGAACTCTCAATGAGGAAAGGTCGTACAACATCGCAAGAGAAATAAATTACGGCCTTACCTTTCCTTCTGCGGATCCTGGAACTTCCAATAAGAACTATCAAAAGTCGATACGTAAATTTGCTTGATAAATTGAAGCCTCTTTATGTCTTGTAAAATTACAGGTAATTTCTAGGCTGGTAAAATAGCAGCGTTATCCAATTTACCGGTCACTGGTAGGTAAAGTTCACAGAAGCAAGAAGGGAATCTTAAATACTGATAAATAAAATATAATCATGTTTAAATTACTGAGATTTTAAATATAATCGGAAAAGGGGGGAACCGTTATCAGAATATATATATATATATATATATATATATATATATATATATATATATATCTTTTATTCCTGACGTTCGCTTGTGAGGCGAGTTCAATTTATAAATAAATAACCACATATGCAAAACTTTTCATAGCAGGGATATTGGCGGGTGGTAAGTAATTTAACACGCCTGTCGTCTTCCTAGATTGCAAGCATTTGACCAAC
>CAHIKZ030000118.1:557500-582500 GCA_903632075.3 Acanthosepion pharaonis
ATTCTTGCGTGTGAATATCCATGCACGTGTGTAACGTGTGGATATCCATGTCCGTATAGAACGGGTGAATATGCAGGCTCGTAATGTAACGTGTGAATATCCATTGACGCATATGATTGACTTAAATGTCTTGGCACATTTAATGTATATTTAAGCACAAGCGAGCACACCCAAATACATATATGGCTGAGGTTAAAATAAGGCATTGGGATAATACATTCCAATCCTACTCAGTCTGAACAGTCCCTATCCGGTGATGAACAATACAATCATGACGTCAGACGAGAAAAAATAGATAATTATAAAAAAAATTGTAGTTTTCGGAAATGAATGAATTATTTTTAAGTGTTAAGTCTTCGTTGAATTAAAATATACTTGCGAACACGCAAACGTACATACAGACAAAATTTGAATGGAATTAAAATGGGAACCTGTGTCACGGGAGCTATTTCTACTTTCTGTCTACCAAAAACCTAGTTGAAGTCAATTTATGTCATCTGTATTTAGACTAAATATATTTCCTAATAAATTTATTTTAAATGAACAAACAACTTACCTTTGATCATCTTACTGTCTGTAGTTCTACTTAATTTCCAGCATTAAACACCATAAGTACATTCTTAACATTCACAGATAAATAAGACCAAAATTCGATTCGTTTTAAAACTATTGGTCAAAAAACTATTGTTAGAAGTTCATCGAACAGATTCACTGTAATAATGCATTTTAATCTGTCTAAAATCCATATTTTTGAATTTGCACACCTTGTTGAGGACGTAAAATGTGACACCAAAACCAGAAAGAGCATTAAAATAGCGAAAGATGCCTTCCAAAAGATAAGGAAAGTATTAAAGAAGTGGAAAATTTCGTTAGATTGAAAAGAAAAAAAAAGCGCAGTGCTGAACCGTTATATAATATCAGATGACATATATGACAATTCAAGAAAGGACACGGCCAATAGAAGAAGAATATCTAACTAGATGGATTTCTGGTCGTTGTTGCTAGTATAAGTCTCTTTTAGTTTGGGTTTCTTTATAATGTAGATACTGTTGGATTTTGTTAAATTAGGTGCTTGGTTCTCTTTTTGCAAGCTTTAAATTGAGAGGATTTCTTTTTGAGACCTTCTGTTTACCTCTTAGTGCGATATATATATATATATATATATATATATATATATATATATTGTGTATATTTAGGCACCAGTTTTTCATTGATGCATGTTTCATTAAATAATATAGACAAGTTTTGTCTATTTATTTTAAGAAAGTTCCTTTCATATTGTCTGATAAGCTTAATAACATTATCATTGAAAGACGAAAGGAAATCATCATATTGATACATGTTTTAATCCTATCTAAGCTTTCGGCTTACATAAGCCATTGTCAAAGATGACAATTACATTTCAATATATCAAAACAATACACGGACGAAGCAATAATGAGTCTGTTTTTGTCGCATGAAAAATTTCAAAGCAACGACATACGAGACGCGGAAACGAAAATCGCAGCACAGCTCGTGACGATTATACCAACAGCTTCCCATGTGTGACGTCACGAGCTGCGATGCGATATATATATATATATATATATATATATATATATATATATATATATATATATATAAAGATCTTTTTTATGTTTATACGTTCTTTTTATAGATAAAAATATTTAAGTAATATGGCGTGAGGTACTTTTACCGATTAAGCCACAGAAGAGCATCTACATTTCTCCATGATATAATCAAATGAAGTCCAAAGGACGAAACTCTCAACACAAAACCTTTTTCTCGCTTTGTCATACATATTTTATATATATATATATATATATATATATATATATATATATATATATATATATATACACACACTCTGGGCGTGTTTCTAAAAATAAATACGCTAAAAAATTCACTTTCATCCCTACCGTGCGCTGACGGCATAATGGTTAGAATCTCCGACTGACACCAATTCAGTCGGGTCGATCCTAGCTAGAGGCAACCGGATGTCTAGCCACACTGATGAGCTGCGAAATAGTCTGTCTGTGAATGACGTTATATATATATGTGTGTGTGTCTGTATATATTTCGGGAGCAGTCCATCTTTTATAAAGGTTTCATTGAAGTCAACTGACAAGGCACTCTAATTCAGCTATTTTTTATATTTCTCTTGCATGCGCAAAATAGAATTCTTTTTTTAGACAGTGTGTGAGATCTGCCAAAATGATCTTAAACACTATGTACAAAGAAAGAGATGTCTTGTATTCATGAAAGAAACATAAAAATTATATGCGTGGACATGTTGATGACGATATTTGTATTATATGAACATAAGCCAATTTAACCAACGTGGTGGTGGTGGTGGTGGACGCAACTAATGTATGTGGGTAAGCGTCTATATATGTGTATGTATATGTGAGGAAGTATGAACTTATCTGAAGGCACAGACGATCTGAAAAAAACGTCAAGACCATCCCCACCCATTCCTTTTTAAAAGAACATCGCTACATTTGTAATGCTAAGGTATTGACATCGAAATAGAATGACAATTGCGTATATATATATATATGTATGCTCGAACGCATGGATGTGTATCTGCACCTAACCTCAGATTATTTATAAGGGCGTGCTTGTACAAACTAAAATACATATACCTGTGTGAGAAGATAAATCCCCCCTCCACTATGCACAAATAATTATATAATCAAAAGTATAAGTGTATTGGGGAAGCAGATAATTATTCAAACACATATTTTTAAATATAACAGACAACGAATTTGTATTATGTTTGATCATGAGCCGTTCTAAGCTTCGTATAGTTGCTTTAATTTCGGGTGAAAATAAAGACAAAAACTATCTAACATTTATGTTCATATAAACACTTAAGGAACAGCATAATAAAAATATCCAAATGCTGGACAATTTTTGTATTTTCTCCTGAAGCCCCTATACGATGCTTAGAACGGTTCATGATCAAACATAATAAATATTTGTTGTCTGTTATAATTAACATGTTTGGATATATATAATTGACCTACAACTGTTTACAATTTCCAAATCCATTCTTTTTATATTATATATTTACGTGTTACATTTTACCTTTTGTTGTTTTCCAAGATAGTACAATGAGTATAAAGGGGTATTCAATTTTTCCATCCTCCCTATCTGCATCTATTATTGATAGTTGACATGAATATTACGCATCATTAACTGCATACCGTTAAATCAAATGCTTTTTATAATTTATTGGTTCCAAGTATTCCCAATGTAAGTTGATATTTTGACTGTCATTTTGATAAAAGAAAGCTTTTGAAAGATTATTATATATTAATACGAAAACATTCTTGATCTGCGACTAAATGGATATAATAAATATGTGCGTACATTAGCGTGTTTATTGATTTATTTCAAGACAGGCAGGCAGACTGATGCTAATTTAAAACGACAGTTATTATAAGCAAAATGAACCTACATGAAAATATACAGTTTATGTAAAACTAAACATGGGTGGAAGGATACGGGTAAATTGGTTCTAAACTTTACGTTATATATAATTATTTATTTAAAAATATGATTAAAAATTGATTCGACATAAGAGGTCTCATGTTTCAAAACAAGAGCCGAAAACTTCAATATAATTATTTGAATTAAATTGAGTTAAAGTAAGCTCTGTTCCATCTTCAAGCGAATTTTTTTTTTTGAATAACGTAAATTGAAATCAAAATTTCCATGGTAACAGCTAGGGTGAATTGTTTAAATTGGGTAGGCGTGTGTTGGGTGTTAATAATAAGTATCAGTATAGAGTTACTTTCATAGATGTCAAGTCAGGGAAAGGTGGGGGTGTCTAAATTTGAAACGGAAGATGTATGTATGGTGGTATGCTTGTCTATGGAGATTTATTTATTTTTTTATTTTATTTTTTATGAAAGGGATTTGTGCATAAAAAAAAACTGCCATAACGTTTGTTTTTTGACGACATCATAAAGGGTTATCTTTTTTGTAGGGTATTTAAACTATTTATTTGGGCTATGGATTATGAAAGTTATTATATTGTATGCTTGTTTTTAGCTAATTATTCAAACCATGAATCTGATGATGTCGACAAAAAACCGTTAACCCATGTCTATAGTTTAATAGATTATTATTATTTAGAAGCTTAATAATGTGCAATTTCTCATGTAGGCACAAAGGGCATGGTTCATCCCAAGTTTTACATGTTCTAGCCCTGTTTATAATTTTCCATTTTACTTTAGGTGTCCTATTTGTTTCCTTCAGATGCCAAAAATATTTTGATAGGGAAGTCTGATTTCTTTTATTTATATTATTGAAAGAGCACTTATGCTGCCTCCATCTATTTTTAAAATCATTCTTCGTGGACCCAATGTATATCATATTAGTGCTAGGACCTAGAAGACTGCCCATTAGAAAATAAATGCTGTATTAAATCTGTGGTATACCAATGTACTATATCAACCACTGATTATTTTTAAAATAATAACTAAAATACTAAGGGACTTTGGATTATTTACCTAACCAGTTCCTTCTTATTTTCTATATATTTTCACACATATATATATATATATATATATATATATATATATATATATATATATATAATAATAATCTTATAAATATAAGTAAGTATACTCGTCCGGAAGACTCTTAGGTGTATTGGCTTGTAAATGAACAAACCAATACCCAAGGAAAAATAAGGAATACAGAAAAGAAAGAACTAAAAACATGTAATTCAGGCGAAAACAATCGACCAGAATCCGCGTAGGTGAAACCTATGTAGGAGGTTTGTCTGGCTCTTTAGGTTTACATATATATATATATATATATATATATATATATATATATATATATAATATCAATCCAACCAAATATATATATATCAATCAACCAAAAAATATATATATATATATATATATATAATTATTTTTATAAAAAAATTATAACATAAGTATGTTATAAAATCACTACAAAAATAGCCATTTTGTTTTCAACACACTCTGTGATGATTTTGAAAATAAAAAAAAAAAAAAAAAAATAATTATATCTGTTCTACTTTGTATTGAGCACTCTTTTAAGAATAGTAATTGTTGGTTATTGGAATTCATTCCGTATATACCAATTATATATTTTTATATATATATATATATATATATATATATATATATATATATATATATATATATATATATATATATATGTTGATGTAAGTTTGTGACCCTGGGTTTCACGCTTTTGCGATCGTCAGACAATCGTAAAAGCGTGAAACCCAGGGTCACAAACTCACATCAATCCAACCAAATATGTTAGCTCTATCTCTGATATTGAGCGCTTTCTAATAAGTACCGCGCATATAATATATAAATAATTATATATATATATATATATATTTATTTATTTATATTTATATACACACACTTTTCACACACGCACACACACACACACACACACACACATATATGTATATATATATATATATATATAAATGTATGTTATGCCTTTTGATTCCTTGTGGCACGTCTGGCCGCAACATTACTTCTCCAACTGACGCAGTTCCGGGCGAGCGTCTTCTGGCTGCCTTCACCTTTGTGTCAACACTTCTGCACCAAGTCTTTTCGCTTCCCTTGTTGATTCCAGTCAAGAGCCTGCCTGGTGACACTAGAAGCAGGCTTGCGGACTGTGTGGCCGATCCATCCCCATTTCTTGATATCAATCACGATCGCGTCTTGTCTGGTCCTGTCTCACAATTGGTCGTTGGAGACGACTTCCGGCCAATTGATATTAAGGATGTTCCTGAGACATCGGTTACTAAATGTCTTATGTTTTCGGGTGTTGGTCTTGGTTACCCGCCAGATTTCTCAGCCATAATCTCGGATCAACTTACTTGACGTTGATGTTGAAGATCCGGATCTTGTTGCAAAGTGGGAGGGCTTTTAGTCTCCAGATTGGCCGTAGAGAAACATTACGTTTTTATTACGATGTGTCTTGCAGATTTAGACCGATGTAGCTTAAAGATACTAAAACAAGAAATGTGTTTTTCATGAAAACCGAATACTAACAGAGCATGCAATACAAAGCTAGAAGGGCCTATGTTTCATATACTACGCAGAAGCGTTTAATAATAGTATTATTAGCCGTTTCCCTACGAACAAACATTCATTAACTGAATATCCCGTATGTTTTTCGCTTGAAATTTATTAAATATTTCTCGTGAAAGATTTTTTAGCAAAGGAGGTTTCTCAACACCAGTAGCTGCTATCGTTCTGCCAGTATTGATGGGGTTTCAGTCCTAACCTTCTATTTAAAGTGGTGTGGAAGGATTACCTCTGAATTATGCCATTTTTTTTAGTATTTGCTGTCCGTTTTAGTTGTTGCTGCTGTTGGACGTCCTAACGTGATACGGTTTCTATTACTTGGTACAATTGTTTGTGATTCTATTGCGCTAGTCCACAATATTCAAAGACCTTCAAAGCTTTACTCACTCAAAGCATTTTTTAACCATGGATCTTAGGAAGTGGTTTTATACAGCTAAGAGTTTGGGTGCCTCTAGACAGACATTCTCGCATGCTTCCTATATGGACACGATATAATGAAATATATTTATTCCATGCTTTTTTTTAAAAATTCAGGACATTACAATTGTACATCACTTTTCTTTCATTATTGGTCATTTGACGAGGCTAATAAAAGACATAACACGAATTTTCAGGTTGATGTTTCGGTTTCCTAGTAATTTGCGGAGTTGGACGAAAGTACCTCTAGTGCAGCCTATTCTATATTCAATATCCTTTTTAACATATTTAATTTATTACAGTTGATCCATACGATTAGATATCTGAAGTATTTACTAAATCCGCGTACTTTTTTTTTTATAACGGATTTAGGTTATGTGTCATCCCTACTTTCCTAATAAGGTATAACTCAAAAATCGATCTGAAATTTTACGGAAACTCTTTCTATTTTGTAAGCTTAAGATAATCCGGAAAGTTTACTTGGAACAAAGCTCCTGAAAATAAATTTAGGCGAGCTGAAGAAAAAGATGGAAAGAAATTCGCGAGTCTGTGTGAAATTTTCTTTGGACCTATGAAAACCTTGTTTTCACAGAAATTAGCCACTGAGCCTAGAAAAAGAAAGAAAAGAAAATAGCGAGCCTATTTGAAATTTTCTTTGGTATAAAATAAGGGAAAGAGATAAATTAACTAGAGTACTTCAATCATGTGAAAGGTTTCGTTTTTATTCAGGTGTTCCACTTGAAATTACTCGCCAATTATATGCACTTGGCACTTCAATGAACTTTTATTTCAGCAATAGAAGTACGCTAAGTATTTCAAACTACGCCCTGTATTTCCTCGTCATTAGCCATCTTTGGCATGGGTAAACCATCTGTTCATTTTAACCCCGAATTCTCACGCCCGTATAAGACAAATATGCGTCTTAACACTGTGTAATATTTTAACTATACAGAAGACGATTAGAAGAGAGCTAGACATTTCTACCAGGATTTGTTTTTGGTGTGGGAAATCTTAACATATGATATATAGAATAAATATCCGGTATTAATTATAGACTTACGAATAGCATCAAGCATTAAATGGAGTTTCATAAAAAGAATCCTGTATTAACTAGTGGTTTATAAAAAAAAAATTACGGTATTATCTGGCGGTTTATAAAAAAATAATCAGGTATTAACTCGAGGTTAATAAAAAAGATATAATATTAACTTGAGGTTTATAAGAATCCAACATTAAATATGATTCTTTTTTTTTCTTTTCACCTCGAGACTATATAATCCAAGAATGGAGCGGTGTGTATTAGCAAATTAAAGACGAATGTTTTGCTGATTGGCACGGTTCCTCTGCATATGCATTGATATCTATAAATAAACATGTTTCCATCTACAGAAATGTTTACATAAGTGCAGTTTTTACCCGATTTGAAGGTGATTATCTGTATAAGATACAGGTACTTTAATAGAAGAAATATAATTTGAGTGCATTTAACATATGTCTAGTTCGAATGGTGCAGTCTGACATGATATTTACTACAGTAAAATCAAACGCGATCTAGAAAACATTTTTATTTTTATTTTCACTTAAATCCTTTCCGAGTAAAATATTACCATCAAACTCTAGATGATTATAAACTACAATTTTATTCATCCATATTCTGATAGAATAATGCATATTTTATTTGGTAAACGAGGGTGACAATAAATAAACATTTACAGTATAATAATAAATATAAAATTATTTCGAAAAGGGTCACTCCTGATATATTCTCAAATATCGGTTTGCATTTATATTTCTTCCTTGGAATTTCATTGATTTGATTTTTTTTTAAGCATTTCATCCTAAGCAAGGCGGTAAGCTACTGGCACGCAAGGGGTTACAGAGGATTTGGAGCGAGAGCAGATTGGAATGATAGAGAAAAAGATGAGGAGAAGGATAGTGGATAGATCAAGGCCACTAGAGATGTCGATTGATATTACATTTGAAAAGTTGGAGATTATAGCTATCAGGGAAACAGGAAAAAGGAAGGGAGTTCCACAGGAGAGAGGTGCGAGATATGAAGCTATTGGAGTAGGAGAGACGGCTACATTTAACTGTTTCAACAGTGAAAAGGTGAGAGCGGCATGCCAGTCTCGTAGGAAACTTGAATTCATGAAGTCTGGGAACAAGCGAAAGCAGCTCATCGGAGCAATTCCCATGAAAATATTTGTAAAAAAGACAGAGAGAGGCCACGGCACGTCTGTGAGAAAGCGACTGCAGACGAAATGTCAGATCAGGGTCAATTGCATTGCATATCCGTCTCTGGATCTTATCAAGAACCTCGAGGCAAACAGAAGGGGCTCCAGACCATATATGGCAGCAATACTCTATGTAAGGGCGAATGGTTGATTTGTAGATTTGAATGATCGATTCCGGCGAGAAAAATTT
Organism: Acanthosepion pharaonis; assembly: GCA_903632075.3. NCBI lineage: Eukaryota > Metazoa > Mollusca > Cephalopoda > Sepiida > Sepiidae > Acanthosepion > Acanthosepion pharaonis. Next base: position 566,440 of record CAHIKZ030000118.1, read on the forward strand.
CCTGGCGCGGCACAGGGAGCCAACTTTCCTTGCGGTGGACGAAGCTATTGATTCAATGTATTTGTTCCATCTCAGGTCAGCAGTCAATGTGAGACCGAGCAGCCGCAAAGAGGTGCTCTCAAAGAGGTTCAGCGTCAGACATTCTAATGGGGGGTGGCAGGGAAGGATCTCTGTGGTGATTAATAGAGAGGAGTTTTGTTTTTGAGGCGTTAAAGTTAGCCAGCCAATTCCTGCCCCAGTTCACAACCGATTGGAGGTCCTTTTCGAGACGAACAAAATAAAAAAATCAATCATACAAAATCAGGATAAATATGAAGAAAAATTTTGTTTAAAATGACCATTTTCCTGTCATATTCAATCGGTGTATTTATCTATGGTAGATATTCGGTGCACAAAAAGAATTAAATCTTTTATGTCAAATCATTCAAATTGAAGCTGTAATTCATATTATATATATATATATATATATATATATATATATATATATATAAACTTAATTATGATTATTTCAAATCCTCCTAATTATATATATATATATATATATATAAACTTAATTATGATTATTTCAAATCCTCCTAATTATATATATATATATATATATATATATATATATATATAATATCGTACATTGAGTGCTGATCTTAATAAAATAGTGTTCGATGTAAAACACCAGAGCTATAAACTGTATATTAATATATATATATATATATATATATATATATATATATATATATATATATATGTATCAAGCACAACGCAATCCTGAGATAATGAGTTAAGTCTCAACATACCACCTAATAATTGCGTTGTGCATGAAACTCAGAGACGTGATACCAGTGATTATATATATATATATATATATATATATATATATATATATATATATATAAACCGTGTCTTGCCCTTCTGGACAAAGACGTTTTGAATTTTCTTAATTATAAGAAATGGAAATGGAGTTGAAATATAATACACGGACATATTCTGTCGAAATTTTTAGTTAGCTTGATTAAATGAATGACGTATCAACGCTATCTGGTTCATTTAATGTGAAACTTTTGTATTATGACAAAACACAAAGAATCAATAGAACGAGGGACAGAAGTTACGGTTTACAACAAAAGACACGAAATACTAGACATGTCTGCGGTGTACACCAAACTCGAAATGCTAGACATATCTCCAATTTTAAAAGTTAGACATGGCTCTAGTTTACGCTAGGAGTAATAAGTATCGAAATGGTTTGGTTAAGGCAGTTAATTCAAAAATATATTGATATTGATGAATAAATTAATATCAAATATAAAATCAAAATTAATACAAAAATCACAATGGACAGATAGAGATGAAAGCTACTTTCCTCACCTTTTCAGGAAAATAGGTTTCTCAAGTCCAGTAGCTGTTATCTCTCTTTCCAGTATAGATGGAGACTACCTTCCTCCACTTTTCAGGAGAATAGTTTTCTCAAGTCCAGTAGCTGTTATCACTCTTTCTAGTAAATATAGAGGCTACCTTCTTAACCATTTCAGGAGAATAGGTTTCTCAAGTCCAGTAGCTGTTATCACTCTTTCCAGTAGAGATAGAGGCTACATTCCTCACCGTTTCAGGAAAATAGGTTTCTCAAGTCCAGTAGCTGTTATCTCTCTTTCCAGTATAGATGGAGGCTACCTTCCTAACCTTTTCAGGAGAATAGGCTTCTAAGGTCCAGAAGCTGTTATCACTCTTTCCAATAGATATAGAGGAGAATAGTTTTCTCAAGTCTAATAACTATTATTGTTATTTCCGGTATATGTTCAAATTTATACTAGAGTTTAAAAACAACATTTGTCTTTTTTTTTTTTTTTTTTTTTTCGAAATGTAAACTTTGGTCTGATTTATACCGGAGTCTGAATGCTTGAACATAGTTTATTTAGGTGGGCTTTATCTCTCTTTAGTGGATGTAGTTGGAGTATTCTAGTCGTCCCCAATACGGCAGGTGTATAGAGAAGGCACTTCGAATAATGAAATGCATTAAAAGTTTTTTTGCGAATGTTCCCTCTTGAGAGACGAATAGAGATTGAAAGCAAAGAAATCGAGATTGGTCTTGAAAATATACGGAGTCGGAAATAGACCACATACTCAATATCGCCAAATTAAGTATAGAAAATCACTTATGGAAGCGCGGCCATTTTACCTGCTTTGATGTGTGGTTAATGTGTCTACTTCGCTACTTAAATTGTACAAATGTTCCGCTTTTTTTCAAACGCAAAGTTAGTGTTTGACAACAGCGTAAAAAGCAAGGTATTGCTGATGAAATGAAGTGATACAGACGAGAATAAAAAAAGGTAGATACATTTCTTATTTACACTTGAATAATAAAGGTAGATACAGATCAAAAAGAAAATGACGCGATCTAAATGGTTAACTTCTAACGAACGAAATTACTCAGCGAAATCCTCCTGCTTGTCAGTAATGATAATATTAGCCGTTACCCTACAAGGAAATATTTGGCATTCATTAACGGAGCAGCCGTTACTGTTTTCAGTTCAAATTTATAGAATTCTTCTCGTAGAACACTTTTCTTTAGGTAAATAGCTTTCTCAAGTCCAGTAGCTATTACTACTCTCTCCAGTATAGGTGAAGTTTACCTTCCTAGCCTTATCCTGAAAATAGGTTTCTCAACTGCAGTACCTGTTATCGCTCTTTCCAGTATAGGTAGAGGCTACCTACCTCACCTTTTCACGAAAATAGGTTCCTCAAACCCGGTAGCTGTTATCGCTCTTTCCAGTATAGATGGAGACTATTTTTCTAACATTTTTAGGAAAATAGGTTTCTCAAGTCCAGTAGCTGTTATCGCTCTTTCCAGTATAGATGGAGGCTACATTTCTCACCTTTTCAAGAAAATAGGTTTCTCAAGACCAGTAGCTGTTATCGCTCTTTCCAGTATAGATGGAGGCTACCTTTCTAACCTTTGCAATAGGTTGCACATGTCCAGTAGCTGTTATCAGTCTTTCCACTATTGATAAGGGTTTTCTTCTATTTGAAGTCGTGTGGAATGATAACATCTGGATTATGTCCTTTTCTCTTCGAGTTAAATGTACTATTCATTTCAGTTGTTGCTGCTGTTGGAGGTCCTATTATGATGTGGTCTCCATTACTCGGTACAATTTTGTCTTTTATGTAAAGCCAATCCATAATGTTCAAAGAATGCTGATCTTTGCCAAGATCCTTAAGCTTTATTCGATCAAAATATTTTCCCCATTCACCTTAGGAAGCAGTTGTATACAGATGCTAGTTATGATATTCCTGAGTCGAGGTTTCACGTTGATTCGTCGCAATTTGCGCTGTTAGGCGAAACTACCTCTGGGACAGCCTATATTGTGCTCGATTCCCTTTTCTCCTACATTTACTTTTGTTATAACTGATCCATACGTTTAGGTAGCTGAAGTATTTAGCATTTACTAATTCCATATCCTGGATTTTTATGATATATTCAAGATAGATGCTATCACTGGTTTCATTCCAATTCCATATCATAGTTTCTGTTTTGGAAAGGTTTAACTCGAGTACCATTTCTTGGAATACTTGGTAGAGGATGCTGATTTTTTGTTCAAGAATATTCTTATTCCAACTATGAACATCTGTCATCAGCATAGCCCCCAACTCTCATCATCAGTACATTGACCACGTGAAGGAAACCTGTTTCGTTGTCTTCTGTTGGGAGTCGCGTTCGGGATGCAGAATGGAATGTACACAAATGGTCAGTGCCGATCTAAGCCCATCTGAGTTTGTAAATACGCAGGGCATACTGTAGGAAGAGATTAAATACATTGGGACCCCCATTTCCTCTCTGTCGTACTCATGATAAGGTTTGAAATAGTTTCGTATTGGGGTCCTCGCCAGACATATAAATTTCTGTAGATCGATACATTCAGGTTCTGTTAATCGATACATTGGAAGGCGGTTTCTAACGAGTGAGATGAAGTCTCTATTGATGTGGTCATGTGCTACTGTGAGTTCGACAAAGCAGGTATACAGTTTCCTATTAGAGAGGTAAGCCATTTTTGGAGTTTTTTGATGAAATAATGATTTTCCAAACCTGCATTAGTTGTGGCACAAGGCCGAAAGTAGGAGGCACCCAGTGAGGATCGAACTCCCTACACAGTGGAAACTGTTCTAGCGAGATAAGCTTGCTAACTATTAAACCTCCTCGAGGTGTCCAAGTTGTTTGATGACACATATGCCATCATTATATCCTAAGGGATATAATGACGACATATATATCATCAAACAGAACGAAGACCAAACTTGGACCACTTGAAAGTGATAATCAACACACTCCACCCAGAATTATTTAAGACAAAGGCCGCAATATACCATCAGCTTTATTGCATGTTTCTTTGGTTACATCTCAAGACAAATACAAATATTAGTACAGAGTATTACGTATTGATTTTACATAACGAATCCGTAAAGATCCGCCATATTGACTAGATTTTCAGTGATTCCAGTTCTTAAAAATAATCTTTAACTTCCATTAATCTAGTCGGCTGTCTCCACAAAAAAAAAAAAAAACATTTCCTTAATATTTAGAAAGCGGCAAGTCAGATTTTCACGATTACTTAAGTAGATATATAAATACTTTAAAACTAGAAAGAACTTGAAAATGGGATCATATATTTGTTTGAATTACAAGCATATAATTTTCATCACCTTCACCCGAGCAGACGTTTACTGTTAGAGCCCTACATGCCACGTACATAGGGTCGACTAAGCCTGATTGCCTCCATATTCCATTAGTAACGAAGAGGTTCCATTCACAGCGTCTCTTCTCAAGAGCTACTACTTTTTGAATAGACTTCCGTTTGAAGATTTAACAGATTGCTACAATCTTAACCCCTTCATGTCTCGGGTCAACCGTTACCTTTCCTACATATCCGACATAATCTGTACTTAGCCCATCCTCACATATCCATCCAAAAAATTCATAATATAACGTTCTACCATGAGTGATTCTTGGGCTTTTTATCAGAGAATATTCAGCATTGCATCACATAATTATTTACAAAATTATACTATTATATAGATGTCACCATTTATTCTTTTTTGTGCCATGTCCTTTCAGAGAGTAGGCGATCATGTCTCTCTACCTCCCTCTATCCCTTGTAGCTCTCAGAAATTTCCTCCCCTCTTCTTCCTCCCCCAGACCACGTTCTTTCCTCCACCTGCTCAATCTCGTCAGTTATGTCACGCGCTGCCTTCCCTTGACTCTCTTTCCCTCTATTTGACCCGTGAGTATCAGATTCTCCAGACCCTCCTTCCTCATTAGGTGTTGTAGAAACTTCAGCTGTCTCTTTCTGATGTTAAGTATAAGCCTTCTCGCTGTTTGAAACCTCTCTAAGATCTCATCGTTGCTCACATGCTCGGTCTATGATATCCTCAGCACCTCCGTCTCCTCAAGTCTCTTCATTTTTGAGCAAATCGTCCAAATTTCGCTGCCGTAAAGACGAACAGATGTCATGTAGCAGCTCAGTATCCTTTAAATACTACTGATATATTTGGGAAGGACATTAAAATAATCCAGATCTTACACTGCGAGGAAACTGCCGGCATACGGATAGAAGATGAATTTAACAAATATACACAATAAGGTGTGTAAGACAATGATGTGTCTTCTTACCGGACTTGTTCAAACTTTACAGTGAGGTAATTCTGAGAGAATTAGCAATCCAGTGAGAAGAAGGGACGAAGCATAAAAGACAAGAAGACAGAATGCATGGTCATCAGTAAAAGAATGAGCCCGAAATGCGATTTGCAGGTCGAGAACCCTGGAATCAAGCAGACGTGGAAGTTTAAATATCTGGGAAGCGTCTTGACAGAGGACAGTAAGTGTGACACTGAGATCCGTAGAAGTATTGGGATGGCCAAGGACGCATTCCAAAAGCTGGGCAGAGTATTGCAAGACAGGAGGATTTCTTTGGTAACAAAGAAAAGAATACTGAACTGTTACGTGACATCTGTCCTTCTTTACGGCAGCGAATTTTGGACGATTTCCTCAAAGATGAAGAAGAAACTCGTGGCAACGGACATGTGGTTCTACAGAAGGATGCTAAGGATATCATGGACCGAACGTGTGAGCAACAATGAGGTCTTAGAGAGGATGCAAACTAGGAGAGGGCGTATACTTAACATCAGAAAGAGGCAGATGAAGTTTCTGCGACACATAATGAGGAAGGAGAGCCTGGAGAATCTGATACTCACAAGTCGAATAGAGGGACAAGGGAAAACAACGCATGATGTACTTAGCGGGCTTAAGCAAGTGGTTGACAGGGAAGGAATTTGTTCAGAGTTGCAAGAGATAGACGGAGGAGGAGAGCCATGATCGCCTACGTCCTAAAAAGAAAAGAAACCTGACTCATTATTGGCGGTCTGTCATTTATGTGCCATGCGTGATACACGCTTAGGCGATCATGTATCTTTCGATAAATGACTGACGAGGCAGATTTTTTTTCCTGCAGTAGGTTGCCATTTCTATCTGCAGTAGATGAGTTGCCATACTAAGGTTATAGAACTCAGTCTATCCTGCTATTTGTGGAAAGAAGAGATTTATACATTTCACGTAAGTAATGGATTTTTGGCAGTCACAATCTCAAAAACCTTAGTGCAGATATGAAACTACAGCCACTTCTACGAAAAGGAAAAAGAGAAAAAAAATAGACATACATTGTAAGAAAAATGTATGGTTTTCGGCAGAAAGAAGAGCTGAATATGAGAATTACAAATTGGAGATACCAAGACCGAGCAATTAAAAACATTTAAATATCTAGGAAGTGTATACATAGAGGACGGGAAATCCGACACCGAAATCCGAAGTAGCAGTAGATGCCTTCTAAAAATGAAGCAAAATATTAAGAAACAGGAGAAAAAAAGTACCGGACTATTATGTAACATCGGTCCTCCTATTAGGCAGTGAATGGGTGACCATCTCATCACAGATGAAGAATAGACTTGAGACAAAAGAAATGTGGTTCTACAGAAGGATGTTGAGAATGCCATGAACTGAACATGTGAACAACGACGAAGTTTTAATGAAAATGGAAACAAATGGTAGTTATACTTAACATCAAAAAGAGAGAATTGAAATTTCTAGGGAACATAATGAGGAAAAAGAGCTTAAAAAAATTGTCACTCACAAGACATTGATGGCAGGAGGAACAGAGGAAAATGGAGCATCACCAACATAGTCAGCTTATGTAAATGTTTGGCAGAACAAGAATTAGGAGAAATAGAAAAAAAGGCAAAATTTACTAAGAGCTGCAATGACAGGAAATTGTCATGATAGACTGCATCCTGAAGGCACAGAGTAGAAGTAACCAAGTCTATGTTGATGTAATGTCAAGATGCTAAAATAGATTTGATTAATATGGCAAATATAGTATAAATACTAGAATAATCTGAACTCAACCGTCTAGATCAAACTAAGGAAAAAGTTAGAAGTGCACAAAAATACAAAGACACGGTTCAAAGAACAATCCAGTATTAACTAGAGTTTTGTAAAAAAAGAACTCGGTATTAACTAGAGCTTTGTAAAAAAAAAATAACCCAGTTTTAAGTAGAGCTTTGTAAAAAAGAACCCGATATTAAGTAGAGCTTTGTAAAAAAACAAAGAACCCGGTTTTAAGTAGAGCTTTGTAAAAAATAGAACCCGGTATTAAGTAGAGCTTTGTAAAAAAAAGAACCCGGTATTAATTAGAGCTTTGTAAAAAAAAGAACCCGGTATTAATTAGAGCTTTGTAAAAAAAAAAAGAACCGATATTAAGTAGATCTTTGTAAAAAATAGAACCCGGTTTTAAAGCTTTGTAAAAAAATAGAAGGTTTTAAGCAAAAAAAAAGAACCCGGTTTTAAGCAGAGCTTTGTAAAAATATAACCCGTTTTAAGCAGAAAAAAATAGAACCCGGTTTTAAGTAGAGCTTTGTAAAAAAAATAGAACCCGGTTTTAAGCAGAGCTTTGTAAAAAAAAGAACCCGGTTTTAAGTAGAGCTTTGTAAAAAATAGAACCCGGTTTTAAGTAGAGCTTTGTAAAAAATAGAACCCGGTTTTAAGCAGGCTTTTAGAAGCAGAGCTTTGTAAAAAAAAACCCGGTTTAGAACCCGGTTTAAAAAATAGAACCAGTTTTGTAAAAAAAATAGGACCCGGTTTTAAGCAGAGCTTTGTAAAAAATAGAACCCGGTTTTAAGTAGAGCTTTGTAAAAAATAGAACCCGGTTTTAAGCAGAGCTTTGTAAAAAATAGAACCCGGTTTTAAGTAGAGCTTTGTAAAAAAATAGAACCCGGTTTTAAGCAGAGCTTTGTAAAAAATAGAACCCGGTTTTAAGCAGAGCTTTGTAAAAAAATAGAACCCGGTTTTAAAATAGAACCCGGTTTTAGCTTTGTAAAAAATAGAACCCGGTTTTAAGTAGAGCTTTGTAAAAAAGTATCCGGTATTAATTATATGTTTAGGACAACGAAACCAGTATTAAATAGACGTTTCTAAAAAGGAAACTGGTATTAATTAGATTTTTCTTCTTCCAATGTCTAAAGAACTAATTTGAGAAGAGCTGTCCACGGCAAAAAAAACTTACATAAAAAAATACCAGAGGACGAATACAAGAGTCGAAGAAATTCCAAAGAAATGCCAAATCTTCCCATCTTCTGAACCCTTCTGTCCTATCATGCGGTGTCCGCTGACGTTTCTTCACATCCAACATAGTAATCATTTCTCACAGAAGGAAATGTCGATGATCACCACAATACTTGGCAACGCGTTCACCGAAACACGACTATGGAAAAGGGAGACGATATTAAATATAGGTTCATAAAAATATTTAAGCATACACAAATAAAAAGACAAGGTTCGACGAGGTTGTTTTCATACCAGATTTAAAAAAAATGTATATAGTGAAATAATCATATAATCCTAAGATAACCTATGGACCCTAATCCTGACAGCATTAGATTAGCAGATGACACATTAAGAGAAACAAAAAAAAAATAAGAAAAAAAAACAAAAAAAAAAAACTACCAAAGACAGCAAAAGAAAGCGAGAAAGGATTAGCCATTATCTATAAGAAGATTGAATGTCTGCTCATTAGCAAGAGATGCAGTCACATGTGTGACCTTCAAGTTGAGAACATCAGAATGAAGAAAGCACATACATCTTTTCTTACTGCTTGATGTAAAAACCGACAAGAGAGGTAGAGAGACCAGAAGGCTCATCAGCATGGGGAATAAAGTCTCCCAGAAACGAAGCAAAGTATTAAGATATAGGAAAATGTCCCAAGAAAAATAAAGAAAGACCGTCTATATTATATCTATCCTCCTATATGGTAGTGAATGTTCTACAATGTCCACAGAGAGGAAAAGGAGAGTCGAAGCGACGGAGATGTTGTTCTATAGAATATGGCTGAGAATAACATGAGAAGAAGATGTGAGCATAGAGGAAATTTTAAGGTAATTAGAAACCAACAGGTAAATTATAGTTAAAATCAGAAAGATAGTCGCGATTTCTGGGAGACATCACGAGGAAATGGGGCTTAGAAAATTTAACACTCACAAAGCATATTGAAGGTAGGAGGAACAGAAGAAAAATAACGAACAAGTTTATGTGAATGTATGACAAGCAGGGACGAAGAACGATGGTAGTCAAACAAGAGACAGGAAGTTGTGGAGAGCCATGATTAACTACGAATTGAAGAGACGTGTTATATAAAATGCGGCGTAATGTAACTAATTTCATCAAAAAATAATTTAATAATAATACCTTGAATAAAATGTCTCCAAATCACTTGCAGATCATTTTTTAACATAAAGCAAGTAAACATCTTAATTTGATTAATAGTAAAAAAAAAAAGGATATAGAATGTTTCACTATTTGCCCCCAGAATCCATTAAAAGAATTAAATTTCATGAAAAATGTCTGTTTTTCTATTTGGTAGTAATAACTCAAATTTCGAGAAATAAAACACTGCATCTCTCTGAGAAGATTTACTCAGTCTTAAACGTAAATATTTAATCAATTCGAAACTGATGGAATGGCGGTTATTTATGAAAGATCGATACCTATTATTCCTGTTACTATTTCGATAATAATGCCTCGTATTCTACCAACAAAATTCAGCATTAAGTAAGATCAACATATATGTATTTTCAAAATGATCAAGAATTACCTTTGAGTTACATTATAAAATATCACGAAACTAAGAAAATTATCGTGAGTATTTATAAAAATTATCTGAGCTGAAATTCTTATATTAATGTTATAATATAAATACATCCTGAAATCTTACCAACTTCTTTTGGGGAATATCACTTTAATGTGAATATTTTATTCTATGGAATATCGGGTGGAAACGCACACATAAACGTAATAACAAGCACCAATAAAATAATCAAGAAGAAATAACAAATCCCAATATAAATAGCCAAAAAAAGGCATCCGTAGTCACTATTATTTCCACCCAGAAGCCCCTAGAATAATTCGAAACTTAACTGTTAGTGCCTACCAAAATAACAGCTAGAACAATAAAATACACTAGCCAGAATACACTAGTGACCTGTATATAAAATTAGTCGAACAAAAACACAACACATATGGCCTGACGATTGCTTATAAGCATGAAGTAGGCAGCTGTCACTGGGGGTTGAGTACAATGTCCACTTTTATATTTACATACGCTAAATCCCTCATAGTGAGAATTTTAAGCCACAAATACAGCATACTTGAAAAAACATTTTAACAGACACAATATATATATATATATATATATATATATATTTTTTCAATATTTTTTTTCGTGATGCTTGTGTTGATCTTTTCATGCTTCAAACTATTTAATCTGTATCCCGCATACACTTTCGATATTTCTCACATGTGTTTTCCTTCAAACATTTCCTTTCTCTGTTTTACCAGCCTCATCTCGCTCTCTTTTACCTTTCTTCAGACTCTCTCACTGTCTGTTGATCTTTTCAGTCTCAAACACTCTGGATGTTTTTCTACCTCCGATTCTCTCTGTGGATCTTTTCCAACCTCAGACTTTCTCTTTCGTCTGTTTCCCATCTTAAAATTTTCATATCGTTAGTATTCATTTTCCTTCAAAGCTCCGGTTTTAACGGTTTCTTATTTACTCCCTTTTTCTTACTGCTTCAAATTATCTTTTTCATCTTTCCCTACTTCTGACTCCCTCTCAGTTTTTTGTCCCTTTCAAACGATCTTCCTCTTTAGTCATTTTTCTGCTTTTGAGTTTTCTTTTACAGACTTAACCACTTTCTTTCATTGTGTGTGATCTTTTTTGTCACAAATTCATTCAAAACCAACAAAATTCTTTTTAAAAAATTCCTGCCACACCGATAAGTTCTGGAAAATATACTTAGTCTTTGGGAATTGTACAAAAAGTACTGCAGAAAACTTATTAAAGAATTACTCTTCTTCCATAGTTACCTGACTCGAACCTGCAGGAGGACATATTATGTCGAAATCACTTTATAAACGTTTACACCATACGATAAAGGATAACACCATGCACTTCAATAGTCACCATATGAACACAATATATATTAACATAAATATCAACATTAATGACATACCTTTTGATACGAAGGTGCGTATTAATTGAATAAATATGTATAGATAAAATATAGCAGAAAACGTCATGCAAGTAAATAGGTAAGAATTTAAAAACTGCTGACAAATTATAAAATGCTTCAAGTCACAAATAATTTAGAGTTTAAGTGAATTACGTGAAGTGCACTTATTTTAAAACGTTGGCGGTTTATGTATAGATATTCTGCTGAAAAATTAGAAAATAAATTAGAATTTAAAATTTGCAATACAAAATATACATTACATACTTTTAATTTTGTTTTTATTTTGATATTTTATTCTCGGTTTATTAAATCTATCATGTTTGGTTAAATTTCTTCCTTTAAGATTTTCAAAAGAATTGCACTGATAAAAGTTAAGCGGATTTTGTCAACACAGAAATAATTTGCATGCATTGAAAATTTAACTTTTCAATTTTTCTGTATACGTTATGAAAACACGATTTCGCGTTATTACTGTTGCATATGGGTTGTGGTGTAGAAAATTAATTTCATAGTTTAAAAATTGATGAAAAGCGTAAAAGCAGACGGTGAGCTTACAAGAAAAATAATCAACACTGTTTACATTATTCGGATTATTGTCCTCATCTTTGTTGCCATGTTTATCACAACGTTTCAGCCGTTTTACTCTCCGGCCTTCTTCAGGTGGTTGGAATGTCGAACTGAACCCTTTATTTCGCTCTCTGGGGTAGACTGTTCTAGTTCCAGGTGCCATGTCTAATGGATGTCAGTTATCTCCTGTTAATTCCCTTCTGAAAGTTCTCCCCTGCCTTAACCAGATATTGAACGCACACTCTTTGGGTCCATATCACTGGATCTAACTAACGCCTTTATCCACTGTGCCATGTATCTACCCCAGTGAACGAAATGAAGGGTTCAGTTTGACATTCCAACCACCTGAAGAAGGCCGAAGCGTACAACGACCGAAACGTTGTGATAAACATGGTGACAATGATGAGGACAATAGTCCTAATAATGTAAATAATGTAAATAATATCTCATCTCAGAAATATAGAGAGATAATCAAGGTGAAAGAATGAAAGAAAGGAATAGAAAATGTCAAAAAAATTAATTACGAAAAAATAGAATCAAGAAAATTCAAGATAAAAGGAAAAATATAAGTAAAAACAAAGCTGTAGAAGTTTTAGATTATCACGACACAAAGGTGAAAAAATTATATATAAGCAAGCTGTATGAAGAGGTCTACTGATTTTGTTGCATGTAGGATTTGAGGAATATTTGGTAAACGACATACATTACGCTTAAAGGACAGTGTAGTTAAATACCGAAGAAAAGATGAGCCAAAAATTAATACTTGACTCGTGGTAATAGGCATTCAGTGATAAATGTTGTACAAGCAGAAACTCGAACTCATTAGGATATAAGCACGAAAAAGAGAATATTGTGAGCAAAACGGCCAACAAATAGCGAGAAAGAGAAAACAAATAAAATAGTGCGAGAGTTAATAAGTGAGAGGAAGTTAATAGAGGAGGAAAAACAAGAGAGGGAAAGTTAATGGGGAAGATAAACGTATTAGGAAAAGGGAATAGTGGTGGAGAAACGAGTGAGAGAAAGGTAATACAGGACGAAAAACGAATGAGAGAAAAGGTAATTCATGTAGACAAACGAGTTAGGGAAAGGTTATAGAAGGTAAAGCTGTGATTTATAGGTGGACAAACGAGTGAGAGAATAATAATAGATGTGGACACAAGTGTGAGAGAATAATAACAGATGTGGACAAATGAGTGAGAGAATAATAATAGATGTGGACACAAGTGTGAGAGAATAATAACAGATGTGGACAAATGAGTGAGAGAAAGATAATAGATGTGGACACAAGTGTGAGAGAATAATAACAGATGTGGACAAATGAGTGAGAGAAAGATAATAGATGTGGACACAAGTGTGAGAGAATAATAACAGATGTGGACAAAATAGGAGTGAGAGAAAGATAATAGATGTGGACACAAGTGTGAGAGAATAATAACAGATGTGGACAAATGAGTGAGAGAAAGATAATAGATGTGGACACAAGTGTGAGAGAATAATAACAGATGTGGACAAATGAGTGAGAGAAAGATAATAGATGTGGACACAAGTGTGAGAGAATAATAACAGATGTGGACAAACGAGTGAGAGAAAGATAATAGATGTGGACAAACGAGTGAGAGAATAATAACAGATGTGGACAAACGAGTGAGAGAATAATAATAGATGTGGACAAACGAGTGAGAGAATAATAATAGATGTGGACAAACAAGTGAGAGAAAGATAATAGATGTGGACACAAGTGTGAGAGAATAATAACAGATGTGGACAAATGAGTGGGAGAAAGATAATAGATGTGGACACAAGTGTGAGAGAATAATAACAGATGTGGACAAACGAGTGAGAGAAAAATAATAGATGTAGACAAATGAGTGAGAGAATAATAATAAATGTGGACAAACGAGTGAGAGAAAGATAATAGATGTGGACACAAGTGTGAGAGAAAGATAATAGATGAAAAATGAGTAAGAGAAAGGTACCAGACAATGAAAACGAGTAATAGAAAGGCAATACATGTGGGAAAGCGAGCAAGAGAAAAAGAATAGAGGAAGAGAAAGGTAACAGAGCTGGAGAAAAGTGTGAGCGAAAGGTAATAAAGAAGGAAAAACAAGTGAGAGAAAAGTAAGAGAGGAGAAAAAAAAACGAGTAAGAGAAAGGTAATTCATGTGGACAAACGAGTAAGGTAATAGAGGACGAAAAACAAGTACGGGAAATATAAAAGAGTGGGAAAAACGTGTAAGAAGAAGATAGTACATGTAGATAATGGAGTCAGAGAAAAGTAACAGAGAAAGAAAAACGGGTGAGAGGGAATTAACAGATGAAAATATATGTGTTAGGGAAAGGTAATAGATGTGGACGGGCGAGTGATAATTGAGGTGGATTAAAGAGGGAGAGGAATGTAATAAAAGGCGGCAAATGAGTGAGAGAAAGGCAAGAGAGATGTAAAAATGAATGAAAGAATGTTAGAGGAGGAGGAAAAAGAGTGAGAGAATGACATTAGATGAGGAATGAAGAGTGAGAGAATGGTAATAGAGGAGGTGAAACAAATAAGAGAAAAGTAAGAGAGGAGGAAAAATGAGTTAGAGAAAGGTAATATATGTGGACAATCGAGTGAGGGAAACGTAATAGAGGAGGGAAATCGAGTGAGAGAAAAGTGATAAATGTGGAAAAACGAGTGAGAGAAAATGAATAGAAAAGGACAAACAAATAAGAGAAAAGTAATACACGTGGACAAACAAATGAGAAAAAAAGGTTATAGAGGAGGAAAAACTAGTGAGAGGAAGATGACGATAAAGGTGTTAGAGAAATGTAACAGAGGTAGAAAAACGGGTGAGTAAAAGGTAAGAATGGAGGACAAGCGAGTGAGTGAAAGGTAATAGTGGAGGACAAGCGAGTGAGTGAAAGGTAATAGTGGAGGACAAGCGGATGAGAGAAAGGTAATAGTGGAGGACAAGTGAGTGTGAGAAAGGTAATAGTGGAGGACAAGCGAGTGTGAGAAAGGTAATAGTGGAGGACAAGCGAGTGAGAGGTAATAGTGGAGGACAAACGAGTGAGAGAAAGGTAATAGTGGAGGAGAAGCGAGTGTGAGAAAGGTAATAGTGGAGGACAAGCGAGTGAGAGAATGGCAATACAGGAGAAAAAACTTGTGAGAAAAAGATAATAGAGGGGGACAGAAGTTAGAGAGAAATGTAATAAAGGGGAGAAAGATAAAGAGAAATGTAATAAGGGGGGAGAGATAGAGAGAAATGTAATAAGGGGGGAAAGATAGAGAGAAAGATAATAGAGGGGGTACAAACGATAGAGAGAAAGATAATAGAGGGGGACAAACGATAGTCAGAAAGATAATAGAAGGGGGACAAACGATAGTGAGAAACATAATAGAGGGGGACAAACGATAGCGAGAAAGATAATAGAGGAGGGACAAACGATAGCGAGAAAGATAATAGAGGAGGGACAAACGATAGAGAGAAAGATAACAGAGGGGGACAAACGGTAGATAGTAAGGTAATAAAGGACGAAAAACGAGTGAGAGAAAGGTAATAGAGAAGGTAAAGCGAGAGAGAGGGGAAGGCAATAGTGGAAGATAAATCAGTGAGAGAAATATAAGAAGGACAATGAACAAACATTAGAGAAAGAAAAGACGACGATGTAGAGTCGGAGGGAAAGATATGTGAAAATAACTGTAGGGGAAAGAAGAGATGAAAATCGTGAGGGAGAGAGGAAGAAGAGAGGAAATGACATGAGAGAAAAAAAATTAAAGATGCGATACAAAAGACAAAAGTGTAAAAGGTTGTTTAGTAAAGAAAAACGAAAGACAGAAATGTAAGCAAAATGAATGGCAAAAAACAAATGAGAAGAAAATATGAAGAAAAAAAAGAAGAAAAAGAAGATTCAAGGAT
>CAHIKZ030000118.1:587500-612500 GCA_903632075.3 Acanthosepion pharaonis
AAGTAGAGCAGAGTATAAAAACCCGAGCGAGCCAGAAATTACCTACCTAAATGGATCTTCAGGGTAAGCTGGCCTACCCTGAAGGTCCATTTAGGTGGAGCCTAGGTGGCTAGTTTCTCGATCCCTAGGATTATATATATTATTTACATTATTTGGACTATTGTCCTCATCTTTGTCGCCATATTTATTACAAAGTTTCGGCCGTTGTACGCTCCGGTCTTCTTTAGGTGGTTGAAATGTCGAACTGAACCCTTTATTTCGCTCACTGGAGTAGACTGTTCTAGTTCCACCTGCCATGTTTAATGGATGTCAGTTATATGTTATCTCCTGTTAATTTCCCTCTCTCTCTTCCACTGCCCTAACCGGGTATTGAACTCACACTATTTGGGTCCTGTCACTGGATCTAACCAACGCCTTTATTCTCGAGAACACATGGCACAGTGGATAAAGGCGTTGGTTAGATCCAGAGTGATTAATTACTGCGATTAAGCTTTTTATTTACTTTTTCTTATGTGCGAAAAAGCTTGTCCTTTCTGGACAGCGTGCAAAAATATCCGTGCGCTTTTGACAATTCTTTTACTCATCATCGAAGATGTATTTGTATTTTCAAATAATTTTTATGGATGTTTCTAGAGTTATAAAAATATTTTATTTTTCCAAACACGGTCAGCACATTGTGACCGTGTTCATAGTTCATGTTATTGAATGTCGTATTTTTCTTTTATATAATCAATGTTTTTTGCCTTTTTCCTACATATAGGTTGCTGGTGAAATATAAAAGTGAAAGTTGGTTATAATTATTCATTGGGAGGAATGTTAAATTTTTAGATTTTGAGCGTCCGATGTCCCAAGATGGAACAACAATTTATTTTAGTTTTCAAACGCATTTTTAGATTCGTTATTATCGGTGGTGAAATCGACGATTTCTTCAGAAAGAAAAATTCAGTGTTGCAGGAACCAGGACATAAAAATTCATTGGAAAACTCGAAAATCATTTCCCGGTCTATACATTTTCGCCTTAGTAAAACATTTGCGGGGCAAATATGTAAAAATCGCAATGAAGGGTTGTACATTTTCCATGTTCAATTAATCAACACAGTTATTATTTGTATATCATATTCTTCCGTTGATATATATATATATATATCCATATCCATAAAATGAGAACGAATAGAATCCAATTCCGACGTTCGTAACATTCAATTTAAAAGAGCGCTCAATAAAAAAATCGAGCAATATTTTTTATTTTCGGATATTACGTCAAAACACGTAACAAAAGCAACACAAATGCAATATAAGTATATAAAGAGTATATGTATGAAATGTGTGTGTGTGTGTGTATATATATATATATATATATATATATGTATATATATATATATATATATATATATATATATAGGCAAGTTAAATTGAATATGACAGACAACGTGCTCCGATTTAGTTTTTTATATACTATCTCTCATGTGATATATTTTTTTCTTTTCGGTAGATAAATTACATAAAAACAATTTAACAGTTTTTATATATAAAAAAAAATCAAAGCACCTTGTCTGTCATATTCAAGGAAACGTGCATGAAAGAAGGATTGCTGCTGAAATACACAAATGAAATGAATATATATATATATATATATATATATATATATATATATATATATATATATATATATATATATTATATATATATATATATATATATATATAAATACAGATTTTCATATATATAGAGAGAGAGAGAGAGAGATTATCATATATATATAGATTTTAACATAAATATATATATATATATTCATATATATATATATATATATATATATATATATATATATACACATTTTACATATATATATATATATACATTTTCATATATATATATTTTATATATATATATACATTTATACATATCTATATATATATTTCATATATATATATACATTTTCATATATATATATATATATATATATATATACATTTTCATATGTATATATATATACATTTTATATATATATATACATTTCATATATATATATATATATATATATATATATATTTTATATATATATATATATACACATTTTTATATATATATATGTATACATTTTCATATATTTATATATATAGGATTTCATATATATATAAATATATATATATATACACGTACACACATGTGTGTGTATATATATATATGTGTCTGTGTATGTTGACTTTTTTATATATTTTGTGAATTCACTTTTTTGTGTGTTTAAATTGAACGCCGAGGTCAACATGAATGGCGACAGTCTGCTACATCTCTTCTGCGAAATTTTCTGTGTTGAAGATCAATTTCATAAATGAAGCTGTTTGTCGCTACTCGCTGTTGATCCATATGCTCATTTTTATATCTACACTTTTAATATATGTTATTGAGCACTTGCACCCATAAATATACGTTACCTTCCAAATTTATATATATATATATATATATATATATATATATATATATGTATATATATGATAAAAGTATAGGTTAAAACAAATACTTATATGTGGTGTTTGTGCTTATATGTGTATTTTTGTCATTGTAAGTATGTATGTAGAAAGCATGCTATCAACAAAGTGTGTTTGTAACAGAGTGAAGATGCGTTTGTGCAGTTTAACGGTGTGACATCATTCAGATTCATACGAATATGTTACCTTTCACTACGACTTGAAGTTCCACACATGAATAGGTCGCCATTGTTGTTGTTGTTTGCAATGAAAAACTTCTTGTGATGATGCTTTCGTCTTACTGTCTTCAAAGAGAATGGAAACATTCAAATAGAAACACCGAACAACAATATCTTTTAATATTAGAAAAAATAAACAAATAACAATCAGAACGTCTTAATTTCCAGCTGTGAGTCCCAATAGGATGATGTAATCAAAGACAAAAATATTTATGAATTGTGAATTGAACATTTTAGAACTGCATGTGTTAGCAACTGGAAATGCCAAAGAACAAGAATACAGTATCTTTCAGAATGTAAACTAGAAGATGTAGTATTAAACATAGATTTAAAAAATAGTTACTTGTATGTGGTTATTAGATAGACAATTAATGTCATTGGTAATGGCTCTAAACCTATTACAAATGCTGGTCAAGGTCATTCCCACTCGAATAAATACGCTTCGGTAAGTTATGGCTGCATCCAGCTATGGATTAAATAGCAGTACAGAGGACATTCTCGAGCCGTGGTTGCCAACCATAAGAGGAGAAAGATAACACTGAATTCAAGATCGTACTTTAGGAATATACTTTTAGGTTGTAATTAAGGCCCGATCAGCGGAGGTAACTATAAATTGGCCTTGTGTGTGTTGAAGAAACACAAATGGGTTTGAACCGAAGAATATGTATGGAAACGTGCAGTGATGCCGATGATGAGAAATGACATTTTGCAGATTCCCTTCAAGTCAAAGTGGCTCTGATTGGGATCAGACATCATGATCAAGAATCTACGTAATCTTCACTTTTGTCTTGTTTCTTTACTAGTTATACTTATTTATAGTTCCTTGTCATTGTTTCGGGTTTGCAGATGGCGAAATGCTTAGAGACTAGGAACAAAAAATCGGTACGCTGAATTCGAATTCCGGTCGAGACGAGACGTGACATTCACTTTCACACAATACTCTTCGGAAATGTATGATTCCATTCTTTTCCCTCTCATCTATGGGTTAAATAGAAGAATTAACCAGATTCTCTAATCATGGTTGGTAACCCTTATAAGAGATCAACTCTGAATTCAAAACATCGTATGGCACTGGTGGCATGTACTTAAACAGTATCTTGTACAGTGAAGTATAGTTGCCATATGAACACAGGTTGGCTCGTGGGAGTTCTAAAAAAATCACAATTAGGTTAAAGCAGATAGGCATCCTTGGGAAGAATCAGCCATTTTAAATATGGTAAATCAAACTGCATTCATGATATGTCTAGTTATTCTCACAGGGATTTATTTGCTAGTTTACGAGACAAATAATTACACATGGTCGCTTTTAGTGTCAGAAAATGGGAAAAGAACAAGAAAATTTTATTGTGTCAAGGAAAACAAGACTGAAATGTTATGCAATATCAGTTCTCGTAGAGATGAAGAAAAGACTTGAAGCAACATGAATGTGGTTCTACAGACCCATGCCGAGGAAAACATGGACCAAACATGTGAGTTTTAGAGAAAATATACACAAAAAGTGAACAGGAAAATTTCTAAGGCACAGGAAGAAAAAAGCCTTGAAACATATGATACTCACAGAGAGAGAGAGAGAGAGAGAGAGAGAGAGAGAGAGAGAGAGAGAGAGAGAGAGCACAAAAAATCATACCGTAGGAGGAGGAAGAGAGGTAAACGTGAACGGAAGGAGGCAGAGGAAAGAAATAGGTGAGTGAAATGGGAGAAAAATTAAGGAAGATGAGGGGGAAAAAGAGAGGGTAAAGTGGACAGAGAAAGCAAGGCAGATGAGAAACCGAAAAGGTGAAGAGGAGGAGGAAAGAAATAGAGAAGGTGAGAAGGAGGGTAAGAAAATGAGGGAGGGGATTTGAACCTAAATCTGGGGGTACGTTGATGTTCCACTATGTAATTGAATATTTTCTCATCTTAACTATATTTTCATCTTGATTGTCTTCCGAAACTTAAGTGGCTGTTTTTCGGCTGAAACGTTTATATTACTGGCTTTTCGATAAAAATAACAAACTCAAAGTCATTCTGCTTTGATATTAAGCAATAATCCAAACCATAAAAAAACTTTTTATCAGATTTATTCGAAAGGAAATTATATCAACTCAATGGCCATAATTCATTGTCAATTATGATCGTAATATTCTAATACGTTTTTTTTTCGGTGGACACGACCATAACAATATAAGTTGCAAAGATGACATAGTGTTAAAGGCAGACACAGTCAGTATAGATGATCACGTAGACATAGTAGTAAAGCGGACCGAGAAGAAAAGAATAACACTATTCTAAGAAGGGAGCTTTTTAGCAACGGGAAGAATTCAAAATCTGAGCTACGAATTGAGGACATCGAATTCAAGCAATTACAGAAATTTAAGTGTTTGAAGTGATGGAAAATGTGATACCGAAATCCGAAGCTGCGATGGAAGAGCGTAAGATGCCTTCCAAAAGCTAAGTATAGTATTGAGAAGCAGGGAAAATTTGTTAGAAACATACGATTGTTGAACAGCTATGTAACATCAATCCGCCTATTTGGTAGAGAAATGTTGGATACATCCATCATGGATGAAGAGAAGACGATGAAACAGAGAGTTTGTTCGCTATAAGGATGTTGAGAATATTATGGACGTAACATGTGAGTAATGTTATATATATATATATATATTTCTGTGTGTTGTGTATATATATATATATATATATATATATATATATATATATATGTGTGTGTTGTGTGTATATATATATATATATTTATATATATATGCGTGTTGTATATATATATATGTATATATATATATGTGTATATACATATCTATAGATATGTGTATATGTGTGTGTGTCTGTGTGCATATGTACATATTCATTTATATATATATATATATAAATATATATATATATATATCAATTGAAAAATTTTCTCATTGTATTTGAATTATTATTCTTCCATTGACAAGGCCTACATTTTTAAAAAAACGGAACTTTTAAAGTCCTCAATATTTACAATATCATAGAGCGTAAATAGTTGAAAATTTATATATATATATATATATATATATATATATATATATATATATATATATATATATATACTTGTGTGTGTTTGTTTTCTGTCTATATACAGGATATGATGGGCAAATTTATGTTTTTAATTTTGCGTTTTTTTTTTTGATTTTGCTTGGCATTCACGCCAGAAGCTCCAATACGAAAAGTTCAGTGTGTTTTGGTATCAATTTGAGTGCAGAGGGTTCGAAAAGTGCTGCACGAGTCTAATGGTGATTACAAAGGTGCAGTAGCTCCGGAAAAACACACTGATCGTTCTGAAAAGGACTCCCGAATTTGCTGGTGAGGGCCTCCAACTCAACGCGGAGGACTGAGGAGGTAGTGATGCCCTGGGTCAAGAGGGTGGGAGCTGGAAGATCCTATGTCTGGCAACAGGATTATGCACCATCACGCCTTACATCTGGTCATCTAACTTCCCAGATTTTTCAACCTCTTTGTGTTGGGCGCACTTGAGATAGAGATCTGCAACTTCCTAGTAAAATCAATCTAGGAAAGTCCAAAGTCGTCTGTGGGCCGTCGTTGATTCCAATGTCGACTTTTATTAAATAATTTTAATCTTTCTTACTTCAACCTATTCTTGTGTAATTCCGGTAAATATCTATGTCATGAGATATCAGTTTTTTTTTTTTTCGTAGTTGAAACGATAAATTATCCATTGCTCCTTATATATTATATTGTATTAAGGTATCAAGCCCTGTTTCATCCTCAAGCGAAAATTTAGGATTCCTAAACAGCAAGTGGAATTGGTTTAATTATGCTAAGGATCCTGAAAAATGATCGGTTCCGTCTCCCGCTCCTTTTGCTATAATCTGTCTTTATAGGAGCTGGATGAGACCGAAAATGGAGTATTGCTTCTATATCTGGACTGGGGCTGCCATGTCTTCATTCTTCAGTCTTAACAGTAGCCAAAAAGGTTTACGCGCTATTGAGGGTAACATTTCTAATCCTACAATACTTTTCCCACTGACGAGACGCTGCTAGCCTCTCGATAATCTAGCACTATTTTATATCAACTGCACAGATTGTCGATATTCCTTGGTGTCACCAGTTCTACCATTCTCAGCTATGACCGATCATGCCGAATACACAGGTTGGAATCATTTTCATCTCTTCGTAATCCATAGGTAAGGACAAGGTTGGAGTAAGACTGCTTTTACCAAGCACTGTGACTTTACGAAACAGACACACGAGAGGGTGCTCACTACGCTTTTAATCTGTTGACCGTTGCCTATAGTACATATCCTTATGACATGTACTTATTGATTGGGTGACCAATAGTACGGAAAGCATACAAGAAAAATTCTATAAAAATCACATTAACAGAAACATCTCGCTATTAGAGAGGCTTTTTTATATCAAACATCTCTCTCCTGCTATCAACCTCACTTTATTTAACAGTAGAAATGGAGAGTTAAAAACGTTTTAAAATTAGAAAGATGCTCACGTGAATTCCTAGCCCACACTCAACACACGAAGGCTCGGAATAAACGCTCCTATTCAAAACACAATAAAATATAACTTAAACAGTAAAACAAACAAAACAAACAAACAAAAATAAAACAAACACCATCAAAAACAAACCCCACCTTGGAAATGGCTAAAAAGTGGCCGAATGCGCTTGGGACAATGAAAATTATTGAAGATTTCTGTACCTCTTACAAAACGGAAAAAACACGTAAGGATACTGGACATAACTAAATAAAAAAATTAAATCTTCCTAATCTGACGTATTTAATGAAATATGTTTAAAAGAAAGGTTGCTGCCTATATATAATATACAAATAATTGCATCAAGTCATAGTAATTTCTTTGTCATCGACCAACGTATTTCAATGCACCGAGGTGATTTTAGTAGAGCCGTGTTATTATCAGTTTAATTTGTTCCAGTGAATTGATTGAGACTATAAAACTGAACGGATAAAGTGGAGCTTCTTCGCTTTCCATATACCAAAATAGGAGGCAGTTAAAAAAAAATATAATTGCATTACATGCGGAAAAGTTATTAAAAACAATAACAAAACCAATCCACCTATATTCAATTAACACCGACTAATAATTGTTTTGCATTGAGCACATTGTTATCTGACTTTCATTGCCTGAAGACAAAAATGACACTGCAGAGTTTATTTAAGTGTGAATTGATTGTACAGAAAATGGCGCGACTAATATAATTAGATACAGTAGAAAGAAAAGAAGGCGGAAAAGGAGAAGACGAATGGCTGATTAGTAGAGAGAGAGAGAGAGAAAGGAAATGAGTATAAAAAAGGAAGAGGAAGAGAGGCCAAACAGAGAGGCACAAGAGTGGGAAGGAGAGAAAAAGAGAAGGAAAGCGTAGAAGAAAATAGCAAAGAAAATAGTAGTAAGAAATGAAAGAAGGAAAGAGAATGAAAAGAATATGAAAGCAAACAGAATGAAAGAAAACAATAGGGAGAGAAAAGAGAAAGATCACCACGTAAGAAGGAGGGTGAAAAAGCGAGAAGTGAAACAAACAAAAACTTAGAGAGAGAGAGAGAGAGAGAGAGAGAGAGAGAGAGAGAGAGAGAGAGAGAGAGGTTGTTAGTGGATACACATGAGAGAGAGATAATTAACATAGAGAAAACTGGAGAGAGAAATAGACAGAGAGAGAAATTTGACCCCGACAGAAAACACGGATAAAGAGACTCAACAACCAGAAAACCTGGAGAGAGAAAAAAAAATAACAAAGTTTGAGAGAGAAATGAATGCAAAGTTTACGGGGAGAGAAAGAGAGAAAAAAGCAAAGTTTACGGAGAGAGAGAGAGAGAAAGAGAGAGAGAGAGAAGCAAAGTTTGGAAAGAGAGAGAAAAAGAGCAAAAAGCAGAACTTGAAAGAGAGCAAAAAGCAAAGCTTGAGAGAGAGAGAGAGAGAGAGAGAGAGAGAGAGCAAAGAGCAAAGCTTGAAAAAGGGAGAGAGAGAGCAAAAAGCAAAGCTTGAGAGAGAGAGAGAGATCAAGAGCAAAGCCTGGGGGAGAGAGAGAGCAAAAAGTAAAGCTTGGGAGAGACAGAGAGAGAGGGGGAGACAGGGAGAGAGAGAGAAAAAAAGCAATGCTTGGGAGAGAGAGAGAGAGAGCAAAAAGCAAAGCTTGGAGGAGAGAGAGAGAGAGCAAAAAGCAAAGCTTGGGGGAGAGAGAGCAAAAAGCAAAGCTTGGGGGAGAGAGAGCAAAAAGTAAAGCTTGGGGGAGAGAGAGAGAGCAAAACGTAAAGCTTGGGGGAGAGAGAGAGAGCAAAACGTAAAGCTTGGGAGAGAGAGAGGGGGAAAAAGCAAAGCTCTTTAGAGAGACAGATTAAAAAACAAAGCTTGGGAGAGAGACAGAGGAAAATAGCAAAGCTTGAGAGAGAGAGAGAGAGAGAGAGAGAGACAGAGGAAAATAGCAACGCTTGGGAGAGAGACAGAGGAAAATAGCAACGCTTGGGAGAGAGACAGAGGAAAATAGCAACGCTTGGGAGAGAGACAGAGGAAAATAGCAACGCTTGAGAGAGAGTCAGAGGAAAATAAAGCAAAGTTTGGGGGAGAGAGTGAAAAAGGAAAAGCTTGGAGCCATGAGAGAGAAAAAAGCAATGCTTAGTGATAGAAATAGATAGAAGTATGTGGACGAATCTTTCACAATGTTAGTGAATGAAAAATGCAAACAGCTTGAAGAAAGGGAGGGGAAAACGTAGAAAGCTTTAGGAAGAAGTGAGAACAAAGTAGGTGAGACAACGTTGGATAGAGAAATAGAATGGAAAAAGAGGCAGTGAAAGCGTGCATAGCGGTATTAAAAGGCTGGGGAAGAGTAAGGAGGGAGAGAGTGGAGATTGAGGAAAGGAGGAAATGAAGTGAGTGAAAATAGAGAGAACAACAGAAAAGAAGCATCGTGACGGTAGGAAAATGAATTAATGCGTGGAGATGAAGTGAGCAGACGATCCAAGAAAGAGGGAGGGAGGGAGAGATGAGAAACCGATAATAGAAGAAG
Organism: Acanthosepion pharaonis; assembly: GCA_903632075.3. Lineage (NCBI taxonomy): Eukaryota > Metazoa > Mollusca > Cephalopoda > Sepiida > Sepiidae > Acanthosepion > Acanthosepion pharaonis. Next base: position 597,217 of record CAHIKZ030000118.1, read on the forward strand.
GTGGGGGGGGAGAATGAGAGAGGTAAGCGCATGGCAAATATGTTCTTTATTTTTCTATCTACATTGTATCAAGTATTGATGCTGTCAAAATTGCCCAATCTTGTAATTATTACGATGACTGTCAAAATAAATATAGGTAAAAAAAACAAAAAAAAAACTTGAATTAAACTGAATAGAAGTCAGAAAAATTATACAACAAAAAATGCATAATATGAAAAATAAAGAAAAGAATTTTGTGTCACGATCCTTCAGAGGATACGTGATGATGGTCCTCTTCTACTTCCTGTAATCAATTCTCAAATACTATTTCCTTCATGAAATTTCTTTAACCATATCACCCCAAGCAAGCCGGGAGTGCCACGAGTACGCAAGGGGTTACAGAGGATTGAGAACAAGAGTCAAGAGGTGTGCTTGAGGAAAGGATAAAACGAAGGACAGGGATCAAGATCAAGGCATTAGAAGATATCGATTGACACTATATTTGAATATTTGAAGATAATAGGCAAGCAAGTAAGAGGAAGGGAGTTCCACTGTCGGGAAGGGCGAGAGAAGAAGCTGTTAGAGTAGAAGAGACGGCTACATTTAAACGTTTCGACAGTGAAAGAGTGAGACCGAGATGCCAACCTATTAGCCCGCTTAAATTTATGCAGTTTGGGTACAAGTGAAAGTACATTGTCATTGGAGTAGCCATAGAAATATTTGTCGAAAAAACAGAGGGAAGCCACGGCACGTCTGTCAGTACGTGACTGTAGACGAGATGGCAGATCAGGACCTATCATATTGCATATCCGTCTCTGGATTTTGTCGAGGACCTCGAGATGAACAGCAGGGGCAGCAGAACATATGTGGCAACAGTATTCAATGTGAACTTCTAGTACGTATTCCTCCATTTATTTGCTGAAAATCATTAATTATTTTCGTTGTTGATTTCTTATTCTTCAGTAGCGATATCAGAGGTCAGCTAATATCTAGTTAAGGACCTCACTGCAGGGTATTACAGATATCTTTTTGACAATTATCGTATTGACAAAGAAGGTTCACTGAGCTAGATCCTGGATTCCGGGCGAATGACTTTTTTTAAACGAAAGCTGACTGGACAAAAGAGGCTTTTTCTCTATAAGACAATGATCTCTAGCAGCATAAACCAGAGCACCTCTCGCCCGCCACGTGAAATGAAGAGACACGTCGGTTAGACCGTTTATCCAGTCACACCGCTTCACTTTTTCTCACTCGCCTACAGCCGGCACTTACGAGAAGGTGGCAACTAAATACAGTTTGCTAACTGAAAGAATTTCATCTGATAGTTTTCCTTGTATTATGTTTGGTTTGGTTTCTTTTGTTTTAGGGCATATCAACCTCAATGGGTTATTTAATGCCGACAAAATTGTCATTGTTGGTAATATTTTTTTCCAAAAATCTATGTCTGTTAATATTTTTGCCTTCAAAAATCTATTTCTGGTAAGAATTTTCTTTCGCTGGTAATATTTTTTTTTCAAAAAATGTATTGCTGGTAATATATTTTTCAAAATGTATTGCTGGTAATATTTTTTTTATAAAGTATTTCTAGTATTAAACCCTATTTTTACACTGTCATAGTGTTTGGACCCGAGTTTAGGTGTTAACTATTTACCCGTAGCTGGGACCCTAACAGGCGCTACCACCCCGGGTCAGGGTGGACCTGGTAATATCAGCAATTAAGAAGTGGTTACACGCTCCTCAAACCCTCCTGATCAGAGGCCTTGCTGTTGAGCGTAGTTTATCGTCTTACCCAGGACGCGGATGTAGTTTATCGTCATGCCCAGGACAGTTTCTTTGTATTAAGCTACGAGCGTTTGACTAGAAGCAGCTGCGAACGGCGGTGTCTGGTCTGAGGTGCAACGCTACACCTGCTGTTGGTGTGTCCAGTGAATGTTAAATTTCCCAAGTCTTTTCTCCTTGTGTGCCCTCAAATTTGCAACTGTTTCTTTCTAGTTCTTATGCTCTGTACATATCAAAGTTTGTCAATAGTATAATCACATATTCAGATCTTTTCTTCATCGTTAAGAAAATTGTCCCGTATTCACTGGCATATTAGAGATTTGATATCAAATAACAGTTCTGCTCTTTTGTCTTTTGTTTTTTTGTGATCACCCAGTACATTTTATCATTTACTTTATTTACATTATTCGGACTGTTATCCTCATATTCACAAAGTTTCGGCCGTTTTACGCTCCGACCTTCTTTAGGTAATTAGAATTTCGAAGCGAGCGTCTTCGTTTCGTCCACCGGGGTAGATTGTTCCAATTCCACGTGCCATGCCTCTTCCGGATGTTTCAGTTATTTCCCTTTAACTAAACTCTCCAAGTTTTTTGGTTTGCCATTGCTGTAGCATGGTATTGGACTCACAACAAAGCCGTGGATTAGATCCATTGACGAGACCCAAAGAGTTGTGAGTTCAATACCAGGCTACAACAGTGGAGAACCAAAATCTTGGAGGGAAATAATTGAGATATACAGAAGAGGCATGCCAAGTGGAACTAGAAACAATCTACACCGATGAAGGAGATAAAGGATCGGTTCGACATGCCACTCACTTGGAAAAGACCAGAGCGTATAACGTCCATAAGGTGATTATGGCAATGAAGATGAGAGTAACAATACGAATAATGTAAATAATGCAAGTAATCATAAGACCTCATCTCAGAGATATAAACATATATTGAAGGAAAAATTACAATCACCTGAAGAAGGCCGGAGAGTACAACCGCCGTATCGTTGTGATTATGGCAATGAAGATGAGAATAACAGAACGAGTAATGTAAATAATCATACTTCATCTCGAACATATAGACAGATACCCTTTTTTATTAGTAGCCGGAAATCATTGTCTTCTATTCAGATTCGCCGTTATATTTCTGTATGTCTGAATATGGTTGAGGTATTAAAAAAAAAGGTAAATTAGAATTAATGAGAGAGGTATTGAAAAGAGACTGAGTTGAATGAAGAGACAATCATGACTGGTTGATTTATTTTTTTACGGTTTATCGACCCCTTGTTGGTTATGTAAAGCCGCATATTTTTAGGACTGTAAGAATAATTCTTATTTTCTGCTAGTGATTGCATGAACAATTTTTTTTGTAGATAATGATTTATTTTCAGATATATCTTACTATTTTACCCATATCTGGGAGTAGAAGAGGTGAATTTATACTTTCCTCAAAAGGTATGTGCGCGAAAGTGAATCCAACTAATGACCGGAATTTGAATTCTACAATTGATTGATTCCAGAGTTAAGAGTCTTGGATAAAAATCCAGGGACCTCTCACTCGTGTTGTAGGAACCCATCTTGATAGACCATGTCTTCAGAGGATGGAGAGACTTGAGGTTTTTGAATTCAGGGTTGTCTTTCTCTTAGACCGTATAGCACACAGGCGGTCCTGTTATTTACCCACATAGGGGAGACGAGATAGATTCATACCTATCCTACGTAAGTAAATGTGACGGACGCGACTGGGATTCGAACTGAAGTCTTCGATCCGTCAAGCCGAGCCGCTGTCCATTATTTTGCCACTCTGATCGAAGAAAGAATAAAATCCAATGGGAGTATTGCAACGAGACAATTCAAGAAATGTAACAAAACCAAGATATGAAACATAGAACAAGAAAGAGAATTTACGGCAAGATTCAAAGAAAACTTGATTAAATTTTATAAAAAGCAAAGGATAATATTTTAATGGAATATGTTACGTTTCTTCAGTTTTTTCATAGAGTTGCATCAAACTCATTGTTCCAGTGGGATTCAATAACTTCGTGTTTGCCTTCCAGGACGTCGCACGCTTCCTACACAATATTAGTTTTAAAGTGTGCTATTTCAAAACAAATCTTTTTATTACACACTTTTTCACTTTTTGTAGTTGTGCCTTATTTCAAAGGAGGTTAGCGAGTTGCTTTGGGTACATGACACAGATCAGTGCGCATGGTTAGTCAGGTCAATAGGGTGTGACGGGAGTTCAGTGGAGAATTGTAAAATATCAATTTTTTAAAATGGAAAAAAAAAGCAAAAAAAAGAGTGAAAGTAAGAATGAAATAAAGGCGTGAATGAAAAAAGAATAAAAACAAAAAAGGAAGAGGTCAGAAAAATAAAATGCAAGGAAACGAGAATAAGAGATTTTTAAAAAAAATCGATGAGAGAAAAAGGGGGAAGGGGACAGTACAGAAAGAAGAGAAAAAATTAAATAAAAAGGAGAGAGAAAGGAAATAAATTGAGGGTGAGTTAAGGAAAGTGAAAGAGTAAGAGATAACAGAATAAACTAGAGGAACGGAGAAGGAAAAGAAAAGAAAACGGAAAGATAAAAGGCGGAAATAAAAGGACCAAAAAAAAAGGAAAAAAAAAAGAATAGTGACGGAGAGGAAATGATAGAGGGAAGGAAAGAAAAGAAAGGAAAGAAAGAAAAGAAAGGAAAATAAAAATAAGACGAAAAAGAAGAAAGAGAACGAAGATGAAAGACAACGAAAGGTTAAAAGAGAAAAGGTTAAAAAAGAACGAAAGGTTGAAAGAGGAAGAGAAAATAATGTACAAACGAAACGTATAAAAGGAAGGAATAGAGGATAAAATAAATCAAACAGTTCGATGATACAAACAAAAGAGGGTTAGAGAAACAAAAAAGAAAAAAAAGAGAAAAATAAACGAAGCAAATTGAAGGTGACTCAGCGAGAAACCCTCCAACTGGAGTAATGTACAGGAATAAATGTTTTAACTATTTTTAAGCCTTTTGATTTCTATTATAAATATTTCAGGTAAAGCTGTAAAAGAGATTTGCTTATATATTGAGTGAAGCCGTCCCTTGTTACCAGAAAGAATTAGATCAGTTTCCAGAAATTGCTGAGTTATATCCCCCGAGAAGAAAAAAAAGGAATCCGATTTAAAACGGTTTCTTTTTCTAACTCATTATGTGATGTCTCGCGTTAATCCGCCGGTGTGAAGCGGAGAGAGGCGGCGAATGGCGAAGAATTTCATCTAAATGCGTGCTTTGCTCAGAGGATTTAGAATTCTTTTTTTTTTTTTTTTTTTTTTTAAATAATTTCTCTATTTCTTTTCTTATTATTCTTCTCTCTTAACGTAATAAAGTATTCTAATTTTCCGACGTTCAACGAAATAGGAAAATCACGAGACAAATTGAGACGACAATATAATAAAAAAAAGGTTTTGTATACAGAAATAGAAGAAATATGATTTCAATGATTTTCTTTTTAAATGTCATGTCTTTTCAGGAGTTAAGCGATCATGTCTCTCCACAGATTCCCTTCGCTTATTAATTTGAAATTTCTATAACAGGGATATGGTTCCCGGTGATTCATCCACACTATTGTCGTTCCCTTAGATTAGCATTAATCCAAGGCTTGGGAGCCCCATCTCCTCTACCTGGTGTGTGTGTGTGGGGGGATTCATATCTTTGTCCATGGCTGTCACAGCAAAGTCACTGCAATGGAGGTGATCGGAAATTTAACTCGGTTCAGAATGGTGATTTTCTAAGATGTGGCACAAGGCCGAAAGTAAGGCACCCAGTGAGAATCGAACTCATTATTCAGTCGTAATTCATCTTGCGAGACAATCTTGTTAACCATTACACCAAGTCGAAGTATCCCTTTTCTAAGCGTAGCTTAGATGTGACACAAAGCCGAAAGTAAGAGGTACCCAATGAAGATCGAACTCGCAGCTCAGTCGTAATTGTTCTAGCAAGATTAAGAAAGGAGTAAAACCTACACTATTTCGTATTATTTTTAAAACTGCTATTAAAATTTTTAAAACTGCTATTAAAAGTAAAGTGCAAGCGCACTTTACATTTAATAGCAGTTTTAAAAATTAATTTGCGCCTTGAGGCCACTTCAGGTTGAAAAATCGGTTCGCGTACAATTGCAGAACTTAAAAAACATCGAGGCTGGTTAGTACCATGATCGGTAACCGCTTGGAACTACCAGATAGTGTAAGCTTACATGCGTGGAAGGTGTAATAAATAACGACTCGGAATCGCTAATTGGCGAGCTAGGTTCCAATTCCAGATGGATTCGTTATATTAACTTTCGCGTAAATACACTTGGGAAAAATTATGAATCCACCTTTTCTCCCCCTAGCAATGGGTTAATTAGTAAAACTTGTATCATTAAATCTTTATATCCCCCACCCCACAAAATATTGCAATCTAAAAACTTGACTGCACAAATTTGATAAGCTGTAGAAAATGAATAAATCTATAAAAATTCATTAAAAAATTTTATTTACGTTTCGTGTCTCTAGCAGATGTAGATTCAAATTCCCAACAAGCATTTCTTAAGTAGATAATTGAGGCTGCTTTTTATCATGATCTCCCGTAAGCAAATTGGTTACGCCACCCTTTGGCTAGTCGTTTCCATAATGGAAAATGTTTTATTCTTGTCGGGCGTCACGTATTCATTGGTTGGATTTCTCAATCCGCGACATTTGTAATATTTTCATTAGTTTAACCCAATACTTGCTATGAGCCCCATTTGGGGATCTGTTAAAATTAAACTCACTACATGTTATTCCTTATATTTACATTGAATTGCTTACATACATCGCATTTGCAGAGGTATATTATACAAAACTTAGCCTTTAAAGTTTTTATTATTAGCCGTAAGAAGACACTTTTTGTCGTAATTTTACATTTCACGAGTAGAAAAATAATGACTATTTTGAAAAGTATTTTTTTATTATTTCTAATCAATATTATTTTTTGATGTTTTATAGACATATATATTTAATGTTCTAGTTTCTATAAAAACGACAGTGGTAACTACTGAAATTAAACATAAGGAATAAATAAATTCCTAATACGCCTGTCTAGGCCAAAAATGCGCATTAAAAATTTGGCAGTTAATCGGTTAAGGAAAGAAACGGGATTGTCAAATCAAACGTGTCCCCCTCTAAAATTAAAATTCATAGTAATGATAAATGTTTGTCGAAAGAAATAAACAAGTGTAGTGGTACGTCTAGACTATGGTAAGAAAAGCATGAAATGGCATACTAAAACGCCACTGAATCCTAAACAAGTATTTTCCTTACCCTCTCATATCTATGGGTTAAATTGCAGCGTAGGCTAGGCTTTCTAACTTTAGGTAACAATCTGTCTAAAAATTTGAATAATCTGAATAAAAATTGAAACTTGAAAGCATACAATTGTATTCGTTAAAGGGTCCTGGCAGGTTTGCAAAGAAAAAGAAAAAGAACTTTATGATCGACAATGTCCTGAAACGACATAGCAATAAAAACAAAAAAATAAGAAAAAAAAAAGATCGCTTTTGAAAAATAAGGGAGAATAATGTAAACTTCCAATAGGGTGCGAACACATTTCTTAAAATTCGGGTGTTTATCTTATATACCAACATATATCAGCTAATCATAAAAATAACCTCTAATCTATGACCTACAATCTGGGATAAAAAATGGCCTTTTTTAACGCTCCCAAACGAAACTAATTTCTTTTAACCGTCTTTTTTTTTTCACTTCCATCAGCATGGCCGATGCTAACCTCCTGGACAGTGACTCATTGCAGCTTCTCGGGCTAACGTTTTCCAATGACATGAAGTGCAAAGATTAAATTGAATAAATTACTTGGTCTACTAATATGAAAGTTGGTTCACTGTCTTGCTAAACAATTTTTCACGATAGAATCTATTTTACACATTTATAAGTTTTCTCTTGGTCAATGCACTGAGTATTTTTGTCACGTCTAGTATTTCTGCTGTGTATTTGGAGATTTCTGATAAAATCAAAAGAAGAATCTGCAGTCTTATTGGTCCTGAGCTGGCACCTCAGCTTGAGTCACTTTCTCACCGCTGTAACGTAATTCCTTACGTCTTTTCTCTAAATATTTTTTGTTCTGATGAACTTTTCTGTTTGATACCTCGACCTTAAGAATTGAAGTGCAGTACTAGACTGGCAGCTAGGTCTCATCATTTTTGCAGGTGAAATCGTTAGATGTAACCGTAAGTTCTATACTAACAGTTTCTTCTCTCGCAATTTTCCTTTTTTGGGAACTCACTACGGGTTTCTTAATTTCTAGTAGGTTTTGACCTCATAAAATTTAAATTAAAGTCAATAGTTATTTTTTGTCTTCTTAATAGTTGTTCTTTTCTGGTTAATTTTTTTTTTCTTTTTCTCGTATTCTTTCAAACTCAGTAACCCTTTCCGTCTTAGAGGCATTATTGGCTTCAATTGATTAAAAGAAAACGATTTAGAAAAATCCATTTTGAAATTAAGTTCATTTGTATAATAGATAAATCTCAAGGTAATTTATTGGTCGAAAGACTCTCGTCATTAGAAAAACAAACAGACAAACAAACAAACAAATAAAAAACAACCCCCCCAAAAAAAAAACCAAAACAAAAACAAACAAAAAGCCCCCAAAACAACCCGTTTTAATAGAGGGATAAAAGATGAGAGATAAAGATGATTTTTCTTTTAGACGTGTGGATAGTAAGAAACATTCATGCTTAAATTTGCAATTTTGGATTTAATCTAGTTGAGGCAGCAGAGCGGTATATTCAGTGATGACGCGATGTGATCGAGTCGTCATAGCAATGCGAAGATTAAGAAATCGAACGACAGAGACAAAAGAGTGTGAGTAAAAAGCATCTGCTCTGCGTAGAACATCTGTTTCGAGTTCTAATAATAATAGAATCTTGCATTCACCAGGAACAATGACAACTTTTTATTCATTTATATCGAGTGATCTTAGGCGGAAGGAAGAATTTGTTTGTGGATGGATTTTTCGCACCATTTCAAAGAGCCGTGCAATATAAGAAATATTCTTCGGTTAGAATGGAAATATTTGATTCACTTGATTTTCTAGTTTTGTGTACGATCAATCTGGTCCAACTTCAAAACATAACTTGAAAAAGGAAATTCCCATTATGTATGCACCGGAGACTTTCCTTTTTCAATTCGGATCAAATCTAATCGACAAAAAAAAAAATAAATAAATAAATAAATAAATAAATAAAAAATCAGCATTGACGAGGCCCCAAACCGATCATTCGATAGATAATAATGGTAGACACTGGCAAAATCAGTCACATAAGAGACAGAAAAATAAAAAAAATCTGCAAAAATTCAACAAGGAAAATAGAGAGACTGTTCGGAAAGAGGCTCAAGAAACTAGACTGTTCGGAAAGAGGCCTAGGAAAATAGAGAGACTGTCCGGAAAGAGGGTCAGGAAAATATAGAGACTGTTCAGAAAAGGAACCAGGAAAATACAGAGATTGTTCGGAAAGAGAGCCAGGAAAATAGAGAGCCTGTTCGGAAAGAGGGTCAGTTAAATACAGAGACTGTTTGGAAAGAGGGTGAAGAAAATAAATAGACTGTTCGGAAAGAAACCCGATAAAATACATAGACTTTTCGGAAAGAGGCTCAAGAAAATAGACTGTTCGGAACGAGGCGCAGGAAAATACAGAGACTGTTCGGAAAGAGGATCAGGAAAATACAGAGACTGTTCGGAAAGAGGGTCAGGAAAATACAGGGACTGTTCGGAAAGACGGTTAGGAAAATACAGAGATTGTCCGGAAAGAGGGTCAAGAAAATACAGAGACTGTTTAGAAAACGGAGAGAATGTTCCTTAGCATCCTTCACTATAAACACATCCAACATTCACTGTCGTAAAGTAGAACAGATGTCACGTAACATTTCAGTATTCTTTTCTTTGTTTGCCTTTGTTTTCTTTGTTACCAAAGATATCCTCCTGTCTTGGTTACTATTGATTTAAAATAATCATATTCCATTTTACTGGCAAGTAGTAGGAAGTACTTACCAATTTTACGATTGTATAAAAACGTACTGGACAAATCGTATTTTTTCTGGCTGAAACCACGCTGGCGTCAGTGATGGATTTGCTTAAGATTTAGACAAATCTCTGTAGATCCATATAAACGAGTTGTTTATATAAAAAAAAAAGGAATAGGCTATTTTGCCGGTCCCGGTAAAATAGACAAATCTGCTTTTAAGCTTCTTTTACTGGTTTTGGTAAAATAGGCATCCAAACTATTTTGCCAGTAAATATTTTTATTATTATGTAGGCAGGTAATGTTAAAAATACCAACACAGAGATTTAACACAGAATTTTATATTTTTTCACCGTGAATTGTTAAAGGAATTTAAAATCTTTTCCACCATTGTTAAAACACAAGTTAAAATCATTTACACATCATCACTTATTAAAAGAAATATGGAAATCTCTGAATATTTTAACCACTTCAGACATAACAGTCTGAAAATCCCAAACTTTCCCCTGGGCATCATTCTCTTGCCAATACACTTCAGGTACAACCATTAAAGACAACAGTCACGGATGACAGTTTCCATGTTAAAATCCTTTCTACACAACCACTATATTCTACGTTCTAAAATACTTTTTATATTTACCGGCAAAATAGTCTTGGTGTCTATTTTATCGGGACCGTCAAAATAGCCTATTTGTATGAAAAAATTATCTTATTTGGAAAAATCGAGATTCATACAAAATTGTTATAATTTACACGCAGATTATTGTCTTCATCTTGGTTGTCGTTATCAGAACGTTTCGACCGTTGTCTCTCCCGGATCTCATCAGGTGCATATCAACACGGAAACATCCAGGGAATTAAAAACTGAACCCCTTATAAGGGGGTAGACTGTCATTGGTTACTACTAAAAATACGAAATAGAGGAGATATCCATAGTCTACTCACGAAATTAAAATAAAGGGTTGACTGCCTTGTGATATCTTTTCTAATTCGTATTTTTAGTAGTGCTTTGTGGCAGTCTACACCCCGTATATTAAATAAGGAATTCCGCTTATAATTCCCTGCTGGTTACCCGGGTGGATATACAACCGATGAAAAGAATGGCAGAACATGGTCAAGGAGAGATAAAAAAACGAGAAATTTTACTAGGAGCTACCAAAGACAAGGCATTTTGGAGAGTCATGATCGACAAAGTTTTGAAAGGGAAACGGCACATAAAATAAAAAGAAGGCTAAAATTCGTTTATGTGACTCCCCCACCCCAACTTACATCAGTAGAACAAAACATCTGACAGTGTTAGCATATAATGAATGTTTTTGCATTTTACGTGTATTGCTAACAAATGGCGTTTAAAACAGAAGCGGTATTATTTAATTTGAATAGTAAAGAATGTTTTATGAAACTTTTCGTCTGCGTTAATTATTTTTAATTAAAATATTTAAAAAAAAATGATATACGTAACGACCAGTTTTCTTGAAGTTTTGTTTATAACCAATGTTTATATACAAAGAATTATAAATGCGTTGTTAAAATTCACTTGTAAGTTAGAAAACCTACAACGTTTATAACGAGAATTGTTGTCGTCTGCTATTTCATATTCATCCAAATTTATCCAAGCCGAAAATAATTATAGAATTATCTAAAAAACAGTTGAATTAGATTTTCTTAAAACTGTAGCGAGGTTTTTGCAGTTAATTATTAGTTCTCTGAAGATATATCCAATGAAGAAAAATAATATACAGAGTAAAACATTGAAGAAATTCCTTACAGACGAATGCTTCATAGTATATTTTTGAGTTTCAGCTGGTAAACATTTTCCATTTCTTTTAATTTCATATCGTTTCATTAATTGAATATTTAGGCCATATTGCATGAGCCAGAAATCTGTTATTAAGAAAATAAATTCCAGAAAAAACTTCCTCTTTTAAGAGAATAAAATTGAACCTACAGGCCTTCCATACTTTCCCTAATTAGTCTGCAAGCACTTTCCCGGTCCTGTGATCCTTAACGGCTCATTAGACGAAATCTGCATTTACAGAGAGAATATTTTTTTTGCAGATAAAGAAATAATGCATTTGCGACGTGTGGGTAGACTTGAACTGTTGGGGTTGTATGTTAAAGAAAATTTTGCAACATTCACTAGTTTTCCTTTTCAGGGTCAGTGAGAAGGCATATAACACATTTCATTATTCAATAAGTTCTCTTCCTAGAAAAATAAGAACTTAATTTGCGTTCAATTCACCCTAAGCGTGGATATTTTTTTTATTATAAAATTTTGCTAAGTATCTGTTTTCGATGGTCAGGTATTAGCACGTTTGCCCAGCATATATCTAGAAACCAAACAGAGTCCACATTTACCACTTATCAAGACTGAAATGAGTACAGGTTTCCCTAAAATAACGTAGTTATGGCGCCTTATTTAAAATTAAACAGAATATTGTAAGCTAGGACATACTGTCTCATTTTCTTTCCGTTATCGTCCATGGAATACTATCACAAGTCAGGAAAATAAAAACCAAAAGAGAAAGCTACAAAGAAAAAAAGAAAGGCGGTCAAGAATTACTAAACATGGAGTAAGCAATATTCTTCCTTCGTTATATCCGTTTGATCAAGGAGAATGTCTGCGATAATATGTAAGGATGATTTCAGTTTTCAGACTGTAATAATAAAAAGCAGAAGCCATTGTTGGCTAGATCTGCGCCACCTTAAGGAAATAATGCAGACCAAGCACAATGTGCTGTGGATAAAGATGTGACAATGGCAGCAATACGAGTGGATCCTCTAATAGACCTTACACTAATCTGGGTGGGTCCCATGCTGCTGAAAGTTGTTCAGAAGTAATTACTATTTTTCAAAACCTCTTCAGCCTTTTCCGTGCAAGCCGACGAAGGTGGGAACATTCTACGAAGAATATCGGCTGCTCACTGCATAGAATATCAAACTTACACTAACCTGTAACAGTTGGTAAGGTTCGGTCTTTTGTAGCACAATGACATCGGATAAGGACAGCTACTGACAGGGGAGCGGTTCTAAACTAAACCGTAGAAAAACGATTGGATCTGCCGGTTATTGGAAACTATATCAGTTCGGAATGACATTCATTTTGATTATAATATACACGGCGATGGGACACACACACACACACATATATATATATATATATATATATATATATATAACGTGTGTGAGACTAAGAAGATATAGGAATCGACAATACATAGTGACTGCGATTTTTCATGCGTTCAGCGATCTAAAGGACATTAGATTGCTAGAGACAGTCATGATTTCTAACTCTATACAATATTGAGCACGCCACAAATACAAAGCTATAACATTATATACACCTGAATGTAATGAGAACGAAAATATATAAATTCTAATGTTCACAGCATTAATTAAAAAGAGAGCTCACTACTGATTGTAGACTAATAATTATTTATTCTATTAAAATCTTTTCATATAGACAAACAATTTACCATTTTGGTTCTCACCAATCGAGGTGCAACTAAATGCATCGAAACGAAGTTTCAACTTTGTAGTCAGTAAATTGTTTTGTCTATATGAAATAAATTATAATAAATAATTATATATATATATATATATATATATATATATATATATATATATATATATATATATATATATATATACCGGATGTAACAGCAAAATTGTCCAAATCGTGTAATTGTATTGGATAATTTTCATTCCTAAAAAATGTTTAACATCTAAAAATCTACTAAACTAATTGAGTTTCTTTTGTCCACGTTTTCAGGATCGTCACCCTCTCTACCCGCTTTTGGTGATGACGTAAACGACTGTGAAGACCCAGGCTAATCCTGAAGAGTCGTGAGCAGGAGTTACAGGATGCTAGTGGGGGTCGCATCTGGGTGAGTCGGGCCCTCCTGACAGCACCTCTGAGAACGTCTTCATGTTGACGGTTGAACTCGAAACTCTCGGATTTAAAAAAAAAAAATGCTAAAAGTATTTATAGTCTGAAGTAAAAAAAGAAAGAAAAAGAACTTGTTAGGTGTTGAAAATTTAAGGACGGTCACTTTTTTTTTTACATATTACCTTGCACAGAAATATATATATATATATATATATATATATATATATATATATATATATATATATACATTTGAACATTTACACACAGAGACAGACAGACAGAAAGAAATAAAATGAAATATTCAGTTATTTCACCGTTACTCAAGAGTTTGCGGAGATCATATCAACTCGTCAATTCTAAATTGGAATTTATAATCGACTTCCCTGTCGAGTGGCTATGGAATCTCAGAGATAAAAAAATTAAACATTTAAATTTATAACTGTTAATCTCTTCATAACGAACAATATAAAAAGAAAGATTCTTACTTTACAGGTATAATCTTTCAGTAATACCCACAGCGATTTTTCCCGAAACATAGTTTCATATGAATATACAAGATTGATGACATACAATTCTCATAAGCTGTTTACAATCCACGTTATAAAGATATTACAAGGATTTTTCTAGTTACATTAAGCTGAGTCTGTCTATATTTCTGAGATGAGGTATTATGTACAGTATTTACATTAGTCGGACTATTGTCCTCATCTTTGTCGCCATATTTGTCACAACGTTTCGGCCGTTGTACGCTCCGGCCTTCTTCAGGTGGTTGGAATTTCGAACTGAACCCTTTATTTCGATCACTGGGGTAGACTGTTCTAGTTCTACGTGCCATGTTTGATCGATGTCAGTTATCAGTTATCTCCTGCTAATTTTCCCTCTGGAAGTTCTCCACTGCCTCCAGTGACAGACCCAAAGAAGGTGAGTTCAATACCTGGTTAAGGCAGTGGAGAACTTTCAGAAGGAAATTAGCAGGAGATAACTGATAACTGACATCCATCAAACATGGCACGTAGAACTAGAACAGTCTACCCCAGTAAGCGAAATAAAGGGTTCAGTTCAAAATTCCAACCACCTGAAGAAGGCCGAAACGTTGTGATAAATATGGCGACAAAGATGAGGACAATAGTCCGACTAATGTAAATACTGTACATTAAGCTGATTTTTTAATTCTTTCATTTTGTGTACAGTACAGTACACAACTGTACTTCACTGTATTTAGAAATAAATAAGTATTACAATCGGACCAAAACGCATATTAAATCTATCTGAAGCTGTTTGACGAAAACGTATTACATGAACAGTATGCTTAAAATAGTGGTTACATACCGCTTCTTATTTATCGACGGTCGGAACTGAAAACGGCCGTAAACTGAGAATCGCTTGCATATACAATTTTTTAAGAACTCAGCATTGCAAGAGAAATGCAAAGCATGTTTTAACTGTGGTTGACAGTTATGTAGACAAAAGACGCTAGCATATCCGAGATATTCATCTTCAATTTATTTGCGGCCATATTTGTGTTATTAATCTAGCCATCATTTCCCGCCATCGGTCTTTCGGACATCATCTCGTCTGATGTAGCTTTTTTTTTCTTTCTCTTCAAAACCAATCTCACTTT